>BPTQ01000007.1:1726455-2210725 GCA_019973895.1 Chrysanthemum seticuspe
TCCTCCTCCACCACCACCACCACTACCGGGTCTTTCAGATCCGGGTCAGGACCATTACCCAAAAGACCTCCCGGGTCGGGTCCAAGTTCCGGGTCAGGTCCCATTGTCAGGGCAGGTCCAAATTCCGGGTCAGGACCCATTGTGGTAAGAAACTCCGGGTCGGGTCTTCAACCCACCGGGTTGCTAACTTCCGGCCCGCTCGGATCCAGTGTGGGCCGGAGATCCGGCCAGCTGGAACCGGCTCCGGTTCCAAAAGGGAAGTTAGTTTACGGTACAGCTGTGACAACTTTAGGATATGATGACGTCAGGTTAGGGTTTAAGGTGTCGAAAACGTTAATGTGGATGTTGCTTGTGGCTGCTGTTATTGGTTTGATGATTGGGACTTTTTTAATGGTGGCGGTTAAGAAGCCGTTGATTCTCGTGGGTGTTGGTGGTGTTCTCGTGCTTGCCGGTGCGGTTATTTTGTGGAACTTTGCTTATCAGAAGAGACGAATGTGGTCGTTTTTGCGAAAGTACCCGGATGCCGAGCTTCGCGGTGCTCTTGATGGCCAGTTCGTCAAGGTTACCGGGGTAAATTTCACATTTTTCTAGTGTTTGTTATAGCTTACTAGCTTATCTGGTTTCGGCTTATGTTTTGTCGGTTCGTTTTTCCTGGCTTATTTGAATCTTAGGAGGTGTACGTTTAAGCTTATATGTGGGCTTATTAGCTTATTTGATTCCGGCTTACATTTCATAAGCATATTATATAGCCCGTAAGTCTCAAAATAAGCCACATTACTAGAGCTTATGAGATATAAGCTTAAATCAAATAAGCGCCCTTATAGACTTATATAAGCTCATTTGTTTTAAAACTAAGCCGAAACTAATAGAAACAACAGGCTTATGACACATAAAGCCGAAACTAATAACCTTAAACTAGTTCAACTAAGTATAAAATATACAACTAACTATGATTAATGTACAATGCTTTTAACAAATATTTGTGTTCTTTAATGTTTTGTTGAATTGTAGATTGTGTGATATGGGTCAATCCACTTGCTTATAAAAAAATTGGTACCAATGATTAATACTTACTAAGAATAGTATTTTATTAGATAGTGAGTAGTGGATTATAAGATTAAATTTTGACGAAGTAGGTGTACTTGTATATTCTAATCAATTATTGATGTTTCTTAATCTGATTGTGTATGGCGGTATGGGCAATGGGGCCGTGACTAAATGAGAAATGTGCACTTTCCCATGTCGATATTGTGATAAATTTTTTGCGGTTAATTATATGTTGGTGTTTAAGATAAGGGTATGGTGTTATGGAGTTGACTGGTTTTGTTGATTACAATGGGTGTGCAATGTGGCTAACATTGAGGAAAGACTTGTACTTAAAGTATTTGTTTTTGAATATGTTAAAAGGATGGTATATATCTTTTAGGTGGCTTCTAATCTTGTGGGCTGTAGATAAGTATAGTATTCTCTTTGAGGTTTATGTAGCTTCTTATTTACCAACTACATGTCTTCTTCAAATCGTGAGCTTGGTGAATGTTTTTTCCGTTCATGATTTGTATAGCTGGATTATGGGCATTTTATTGAGCTAGGAAAATTCTACTTTGTTTGGGTTCAAGATTCTTTAAGCTTTGTAGGGGTCCTTTTTATATGGTGTCAGGATGTAAGATAGATGAAGACTTAATTTACTTGATGAGGGACCAACAAATGAGTTGTATATAAAAGTAGAACCTTAAACTTACACAAGCGAACAAGTAGGAAATTGACAGGTTAATAATGTAGGGGACATACTTGTTGCTTCATTTCTAAAATTAACTGTTACGAAAACCACTATACTTATCTAAATTGATTAAACCTATAACATGCTCGCAAGCTGGATACTTTTTAACACATTATGGATGGATTTAGAATTCAGTAATGATGTATAAAGTCGAGTGACAAAATGAAATTATTAATTCTCTTTAATTGAATTGGATCAACAATTTTTTTACGAGATTGAGTGTTTGAGATGAAGTTCCAAGCACAGTGGTTTAAATAAAATGATAATGATTTTCAATATTTTGGAGCAATTTATATTAATGTTGGATTAAATACTCATTTGCAGGTTGTCACGTGTGGTAGTCTTCCACTTGAATCCTCATTCCAGAAAGTCCCGAGGTGTGTTTATGTGTCTACGGAATTGTATGAATACAAAGGGTGGGGTGGAAAGTCAGCAAATCCGAAGCACCACTGTTTCTCTTGGGGATGTAGGAATTCTGAGGTTAGTTCAATCTGTCGCACCATCAGCTAATATCCGGATTTTTATTTTCTTTTCTCTTATGCGTTTTTTACTGGTGACTGAATTATGGTACTCAATTAATCTTTACATCGTCTGCAAAGGCCAAAGAACAAAGTAACTCTGTTATCACTTTTATAATCCTGAGACCGATCTACAAGAAATGAAAGTTTGAGAAGTTCTTAGGAAGGTTTATTTTAAACCAATATAGCGACTGGTCCCTATTGAAAGTAAATGCACACAATATGAATCTGTTTTATAAATTTGAAAATGTTTTTCAGACAGATACTTTAGTTTTTCTTGCTTCTATTTATGTTGTTATAATGTATTTATTAATGGGATTACATCATAACATGCTCTTACATGTAATTCTATCATATAAATGAATCGACTGTTTCCTTTAATTTGCAGAAATACATGGCTGATTTTTACATATCGGACTTCCAATCTGGGCTAAGGGCTGTGGTAAAGGCAGGTTATGGAGCCAAAGTTGCTCCTTTTGTCAAAGAAACAACGGTGGTAGACATAACCAAGGATAATCGAGAGTCATCTCCAACCTTTGTAAGCTGGCTTGCAGATCGCAGCCTGTCGTGTGATGACCGTGTCATGCGCCTTAAAGAAGGGTAAGTTACTGAAACAAACATACTTTCTTTATTGGATTAATGCTATTTTGAAATACCAATAGATAAGTAAATGTGCTCGTAATCTTAGATGAGTCGTTTGAAATTTGAATGGGTGTGTATTCACATGAAAGAAAGAGAAATTGAATTACTAAAAACACATGTGATTGATTTTTGTATATGCCAGCAAGATAACAGAAGGCATATTGTTCAACATCCCAGGGTTCAGAAATTTAATTGGGTTATTGTACATGCCAACAAGATAATGTGGTCACACCAAACCAAACAAAGCTGTTGTAAATGATGGTCCGTGTCTTGTTTTGTGAACTTTAATGCGTGTGTCTGTGTGTCTAAAAGAACTAGACAAAAGGTGTTCAAAATAAATTGGTTAGAATATTGTCAATCCCTCATAGCACAATACGCCAATGAAATTTGTTGTAGAAAACGCAAAGTTAGAGACTCTTAATCCAGTTTGCAATTTTCCAAATTTTAAAACTCTAGGAACTTTGTTAATCCAAGTAGAAAATATTTTACAAGTTGCTACATTCTCAGTTTCATGCGATTATGTTGTAGATTGAATAGTCTTTTTTTCAAAGATTATTATTGTCAGTATGATTAAGTGATTCTTCATGACAGATATATCAAAGAAGGGAGTACGGTTAGCGTGATGGGGGTTGTAAGACGACATGACAATGTACTCATGATCGTTCCACCAACAGAGCCAATTTCCACGGGATGCCACTGGGGCTGCGGTCTTTTTCCAACCTACGTTGAAGGTCTTGTAGTGACTTGCGACGAAAACCAAAATGCTGATGTCATACCCGTCTGAAGTTATTTTATGCTTTAAAACTCACAAGTCAAAGTATATACAAAAACAAGCTATTCTAGAAAAAAAACATCGTCCTTGAAGCTTGGTGGGACGATTATGTTGCAGAATATTTAGTTTTTATTTATGTAAAAACTTGAAGCAAGAATAGCTAATGAGAGCTCCAAGGTGAAGAAGAGTCCCCGGAGCAGATAAACGAAATCCCATAAAATATATGTGGAATTTCAGCGTAAACATATGTATAGGTTTTCGAATGTGCAAGTCATATGTGTATTTATTCTAGTATTAGTTTATGTATGTATTTTCTTGATGATTATAAGTTTATAACGCGAAAGCATCATCAGCCGACCCAAACTAGTTGAGAGATCAAGTCTGCGGTTGCTACACGTCTTGTGTTGAATAACTGACATTTGTTATCACGGATGCATTCGTTACAAGTTTGTAAATTAGAGATGAATAAAAGTTTTTTTTTACTTGTGACTCAGAAACCAGAAACCAGGATTGATCTCATGACTTCCATATTTTTTTGTTGATTTGGTAGGCCTAATAATTGTGGTTGACATGAATGTTGTGTCATATGTAAACTTCAAATGCCTAGTGAGCCCCATCCATATGCATTAAAACTGGGTCATTTCTTTAGGTCATGTCATATCAAGAGTTGCATTTTAAACATCTATGTTTTCTTAAATTAAATTGCTGTGACCACTTGTTTCATATCCGGTGAACGATATGTCAATTTTGTTAACAATCATATATGATCGAACGGATGAACGAAGCAACTTTCTGAGGTCATATCCAAATGACATTTCTAGATTTTATTCTTTCAACAAAAAATATCAATAGGTTTTCACATTAGAATATGACAGTCGATGTTTCATTAGAATATGAGGTAAGCCACAATTGCTCCGATGGTATCACTTTTTACCGCAAATGTTCACTTGATTGGTTAAGGAGGGCTTTTGGAGAATTATGTCATGGGTTCAATCCCATCTCTTGGCTAAAACATCCGGGTGCTCATTCTATGGGGCTAGGTCTTTCGGAAGAGTCATTCGGCACCCAATAGACGTGCATTGGGTCAGTGTGTTTTCGTGTTGATTTAAACATTTTGGAGAATATGAAGTTAGCCCCAACTTGTTCATCTAGATATTAAACAATTGTGGTGTGAACATAGTTTGTAACCAAATACTCGTATTATATAACATTTTTAAAAGGGGATATCTTAGCTATAATTTTTGTAGCCAACTAGCTACAATCCTCCACAAAAAATACACAAGAAATTAATCATGGGCCCCCAGTAATAACTCAGGACCCACAAAAAGAGTCAGGGACGCACAGTTTGAAGCACAATATTGTAGCCAATTAGCTACAAAAAATTGTAGCTAATATATTCCCTTTTTAAAATATTAAGATTAGGAGGGAATTTTTGAATAATGGTATGGTAATTAGAATACAAAAATAGTAGGCACCACCAATTTGACTTAGAAAACTTAGGCATGATTCGATAATTCAAATTACACGCTCCAAATCCTATCGAAGTTATTTGAATTTCAATGTACGTAGTTCTTCATATTTTCATCTTTGCCACTTCATATTAGTTTTAAATGAACATCTATACAATAAGTTTCTCCTAAGACTAAAAGTAATAAGACAACAAAAAAACCATTCTTACATCGCCACATCAACTTTCTCTTTCCTCAGACACCACCCAGACCAAACACTCGTAGTAAAAGGACCGCACACTCAACTAAAAACATACTCCACAAAATAAAATTAAACACAAACAACACATACAGACCAAACATTTCGTTTGGTCTAATGATGGACCGAATGAATTTGGTGTGTGTGTGGGGGGGGGGGGGGGGGGGGGAAACGGGGGTGGACTCTTATTACTATCAACCTAAATATTTGGTGTCTCATTTCAAATCAAATTCATAGTATCTAAAATTATGTGATAGTAGTAAAATTTGGATTTCGGATACTTCTTTATTAATAGAAGATTAGAAGGATAGCATGTAACATTTTGCGCAAGTAGTTAAAAATTCAAACAAGCTAAAAAGATAGATAGGAGTAAACTTTTGTATGATAAGGATTGTTGGATAATTTACATGTTAACAAAATAATGATTGTATCTCAAATAAAATGTTACTTTTAGGGTGGGGATGTGATATAAGGGGGTAAATATACAAAAGATTCAATTTGTCCTTCAGTTTATAGCATAATATAGTTTTTATCATTTTTTGTTTCATTTTTTTATCAGTTTTAAGTTTTTAACTTATTAAACTTTATATTTTATGTTTCGTACTTTTAGATTTATAGTTTTTTATATAAACAAAAATATAAAATAAAGAAATAAATAAACCTCTCCCTTGCTTTTAAATTACATACAATTTTTAAAAGGGTTTTGCTAAGCTTTGCCTAGTGGCCACATATTAATCTGTTTATAAAAGAAATGTTTTAATTTATTCAAGTGAAAATCATCTTCAAATATAGTAATTTACAAGTTTATTTTATATGAATTTACTGCATTTTTTGATAAATTAAGAAAGTTTGTATTCATTAACTACATCTTAACCTCTGCACAATAGACACTTATTAACAAAAAACTTTTTAAAAAGGTAGCATTATTTTATCTTATGCACTAATTAATGTCATCAAAACTATCGGCTCGTTTGATTGGAGCTATTTTGGAGGTTTTTTTTGAAGCCGATTGTTACGAGCTGTTAGTTTTTTGTTACAATAAGTTTTTTCTCAACCTAACACATATCACACATAAACTATTTGCTCACGTACACACACGTGACAGAGGTCTTTCTAGAGCAGTCTTTTTACCGCGGTGACTGTCATATCTCGCTCCGAAAGAATTAGATATTGTGGTTGTTTTGTAGATATACAAAACTATTTGGAGTTAAAAATAAAAAAATTAAAACAAAACAAGAAGTAGTGAATTTTGAAAGAAAATTCAAAAAGCATTACGACGTCGTATTAGAGTATAAAAAAGCCAAGAAAAACAACAGAAAGCGCAAAAAACTGAAATTCAAAATTTCCAAACCCCTTCTTATCTTTTCTTTTTTTGAACAAAGATTACATTTCATATCACACCTCACAAATGGAGGAAATTTGGACACAACATGTTACATCGAACATAAAGGGCAAAGTCGAAGCCGAATTGCCAAACAAAATACACGAGGCAACAAGTTAAGCCAAAAGAAAGCATACACCCTAATAGTTGTGACCGACCATAGCTACACCATACAAGGGTGGGGGGAATCACCAAAGTGAGCTTTAAGGTGACACAACCATACGAAGATGTAGCTTGACAAAAGTACACAAAGTACAGAAAACATACATAGAAGATAAAACCAAACATCCTAAAAGGAGCCAGAGCAAAACCCAACAAATCTAGAATCAAAACCCAAGGCTACAGCAAGCTATCGATGGCGGACCACAACAGATCTGAGCAGACTGAGCAGGTGGCGGCAGCGACAACAACGGCAGCGGCGAGTGATGACAGATCTGTGAGCAAGGCTTTTATTGAGAGAAAATAAAATACAAGAAAGATCCGGACGGCCGGTCGAAACCGACCGCCGGAGAAAAGGGATTGGATTTGGGTGAGTGAGTTTTAGAGAGAGGTTGGAGAGATATGAGTTTTAAAGAGAGGTTTATCTTTTCTATCCACCTGAAATCAATCACTTAATTAAAACCCTAACAACAAACACATTAAAAACCAACCCATGGTGATTTAAACATTTTGGAGAATATGAAGTTAGCCCCAACTTGTTCATCTAGATATTAAACAATCATGGTGTGAACATAGTTTGTAACCAAACACTCGTATTATATAATACGATGTTGATATGAATTTTAATATATTAAGATTAGGAGGGAATTTTTGAATAATGGTATGGTAATTAGAATACAAAAATAGTGGGCACCACCAATTTGACTTAGGTGGTGTTTGTTTTTTAAGAGGCTCTAAATCTGAATCTGAACTGCACATCTGAATATGAATCTGAGGGGTAAATGTCTGAATCTGACCGCATCTGAACGGAAAAAATAATTCATGTTTGAACCGCACATTTGCTTGCTCGTACTGAGGAGGCCACAGTCAGCGCCAGTTAGAAGGGTAGAAGCGCTAGTTGTCGATGGAGTGAGAAGGAGGGGTAGACCCAATATCAGGTGGGAGGATAGACTTAAGCTAGACATGATGGAGCTTCGTTTGACCGATGACATGATCTCAGATAGGAAGGGGTGGAGGGATAGAATTAGGATTTGCGGGTAGTCTTTGCTAGGTGCTCTGCGCTTTGTGTTTGGTTTTGGGTGTTTGGCTTTTAGGAGTCTCCCTTTGCTTTGCCCCTTGCGTTTTTGGGTTTTTGTGGCCTCTCTTATGCTTTGCCGTAGTTTAGGCCCTGTGCGTTGTTGCTTTGCTTTGTTGTTGCTCCCTTAGGTCTGCTTGCCTTGCCTTGCTCCCTGCGTTTGGTCTTTGGTTTTTTGGTGCTTCGTGTTTTTGCCTTTGCTCTTAGCCTCGTTTGTTGCTTTGCTATGCTAGGTGTTGCCCTTTTAGTTGGCCTGCTTTGTGTGCCTTGGCTCTTTGCTTTTTGTTGCGTTTTGCTGCTTCCTGGTCCTTTTTGCATTGTTTGCCTGTTTCGCTTGCTTCCCTTTTGATTGCTTTTAGCTTTTGTTTTGTCTCAAGCTCCTTCTATCTTTTCCCACACGCACACATGCACCTGCCGGAGGTCTTGTTGGAAGCAGTCTCTCTACCCACGGGTTTACCCTGGTGTAGGGGTAGGATCTGTCTACATTTTACCTCCCCCATACCCTGCCTTGGCGGGATTGGGTATGTTGTTGTTGTTGTTGTTTTATGTGTCATCAAGAGGCAACAAGAGGCATTCAGACACCCCTCTCAAGTCTAGACCATTAAGATCTTACTGCCTCTGAATGCATCTGAACGGAAAAAAAAAAACAAACGGTCTGAACGACCAAAATGTCTGACCGCGTCTGAACGGTTCAGATTAAGAGGCTGTTAAGAGCCACTTAATAAAAAACAAACACCGCCTTAGAAAACTTTCAAATTACACGCTCCAAATCCTATCGAAGTTATTTGAATTTCAATGTAATTCTTCATATTTTCATCTTTGCCACTCCATATTTTCTTCTAAATATTTGATGTCTCATTTCAAATCAAATTCATAGCATCCAAAAGTATGTGTCAGTACTAAATTTTGTTTTTAGCACACTTTACTTATTACGTAATAAAAGATAGGACTGGTATGAAGTATGTAACATTTTTCTTAAGTGGTCGAAATTCAAACAAGCTAAAAAGATAGATAAGAGTAAACCAAACCTTTGTATGATAAGGATTTTTGGATAATTTAATCGTTTAATCTCAAATACAATGCTTGCTTTTAAACTGCATACAATTTTAAAAAATATTTGTACACTAAAAGCAACTGCAATGTTAACTTTATAAAAGACTTTTGACTATTTAATTAGAATGACGTTTTTCATTAGGACAAAAGCTTTGCCAATGACTTTTGAAAAAAATATCTTTGTAAACACCAAACGTTTGACATAAAATGCAACAAGTGATTTTCATTTAATGAAAAGCTATTGAGTTGAAAGAAAAGCTTTTAAAAAACTTTTTTGTATTGGAGAATGTTTGTAAAAAAGATTTTTTAGAAAACAGAATTTATCGAGAAATTAATTGTGATTAAAAGAAAAAGTCATTATGAGTTGAAGCATTGCAGATGCTCAAATAAAATGTCGTTATGACTTTTTAAAACTGTTTTGATCTGTTATAATAAGATGTTTTGATCTGTTATAATGAAAATGAATCAAGTGAGATTAATAATTCTCATTTCTTCCCAATCTTAAGGTGGTGTTTGTTTTTTAAGAGGTTTTGAATCTGAATCGCACATCTGAATCTGAATCTGCGTAAATGTCTGAATCTGACCGCATCTGAATGGGAAACAAAAACTCATGTTTGAACCGCACATTTGCTTGCTCATACTAATTTTTATTTTTATTTATTTTTTTTTGTGTTAGCAAGAGGCAACAAGAGCCATTCAAACACTCCTCTCAAGTCTAGACCATTAAGATCTTACTGCCTCTGAACGCGTCTGAACAGGAAAAAAAACAAACGGTCTGAACGACCAAAATGTCTGACCGGGTCTGAACGGTTCAAATTAAGAGGCTGTTAAGAGCCTCTTTATGAAAAATAAACACCACCTAACTCTTGTTATAATATACTAGTAAAAGCTAACACTTATTTTGAAAAAAAAAAAATAAAAGAAAAAGATTAACTAGTTAAAATATTAAAATATGGATATTTCAAGCTAAAACAAAAAAAAAAGTAGTGAGGAATTTTGAAAGAAATGCATAATTGAAATGAAATAATTCAAAAACCAGCAACGACGTCGTATTAGAGTATAAAAAAGCCAAGAAACAGAAAGCGCAAAAAACTGAAATTCAAATTTTGCAAAACCCCTTCTTATCCTTTCCATCCACTTGAAATCCATCAATCACTTAATTAAAACCCTAACAACAAACACATTAAAAACCAACCGATTCGATGGTGATAGTAACATCATCAACAACAGGAGGAGGAGGAGGTGGAACAATGGGTGTTTGTTCAAAAGATCATCACAAAATCTATCAACACTGGTTCAACTACGCCGACTCAGGTCCCACCATTCTCATTTCATTTTCATTTTCATTTCCATTCATACATACTTACTTATTTATTTAACTAATTTTTATATACAGATGGAGACGGTCGGATAACCGGGGACGACGCTACCAAGTTCTTCGTTCTCTCTAACCTCGATAAATCTCACCTCAAGCAGGTCATTTCTCATTTTCAATTCTACTTACTAGTGCTCGTTTCTTTAAATTTTTTATTAACTCGTGTTTAAACAAACAATTTTCATATTATAAGGGTGTTTGCATCACCTTATTTAGCCGCCTTATGGGCTTATTTGACTTTGAAAAAGCCGATAAGCTCACTTTTTCAAGCTTATCACCTTTACCTTATTGGCTTAAGCCAATAAGCTAAACTTAATAAGCTCTTAAAAGTCAGCTTATCGGCTTTTCCAAAATCAAATAAGCTCATAAGCCGGCTAAACAAGCTGATCCAAACACCCTAATTATTAACTCGTGTTTAAATATCTCTTTATATTTTTAGTCATCTTTTTCTAACAAGTCATAAACAAACAATTGTCATAAACAAACAATTTTCATATTAAAAGGGTGTTTGGATCACCTTGTTTAGCCGCCTTATGGGCTTATTTGACTTTAAAAAAGCCGATAAGCTCACTTTTTGAAGCTTATGACCTTATCACCTTCACCTTATTGGCTTAAGCCAATAAGCTAAACTTAATAAGCTCTAAAAAGTCAGCTTATCGGCTTTTCCAAAATCAAATAAGCTCATAAGCCGGCTAAACAAGCTGATCCAAACACCCTATAAGTAAAATTGAAACACCACCTTAGTATTCATAATTCATACATGACAATGCCTAAATGGAATGACAGTCAATTACACCATTACTTTCAAATTATCAAGGTTTTGTTTTACAAATCTAGCTATTTGCGGGGGTGTTTGTTTCGGCTTACATAGTGGGCTTATGGCTTATGTGGTTTTCGGCTTATATAAGCTTATTTTTACATGATAAGCTTATGAAACACAAGCCGAAAACCACATTAGCCATAAGGTCACTATATAAGCCGAAACAAACACCCCCATGTTTGCTACCAACAGCCATTCACACAGAATTGTTCCATTATGTTACGTGTTTTAATGTTTGGGATTGTTATTAGTTGCTCATGTGGCTATAACTTTGTGTATAGCGTGATCTTCTGTTAAAGTTGGGATATGATATATTTTTTTGTCATTTTTATATTCTTTCAAGAGGTACTATAACCAAAACATGTCCGTTAACGCAATCTATTAATGGTGTCGTCAAATTTGGATGGATGAGTGTTTTGGTTTATGTCCCCCAAATATCGCTATATTGAGAAACTGGTTTCTTTCAAATTTGAAGATTATGGTTTTGATAATTATTTTTCTACTTTTTTGAAGGTTTGGGCAATTGCAGATTCTAAGCGTCAAGGATATCTAGGCTTTAAAGAGTTCATCATTGCTATGCAGGTATGTCCCGTTTCTCTTCTTTTTGCAATATTAACATACTTACTAAAGTCTAATGGTATTCCTTTTTAACAGCTCCTCTCTTTGGCACAAGCAGGACATGAACTGAACTCGAATTTACTGAAATCTGCATGTACGTGAATCTGTCTATACTTTTTAGTATTTCTTACTTCATACTATAGTGGCTGTTGAGATTGTATTATTTATCCTATTGATATTTCATATCATTGTTGATTTGTGTTTAATAGCTGATGTGGAGCTTTTGGAACCACCGGAGATGGAAGGTTTGGATTCAATTCTGCTGGTAAGGATCCATTTCTGTATTGATAGTTATCGTTCATGTTATGAAATATTTCTTATACTACCGTTACTGTAATATTTATCATTTCTCCTCCTCAGAGTCAGAAGCATAGGGGTTCAAGAAACAATGGTGTCCTCGAAACAAATGGTTGGTACCACTCACACGTTCTCTTTGTAACTACATATGAATCATTTCTCATTATGTTATTTGGTTCAATAATATGCAGGCATTTTGGCAGTTCAACATGTGTCACCAATGAGCTTATTCACTACAAGACTGAGTAAGAAGGTAGGTTTCGTCACGTGTAGATTGCTTTATTCTGATCTTTGAGTTGCTTTTACAAGTTTGTATGAATGTTAGTAGTTGACGTCGTTATTTTTTTTCCTTCCAGACCTCTTGTCACACATCACTTGGTAAAGTCACTTCTATAATTGATGGATTGAAGAGATTGTATAATGAAAAGCTAAAGCCACTGGAAGTTGCTTACCGTTACAATGATTTTGCATCTCCTTTATTGGTGAGAGAACTGCAAAATAATCTTACTTTTGGTTTGTTATAGTTCATTTCAAGTCTCTTCTTTGTTCTACTCTGCGTTTAGTTACTTTTATCTACATCCTACTTGGGCACATCTACAATCCTCTGCCGTTTTTCACAAATATGTTATAACTGTTCTCATCATTATATGCAGACAACCAGTGACTTTGATGCAAAACCTATGGTGATGCTTCTCGGTCAGTACTCAACTGGAAAGACAACATTTATTAAGCATCTTCTCAAAAGCAACTACCCAGGTCAGTTACGTTTTTAAAAGCTATTTACTGCGATTTAGGGATTTACACCCTTTTCACATTTTGAACAAGATTTACTCTAAAATCGTTCTTTCACGTGGACAGGAGCTCACATTGGACCAGAGCCTACAACAGACAGATTTATCGTTGTTATGGTAACATCATCAATTTTGTCTGTTAAATTGCATATATCGGTCTTATGCTATTAGTTTGCTCCAATCTGTATCTGTCGTTGCATGAATCATTTGTTATACTTGTTTATACTGTGTAGGGTGGACCTGATGAGAGAAGCGTACCTGGAAACACTATCGCTGTGCAAGCAGATATGCCTTTTAATGCCCTCACTACTTTTGGAGGCGCATTCCTCTCAAAGTTCGAATGTTCTCAAATGCCACATCCTGTAAGCTCATAATGCGGGTTTCATAGACCGTTCATCATAACTTTCAAAGTGCTATTAATTTAACAACACATTTCTAAAACTGTCTACTTGTCCAGCTTTTGGAGCATATCACATTTGTTGACACTCCTGGAGTTCTATCCGGAGAGAAGCAACGCACAGAAAGAAGTTATGACTTCACAGGTGTGATAAAGTGGTTTGCAGAAAAGTGTGATCTTATTCTTCTCCTCTTTGACCCACATAAGCTTGACATAAGTGATGAATTCAAGCGCGTCATATCTTCTTTACGCGGTCAGGATGATAAGATCCGTGTTGTGCTTAACAAGGCAGATCAAGTTGATACTCAACAAGTAAGATTCAAGCAAATATGTATTTGTCTTTTCTGCACAGCTTAATTTAGGTCCTCACATTCTGATCCGCTGATGCATTTGATTTTTGATGTGAATGTTTAACATTCTTCCTTTATCTTTGAAGTTGATGCGAGTATACGGTGCATTGATGTGGTCACTTGGAAAAGTACTTAACACACCTGAAGTGGCGCGTGTCTACATTGGGTAATTTGTGCAAATCCTTCACATATCCTAAGTATGATTTTTAAGATTGTAGAAATTGCTTGCTTGATATTAAAAGTTAGTAGGACAGCGTGTAATTATAAAATTTGGTTAGTATTCTGATTTGTGTTCATTGTTTCTATAATCCCGCACTTTTCATGGGATGGAGTATTGTTTGAAAAGTTTTATCGTAAAATGCTGTTAAGTCTTTCTTTCCTGTTTTCTAATGCCGATGTTGTCATGTCTTTAGTTCATTTAATGACAAACCAATCAAGGAAGAATCACTTGACTCCATGGGCAAGGAGCTCTTTGAGAAAGAACAAGACGACCTTCTTGTAGACTTGATAGACATTCCCAAGAAGGCTTGTGATCGCCGGGTATGTTTGCCTTTTTCTTAATTTTTTCTGTGATTTTGATTGAAATCTAAAAAGAAACTTTATTTGTTTTCAGATCAATGAGTTTGTGAAACGTGCTCGAGCTGCAAAGATACATGCCTACATCATAAGCCAGTTGAAGAAAGAGATGCCTGCCGTTATGGGTAAATCTAAAGCTCAGCAGAAGCTCATGAAAAATCTTGAAGATGTATTCGCCAAGGTCTCTATTCTTCTCTCTTTTTTCTGAAATGCTCCAAAATCACCTTTGCAACAAATTAAGTCTTTTTAGTTTAGATTCTGATGCCACATTCATATTCACTAATATTTTTTCGACAAAGAATGGCATTTTTACACCAACCACTTAATGAAATGCAAAATCATATTTTCATTTTTATGTGCAACTTGAATAAAACATATTTGAATGGTTGAAACTCATAAGAATCTTACCTAAAGCTTCTTTTCAAATGTAGATTCAAAGGGAGTTTCATCTGCCACCTGGTGATTTCCCTGATGTGGAGCATTTTAGGCAAGTTCTTGGTGCTTACAACATCGATAAGTTTGAGAAACTAAAGCCAAAGATGATTCAAGCTGTGGACGACATGCTCGGATATGACATTCCAGACCTCTTGAAAAACTTCAAGAATCCTTATGAATAAAAACAGCTTTGTTACTTAGATGGACTTTGCTATGGTGGATTTCTTATCCATTATCTATTTGTGGTTTTTAATTCTTTGTATCGAAACAGAACCTTTGTTCATCCAAATATTTTGCTAATCTAGAATGCTTAAATTTTGGTCATTTTTGTGATTAGACCTTGAATGGAAATGCCATGTGATTTGGGACAAGTTATAAGCATAGAAATAAGGAAACTTTGAAAATGACCTTGAAATTGTGATAATAAGCTGTTTTTTCACTAGAGAAAAAAGGTCCAAAACTGAATAGAGGATATATGTGTATATACCGACAGAACTTTGATATTCTGTTAGTTAATCATAAAGTGCAACAATAAAAAGTTTGGTGTTTGATAAAAAAGAAAATGGATTCAAAATCCAGTAAGATTGGAAGAAGATTTGAAGGGAAGGTAGCCATTATAACAGCTTCAACTCAAGAAATCGGTTTTAGTATTGCTCATAAGCTTGCTCTTGAAGGTGCCTCTGTTGTTATCTCCTCTCGTAGACAGGTTATTAACATCATTTCTAATAATTGGCTGTACCAATTTACTGTCAAAGGGGTCCTTAACTTTAGTCAGTATACAATATTTTCTTGTTGGCTCTAATTTTATTATTACTGACAAATCACAAATGTAAGTGGTTTACTCCGGTTAAGGTAAACTGGATTTATACTATCTTTCTACTGAGAGACACCCTGCCCTATTATGTCTTTGTGATTGTTTCAGAGAAACATAGACAAGGCTGTGAAAAAGCTCAAACAACAAGGTATTGAGGTGCTCAGAGTGGTATGCCATGTTTCTAATGCACAACAAAGAATAAATCTTGTTCAACAGACTGTTCAGGTGAGAATGACTTTGGCTCGTATTCTTATATATAGTTGTCTCTATCAACCGAATACTTTAAGCCTCAAGTTAGCCATCTTTTAAGACTTCCATAGTTCTGAATCATGTACGTGATATATGTGCCCTTTCTCAAGATTGTGTTTATGTGTGGTAGTTTCTTTCTACATGAGGAGATTGACCTTTTGCCAACGCTAAATTGATTCCAATATATTACTTTCTAGTTGTAAAACTTTTGTTTCGTTTATACCCGCGACGTGGAAAAGAAGTTACATATGTCCCATCAACCATCGAGTAAAGTAAGTTTTTTGTAATGCTAGGATGGTTTATTTGGTACCTGCTTCATGTTCGTACAATCTTTGCCCTATCAGTCCTATTCTATCTAAATTAAATAGGAAACATATAAAATATGCCCTGATTATGCTCATGTCATAGTTAAGAGTTTCTGAGGTGCCACAAAACGTGCTTTTCGTTCAAAAGTTAGTACTTATGACCAGAAAGTGTTTGGAGCGTTAGACACCGAGACCAAGGGTGGGGCTGGATGTACATATTGAAAGTCATTGTTTCGATTTTAGCCTTTTGATAGATTGCTTATCTTTTGTGATACATCTAATCTTGTTCCTGTGTTTCCTGAGGTTCTATTAATCTATTATAAGTTTCTATCTGCGTATCATCAGTGTATGTGCATGCTCGCTTCTTTAAGCAGATTATGTTGCTTCGTCTATAATCCTTTACCTTCATGGAGACAGAAATACGGGAAATGCTGCTGCAAATCCCTCAATTGACGCCATTCTCGACTCCCAGGAATCAACCCTTGACAAGCTTTGGGAAATTAATATAAAACTGCTATATTGCTTCTTCAGGTAAAGTGTCTTTTAGATGATTTTTGAACTACAAGGTTAAGGGCTATCTACAAATTCTGGGCCTTTGATTCCTAACTATTCTCTTTGCAACTTTTAATGTCCTTTTTTTTACATCAAACTTGGTGCTGAAATGGCAGTATGGTTCTGTTTGAGATTTAGCCCAAAATGCAGTTTTATCAGGGACTTTTATTGCTATTGGTTACAAGGGTGTGTTTGTATATGTATTTGCAAGGTGCTTATCGTGTTTTGAATAGTTAGAACCGGAAATGTTCGATAATGGGTAGGTTATAGTTAAATAAAATCAGGCAGTTTCACATTTTTCAATAATTAAAATGTATCTTATGGTAAGTTGGAAACTCTTATCCGTTTCTTCAAATCTCGTTATTTTGAACCGAAATTAATCATGATCATAATCTGTTTCAAACACTCAATACTAATATTGCGACTTCAAGTTGCAATAACCGATTAAAAGCACATTGTAACACTCCCAGACATTGAAGACTTTTGAATTTCAGCCCAGTAAGGTTTGACTTTTAGTTTAAAGAGACCCGTCACAAAGTTCAAATCAATACTGGACATTTCAGATGTGGCAGATAATGTAAATGGAAAAACTAAGGAGTTAAAGTTGTTCATAATTTCATATCTTTTTGAATCTCCAAACTACAGAGTAATGAGTTTGACTGAACAGTCAAAAGGCATCCTCTTATCCAGGAATGAACGGAGTCATGGTTTAAGTAAGTGTGTAACTCAGTGTATTTTCGTCTTTCAAATGTTTGACAGGATGTATCCCCTCAATTAACCAAAGGTTCGTCGATTGTTTTCATATCTTCTCTTAGTGCTTACCAACCTCCATCTTCCATGCTATGTATGGTGTCACAAAGACCGCTCTTCTTGGTCTTACCAAGGTATAATCATGCACATAATTTTCATATTCTTATTTTCGTGCTGCTAAACATTGGCCACTAGAGAAGTTATACGGGCAGATATAACATCTGTCACCATATAATCGCTATTCTAGATTCCATGTTTGACATGGAAATGTTAAAACGGACTAACTATAATAGGATTCCAATGTTTAATGAGTTGATTAAGTAGAACATTCTCTATGGCTTGTAGGCACTTGCCACTGAGTTGGCCCCACATACTCGTGTCAACTGTCTTGCACCGGGGACTGTACCAACACACTTTGCAAGTTTCATTACCGATAACGACACAATTGTAAGTTTCTTATGCTCAAGTGTATGATTTGATGTAGAAAGGATAAATGTGTTCTAGCTTATAATATATACATACTGCAAATCTAAAATTTAAATAGAGTTGTTTTTCAATAAACTAAAAATATAGGACCACCCTATAAGTGCTTTTGAGCCAGATTTTCAAAAGGCTTGCTCGAGTAGATGACCATAAGCCGAGCCAAGCTAGGTGGTTTGACTCTACAAACCGAGTTCAAGCCTTAGCATAACGCAACCTTAACTTGTCCATCAACTCAAATGAGTTGAGCCCACATGTATTTTTTGTTATCCATTTAATTTTATAATGCTAATTTATGTATGAAGCATTAACTGCAAAAACAGGTTTCTGTAATGAAATATCTTTGTTCTTTTCTATAAAACAAATCATACATACATTTGGTTATGTTGTAAGAGAAATGCTATTGAAGAAAAGACACTGCTCAAGAGACTTGGGACACCAGAAGAAATGGCAGCAGCCACTGCTTTCTTGGCATCTGATGAAGCTTCATATATAATGGGTGAGACGATCGTGGTCGCAGGAGGAATGTCTTCTAGACTGTAGATCTCTTACTATTTAAATCCTCATCACAAGAACCAACTGGTATCAAATTATACCTTTCATAAAAGAGAAGTCATGGACCTATCGATCCCTAGTAACTGTTTTGATTTTTAAAATCTCTTATATGTTGTGTAGCTAAATTTGCGAGAACAAACTATCATCAGGATTTGATCAACTTTGTCATTATTTAAAGGGCTAATGTTAATGAATAATAACATACTTTTGTCAATGTTCCAATTTGGTTATATAGTTAACTAACCTATTCAGGAGCATATTCTACCAAACATGCATTTGAATATGCATTTGAATAAATATGTATAATCAAAATAATACTTCATAAATTTATAGATCTTGTGATACTATTTTCAAGTAAATGAAAAGAACCATGTCATCTAAATACCACTATATATAGGCCGGTAAAACCAGCCAACACTAGGTGAAACTTATAAACACTAGTTCAAACCCTTAAAAAAAACCAATGTTGCAAAAATCGTTAGGCGGTAGTTGGGCGGTCGGGTACCGCCTAGCGATAAAGCGGTTAGGCGGGGATTAATCGAAGATTAATCGGATTGAATTAATGCATTTTTTATAACTTTAATTAGTGTGTATTAAATGCATTTTTAATTAAGGTAACTTATAACTTTAATTAGTGTATATTAAATACATTTTTCACTTTAAAAAAATTTTTTGTATTGAATTAATGCATTTAGCTAATGCCCCTTAGGGCATTGGTTTAAATTATTAAACAAAGAAAGTTTGCCTTTATTAAATACAAAATCACATTTATTTAAGGTAATTTATAACTTTAATTATTGTATATTAAATGCATTTTTCACTTTAAAAAGTAATTTTGTATTGAATTAATGCATTTATCCAATGCCCTTAGAGCACTTGTTAAACAATCTCATATAGAAAATTATAAAATTTTGAAACTGTATACCCAATTTGGCTGATCTAGCCGCTTTTTTTACGATTTGGCCGATTTATGCCTGATTTGACTTATTTATATTTGTAACCGAGTTGGTCGATGTATCTGATTTTTGTCCGATTTGTTCGATTTATGCCCGATTTGGTCGATTTTTATCCGATTAATCGATATGCTGATCAATTTTTTACCAAACCGATTAATAAGGTCGATTAGTGAAAATTGGGGCGGTTAATCCCTGCCTAGCAATTAATCGCCGATCAATCGGCCGCCTAGGTCGATTTTTGCAACATTGAAAAAAGTCAAAGACAACTTAGCCAAAACACATTGTAAATGCTAAAAACAGCAATATATTATTTCATAAAGATTAAGATGTTGGCAGGGGATAGCCTAAACCAACAGTACACAGGTGTGCTTCTTTTATAATGGGACAACCCGCTAGGAAGTTAATGGCTCCTATGAGCTGCTGGTGATGGTTCCTTACCATGTGGATGTGCAGCTGGAGATGGCTCCACGCCATCTGGACGTGCCGCCGGTGATGGTTCTACACCATGTGGATGTGCTGCCGGAGAAGGCTCCACGCCATGTGGACGTGCCGTTGGTGATGGTTCCACACCATGTGGACGTGCCGCTGGTGATGGTTCCACACCATGTGGATGTGCCGCAGGAGATGGCTCCACGCCATCTGGACGTGCCGCTGGTGATGGTTCCACACCATGTGGATGTGCAGCCGGAGATGGCTCTATGCCATCTGGACGTGCCGCTGGCGATGGTTCCACACCATGTGGATGTGCCGCTGGAGATGGCTCCACGCCATCTGGACGTGCCGCTGGCGATGGTTCCACACCATGTGGATGTGCTGCTGGAGATGGCTCCACGCCATCTGGACGTGCCGCGGGTGATGGTTCCACACCATGTGGATGTGCCGCTGGTGATGGTTCCACACCATGTGGATGTGCCGCTGGTGATGGCTCCACACCATGTGGATGTGCTGCTGGAGATGGCTCCACGCCATCTGGACGTGCCGCTGGTGATGGTTCCACACCATGTGGATGTGTTGGTGGCTTCAGTTCCTCGCCAAGTATATGCGTTGGCGAAATACGTGGTGGAAATAATATCGGTGGACCACGTGGTGCAAATATTGGATTATTAACACGATCAAACTTTTGAATTCTTGCTGCTTGAGTCAAATGAGGTACAAATACAAGTACGAGAACAAGAGTTCGCATGATCATGGTCAACATGATGAGATTTTTTCAGCTAACAACAAAGGTTTAAAAAAAGAAAAAAAAAATACTTGAATGATATTGTAAAAGATGAATTGTGATAATTAAAAGCCTGATCAAGCAATTTATATACATGGTGTAGTCACACTTAAGTTTCATGATCACATGTATATTGTTGTAATGATGCAAATCCTATCACATTTATCTGCATACATTACTAATTTTAGATGCTCACATTTTTTGAAATAAGCTTTTTAACTGAAAAACAAAAGTGACATCCTTACATGTGAGCATATCACATTTATCTTCCTCTTAAAAATATGAATTGATAAAAAAAAAAATGTATTTAATCTATAATGATGTGGTGATCACATCTATATCGACGCCCTATCACATTTATCCTTCTATGATGCATAAAGTAATTTTATTCTAATTTTAGGTTTTCACTTTTTTTTTCCCTAGCTGCAAGAAAAAAGATACAATAGACTTGTTGCAATGATGTAATTCTGTCTCATTTATCTTTTCCTGAATAAGTTATATATATATATATTTTTTTTTTCCTAAATTTAGGTGTTCATATTTTTAAAGCTAGAGATATGTACTTTTTTTTTTTTTTTTTTTTTTTTTTTTTTTTTTTTTTTTTTTTTTTTTTAACAACAATTTTATTAAAGAACAACTAGCAAGGGTATTTTTTTTTTTTTTGAACAACAATTTTATTAAAGAACAACTAGCAAGGAGCTAAATTACAAGACAATTAAATGAAGGTTAAACCATACATCCAGACTAAACATTACTTTGCTTCTAGACCTACACCAATGGAATGAACTCGAAACTACATCGTCAAAGAACTCGAAGCCAGAGATATGTACTTACATGTGACAACATGAGTAGGGATCCAGTGAGAAGAAAACTTATAATGAGAATGATAAGAAATAACTATAACCATATATTTGATATGCGTCGACTTGAATTAGATGCATCTCTATTCATTTAGATGCATCCCAATTAGTTTTAAAAGTGATTTTAAAGTGAAAAAGATATAAAGTAGTACTTGCAACAAATTTGACCCGCAAATGATAAAAAATGCATAGGATTTGCCTAACTTGCTAAAATGCATCTAATATATGTATATGCATCTAATTTTTAACTAAAAAATATATTATGGCGCATCTAAAAGATTAGGGATACATATAATTCAAGTCGATGCATGTCTAATGTGTGGTTATAATTATTTTCTCATACTTTTCATTTTAATATTTCTTCTCATTTGATTCTAAGTCGTGACAATATTACATTTTATCTTTTAGGCTGGATCATTTGAAAGCATCAAAGGTTTTTAAACCGTGAGGAACCAAGTCTTTAGATTGCAAAGAAAAAAAAAGTGTCCACAACTCGAGATTGATTGTACTAACATATTGTAAAGTGACATATTAGCTAATTTAAGAGGTAATCACATATTACAATACATTAAATTAAGCTAACCATTTCATGTGTGATCCAATCAACATTTTCTTCCCAATCAAAACTTGAATTAATAAAACTGGATATGAGATAATTTGATACAAAAGACTCGCATTGTATGCAATTTTCGCTAAAGGTGTACATAATCGTGCTTGATTTTCGAGTTGGGAATTGCATATAATGTTCACAAGAAGTAGTCACGTTTTAATTTTGTTCTCATGGTAGACGCGAGTTTTTATAAAAGTTCACATGATTCTTATCAACTTAAGCAAATTTTTAATGACATAAAACATACTTGTATCACAATTGATAGTTAGCGAATGATACGAACACCGTTTAATCTGAAATTCAACACTATCATTTCATTTCAAAAAATACACTTGCACATCAAAAGAAGCAAAAAACCTATTAAGAAAAGCTTTACATAAATTGCTATTTAGGCCTTACTATTTATACTTAAAAATAAATGCATCTTACAAATTTACTCTTATGAGTAAGAATGTACTAAAGGTTCAAGGATAATGTGCATAAAAGCATCCAACTATTCAAGAAGAACCAACTCGTATGAAATTTAAATCCTCTTCAAAAGAACCGATTGATCCCCAGCAACAGTTTTAATTTTTAAAATCTCTTATATGTTGTGTAGCTAAATTTGTGAGAACAAAGTATCATCAGGATTTGATTAACTTTGTCATTATTTAATGGCCTAATGTTAATGAATAAATAACATACTTTTGTCGATGTTCCGATTTGGTTATATAGTTAACTAACCTATTCACGAGCATATTCTACCAAACATGCATTTGAATAAAAATTATAATCAAAATAATTCTTCATAAGTTTATAGATCTTGTGATACTATTTTTAAGTAAATGAAAAGAACCATGTCATCTAAGAGCACAAGGTATGGAGATGAATGACATGTCAAATGCATATTTTCGTGTCATTCGTGTGCCAACGGTACCGGCCAACATGTCATTGGTGAGCCATTGGAATGGCTTACGCCATTTGCATCTTTTGTTTGTTTATTATTAATTTTTTTTAGTATTGTGAGTGTGTGGTTATTTTTAGTGGAGTATTTTATGGGACCCAATAACATGTTAGTGGTGTGTTATGAGGAAGGGTGTTTTAATTATTGGTGAGTTATTGAGAGGTGTACGATGTAGCGCTGAGGTAAGATACCAATAACGTGTTATTGGTATCCACGATACCTTGTGCTCTAAATACCACTATATTGGGTAAAACTAGAGGTGACAATTTGTGCCCAAAATAAAAAAATTGCTAAATGGGCAAACATTTAAAAGATTTGGTCACATTTGGGCCGCTCCTTTTTTGAAATGGGCATGTATTGCCCATTTAGAAGTTAAATCAGCATAATGGACACATGTTTTTCTCGAACATTAGATTGTTTTTAAAGAAAAACTCATATTTAATTTTTTAAATATAAATAAGGTGTTACGTTCGAGGAATTTATTTCGTTGTTTTGTGTCTATTTAAAAGCGATTCGTATAACATGAGCCAATTTGGCCCGCGCCCGTATAGCCCGTGCCCGTTTGGCCAATAGCCAGTTTGGCTCGTAGCCCATGCCCGCCCGTTTTGCCACCTCTAGGTAAAACCAGCCAATACTAGGTTAAACTTATAAACACTAGTTCAAACCCTTAAAAAAAAACCAAAGACAACTTAGCCAAAACACATTGTAAATGCTAAAAACAGCAATATAATATTTCATAAAGATTAAGATGTTGGCAGGGGATAGCCTAAACCAACAGTACACATGTGTGCTTCTTTTATAATAGGACAACCCACAAGGAAGTTAATGGCTCTTATGAGCTGCTGGTGATGGCTCCACGCCATCTGGACGTGCCGCTGGTGATAGTTCCACACCATGTGGATGTGCAACTGGAGATGTCTCCACGCCATCTAGACGTGCCGCTGGTGATGGTTCCACACCATGTGGATGTGCTGCTGGAGATGGCTCCACGCCATTTGGACGTGCTGCTGGTGATGGTTCCACACCATGTAGATGTGCTGCTGGAGATGGCTCCACGCCACCTGGACGTGCCGCTGGTGATGGTTCCACACCATGTGGATGTGCAACTGGAGATGGCTCCACGCTACCAGGACGTGCCGCTGGTGATGGTTCCACACCATGTGGATGTGCTGCTGGAGATGGCTCCACGCCATTTGGACGTGCTGCTGGTGATGGTTCCACACCATGTAGATGTGCTGCTGGAGATGGCTCCACGCTATCTGGACGTGCTACTGGTGATGGTTCCACACCATGTGGATGTGCCGCTGGTGATGGTTCCACACCATGTGGATGTGCAGCTGGAGATGGCTCCACGCTACCAGGACGTGCCGCTGGTGATGGTTCCACACCATGTGGATGTGCTGCTGGAGATGGCTCCACGCCATTTGGACGTGCTGCTGGTGATGGTTCCACACCATGTAGATGTGCTGCTGGAGATGGCTCCACGCTATCTGGACGTGCTACTGGTGATGGTTCCACACCATGTGGATGTGCCGCTGGTGATGGTTCCACACCATGTGGATGTGCAGCTGGAGATGGCTCCACGCTACCAGGACGTGCCGCTGGTGATGGTTCCACACCATGTGGATGTGCTGCTGGAGATGGCTCCACGCCATCTGGACGTGCCGCTGGTGATGGTTCCGCACCATGTAGATGTGTCGATGGTGATGGTTCCACACCATGTGGATGTGCAGCTGGAGATGGCTCCACGCCATCAGGACGTGCCGCTGGTGATGGCTCCACACCATGTGGATGTGCTGCTATAGATGGCTCCACGCCATCTGGACATGCCGCTGGTGATGGTTCCACACCATGTGGATGTGTTGGAGGTGTCAGTTCCTCGCCAAGTACATGCATTGGCGAAATACGTGGTGGAAATAATATCGATGGACCACGTGGTGCAAATATTGGATTATTAACATGATCAAAATTTTGAACTCTTGCTGCTTGAGTCAAATGAGGTACAAATAAAAGTACGAGAACAAGAGTTCGCATGATCATGGTCAACATGATGAGATTTTTTCAGCTAACAACAAAGTTTAAAAAAAAAAAAAAAAAAAAAATACTTGAATGATATTGTAAAAGATGAATTGTGAGAATTAAAAGCCTGATCAAGCAATTTATATACATGGTGTAGTCACACTTAAGTTTCATGATCACATGTATATTGTTGTAATGATGCAAATCCTATCACATTTATCTGCATACATTACTAATTTTAGATGCTCACATTTTTTGAAATAAGCTTTTTAACTTAAAAACAAAAGAGACATCCTTACATGTGAGCATATCACATTTATCTTCCTCTTAAAAATATGAATTGATAAAAAAAATGTATTTAATCTATAATGATGTGATGATCACATGTATATGGACGTCCTATCACATTTATCCTTCTATGATGCATAAAGTAATTTTATTCTAGGATGTGATATACATACCCTCTCTATATTGTCACATAAATAGCTTTAGGTCAAACTGTACAACCCGCGATGCATACCGTACAAGCCGACAATGTATTCAACGATTGGATACCCTTCCTATGGGAGGGTATGGATATCTCACCCCCTTTATTCTAATTTTAGGTTTTCACATTTTTTTTTTCTAGCTGCAAGAAAAAAGATACAATAGACTTGTTGCAATGATGTAATTCTGTCACATTTATCTTTTCATGAATAAGTTATATATACTTTTTTTTCTAAATTTAGGTGTTCATATTTTTTAAGCCAGAGATATGTATTTTTTTTTTATTATTTTTTTTATTTTTTTTTAACAACAATTTTATTAAAGAATAACTAGCAAGGAGCTAAATTACGAGACAATTAAATGAAGGTTAAACCATACATCCCGACTAAACATTACTTTGCTTCTAGACCTACACCAATGGAATGAACTCGAAACTACATCGTCAAAGAACTCGAAGCCAGATATATGTACTTACATGTGACAACATGAGTAGGGATCCGGTGAGAAGTAAACTTATAATGAGAATTATAAGAAATAACTATAACCATATATTTGATATGCGTCGACTTGAATTAGATGCATCTCTATTTATTTAGATGCATCCCAATTAATTTTGAAAGTGATTTTAAAGTGAAAAAGATAGAAAGTTGTACTTGCAACAAATTTGACCCGCAAATGATAAAAAAATACATAGGATTTGCATAACTTGCTAAAATGCATCTAATATATGTATATGCATCTAATTTTTAGCTAGAAAATATATTATGATGCATCCAAAAGATTAGGGATACATCTAATTCAAATCGATGCATCTCTAATGTTGGTTATAATTATTTTCTTATACTTTTCATTTTAATATTCTTTTCTCATTTGATCTTAAGTCGTGACAATATTACATTTAGAGTAAAATACACCGTTGGTCCCTAAACTTGACAGGGTGCATCGCGATGGGACAAAACTCGGCCTTTTCATCGCCATAGGTCTAAAACATGGCCATTAAATGCCAGATTAGTCCTTTGACAAAGTCAAAATCTGATTTTTGTTTTCTAGTTGAGGGTATTTTAGTCTATACACATTTATACTTTTATAACACATTTACATTTTACCCCTTTATCTTTATATCTTTTTATCAGCACATTTCTGCTTCAAAGATTAGATTATTTGGCCACATCAAGCACTAGCAGTAATCTAATCTTTACTGCTAGTGGTGTGATTAGATTATTTATCCACCACTTTGAATCAATCCCATATTTCCTTAATTCAATTAAATCCAACATGTTTTTAAACTATTTCCAAATCAGTATCATAATCAACAAAGCAATCACGTCTCAAATTTCACAATCGAATAATATTTTAATTGACTTTATTGGCGTTAGAATTTTAGCATTATTTGAAGTTTGGTTAAGATCAGTTACATCATGAAGATCGAGGATCTAGATTTAGATGATAATTCTAATATTGATCGGACGGTTGAAAATAATGATTATGGAAAGCAGATGATCGTGAGCGTTGAGGCTAAGAGGGTCTTGGTTGGTGCTGTAGCTAGGATATTGTTTTATCCCACTCTTTTTTATAATGTTTGCAGGAATAACATTGAGTCTGAGTTTCGTTGGTGGGACCAAGTCGATCAGGTCTAACATCATTTCTATATGTTTTTTTTTGAAATTATTGTTGTTATTTGATGTTTTTTAAGGTGTTTAGGATTGATTATTAATGATCCAGCGGATTGCTTTTTTTTAGCGAAATAAGGGAGTGTTTGTTTCGGCTTATCTGGCTTTGGGCTTATGTTTAATAAGCTCACTTTTGTGGCTTATTTTGAAATTTTTCGGCTCATTACGACCTAATAAAATTAACCTTGAGTAAGGTTTTGGTGAATAGAAAGAGTGTTTGACTATCTAATATAAGTAACATGTTTCTAGTGATTAAGTAAAATTTTATAGATCGCTTATTGGATTAGTTTTGTTGATAATGAGTAATATATACTATTAAAATCTGACTGGTGTTGAAGTAATTGATACTTGAATAGTTGGAGTAGTTGATAATTGATACTTGAAAATGTGTTGATGGTGGTAGTATAGTTTTATGGTATGTCTCAATGTTGATAATTCATGGTAGTATATACATGCCTAACAATAATACTCTAAACCCACGCGACCTCACTAGGATAATTGATACTTGATAATTCATCATTTTCAAAAATGGCTTGTGCTCGAGCTTTGTTAATGGTTTTCTTAGTGTTTGTAATAGCATCGAATTCATTATTGGTTAATGCAAACTTCCCGAAAAGTATGTATTTCAATTGGGGTGCTCATCATTCTTCGATTCCAGGCTATGGTGAGAACATCCAGCTTGTTTTAGACCAAACTTCAGGTATACAAAATTTAACTTTATCTATGTTTTGTTACGAGGTATAAATCACATTTCTAGGTGCTATTGATTGTGACAGTTGTCTTCTATGGGTGGCAAACATAATGAGCTTGATTTTGAGTTTTTGGGGAACTTGACGGGAAGGCCTTACACGGTGCACTCAAATTTCTTCCTTCAAGGTAAAGCAGAAAGAGAGCAGGAGTTTCATTTATGGTTTGACCCAACTGCCGATTATCACAACTACACCATTCACTGGAATCCTACTGAAGTTGTGTAAGTAAACCATCTCAAAAGTCTCATTAGTCTTCATACTAAAAGGCTGTTATATACATGTTTTAATTATATTTGATCTTTTTAATGTATTGCTGATGGTATATTGATAGCATACCAATTAGAGTCTATAAAAACTATGAAAGTGAAGGAGTTCCAGACCCAAATGAACAAGGGATGCGAGTATACTCAAGCTTATGGAATGGCGATAACTGGGCTACAAGAGGTGGACTAGACAAAATCGACTGGAATGCTGCATCTTTCGTGGCTAATTACCATAGGTTCAGAGCTAGAGCTTGTGAGTGAAACGGGCCTAAAAGCATTAGGGACTGCGCATCTACCAGCACAGCCAACTGGTGGACATCTCCTGTTTACAAGAAATTAACAAGAAGTCAACGAGATCAACTCAAATGGGTACGAGATAACTACATGTTGTACAACTACTGCACAGATACTTGGCGTTTTAAAGAGATGCCACCAGAATGCTCCAAACCACAATACTAACCGCTAACAAGATCAAGATTCAAACTTGTCTCCAATCCATTCATGATTAGTTATTTTATAGCACTATATCAGATTCCAATATTTCAAGATTCTTTTATTGTTCTCTGGTTTACTATCCTTTATAGCTATTAATTTTTCATTTCATAAAGAAGTGTCACACCGAAATATTCGCACCGAAATTTCTGATTTTAAGATGGTTAGGCATCTTATTGGGTAGCTTGTATGTTTATTTTACCTCAGAATCTTAGTTCATTTCAAGCAATGTATTCCAATATCCTGAATTATATTTGTGTAGGTTTTTGAGTGTTGATGTTATTAACGGATCAAGGATGCACCCCAATTTTGCCATTAAGATGAATGATGAATGCATCCATTATTTTATTCCCAGGATGAAAGATGAATGATGAATGTTGGGGAGATGAATGATTTGGGGAGATGATGAAGAGGATGAAAGATGAATGGGTAAAATGTAAATGTGTTATAAAAGTATAAATGTGTTTGGACTAAAATACCCTCAACTAGAAAACAAAAATCAGACTTTGACTTTGTCAAAGGACTAATCTGGCATTTAATGGCCATGTTTTGGACCTATGGCGATGAAAAGGCCGAGTTTTGTCCCATCGCGATGCACCCTGCCAAGTTTAGGGACCAACGGTGTATTTTAGTTTTACATTTATCTTTTAGGCTGGGATCATTTGAAAGCATCAAAGGTTTTAAACCCCGAGGAACCAAGTATTTTTTATTGCAAAGAAAAAAAAAGTCAAAAACTCGAGATTGATTGTACTAACCTATTGTAAAGTGACATAGTAGCTAACGAGTGTGGAAACCCGCGCGATGCTGCAGGATTGCTTTTGTAAATGTGAAGTTGAAAGTAATGAATGACCAGAAAATTTGTTAGTGTATTTATTTGGATTGAATATCTACATTATTTGGTTTCATAAATGGATTAGTAGGTTATGAATGCGTTGTAATCGCATGTGAGGAAGGAACGTCTTCGTTAAAATTTTAAAGTCGTTGTTTGGATGTTAAGGTCAGTTTATTGTCGGTTTGTTTTGCTTTTATTATTATTTATAAGAAAGCATAATTTGTTATATATTAAGTGTGTAAATGTGTTATTTTATTTAAAGTTGTTGGGCTTCTTTAATAAAGTTGGGCTTTGTTTTAAAAAAAAAAAAATTAAGATTATCAATAGCCCAAGAGTAATATGTCTGGTTTTCTAGAAAACGTGTGTCTTTGACTGTGGGATTATCTGTTTCATAAATTAGGGTTATTTTTTACGCCACCACGTATCTTATTCAGGATAGCATTTTGTTGCATCAATCATCGTTTGATTTGTTGAAGGTAATTAATAATTTATGGCTCTTATTTATTGATTGTTATTTTTTGCGCACTGTTTTTGTTAGTCGAATCGTGGTGTTAGTGTATGGTGTGTATATGTTTGTGGGTTTTGTTTTTATTGTTGTGCACATCAGTTAGTGCTTGTTTTTTTTTTTCTTTTTGAAGATACTTTTAGGTTAGTATAACATGCGTGTGTTCCTGTTTTGGAATCTTTCATTGGAAAGAGGAGTAATGAGACACTGTTTTCATTAGGTTAGATTAACTGGTTGCTACAATGGGTTTATTTGCCTATATAAGTTGGGTTTTTGTTGTGTCATATACCTGTGTGTACCAATTCAGTTTTATAAGAAGTTGTTAAGAAAAATGGTGGCTACTCCAAACATTGATCAGTTAAAAGATGCGTGTGGTTCCGATGAACTGCACCATGTTTTTAAGTTTCTGTTTGTACAGGAGATAGGTGAGAATGAGGGGTTTATTATGTTACTTGGGGATAAGTGTGATGATGTGCGTCGTCGTATTCAGAAGAGGGTTGAATTGATTGATGAGGCTCGAAGGTTAAGTGAAGTTGATGATGTTGCTGATGATGGACTTCGATGTCTAGAGGAGGCACAGGATAGGGATCATCAGATCCTTGCTGGATTGATTGGGGTCCTTGATTTGGCTCGTGAGGGTAGAATTGAGAAGAACCGTCATGTGTTTACGATGGAACTTTATGATTAGGCTAGTGCGATGTGTGTTTTGTTGTTGTTTTGTGTAATGGTGTTTGTGGTTGGTGGTTTTCCCATGTTTGTAACTTATGTGAGATATGAATAAAAGTTATTGTTGTTTGTGTTTTAGTAATTGTTAATTTTGTGGTTTATTTTTTAGAATAATTGTAGTGAAGGATGGTTATTGCCTTTCAGAAGTGAAGGATAATTATAGGCTGCTAGGAAAACTGACACAACAACTGATAATTATAACTTGGTAATTATAGCTTGCTTTTGTGATTCATTTGGGCGTAATGGTAGTTTGATCCTTAAATGAAGTATGTTTAGGTATAAATCAGATGTGGGCATGCAATTATTGTAGCAAAAAGAATGGATGTGTTTATATATATGTGAGGTTGTTTGTATCTGATATAAGTTTGTCTGTGTACATGTCATAGTTAATGTTCGTATGTTAATGTGTATTTTAGTTTGTACAGTTGATGGCTCCTCGGTTTCCAAAAATATCAAAGATTTCACAACAAATTGGTGATAACCGTATTGAGAGTGTTCTTCATGTTGTATTCTGTCGTGAGAAAAGGGCCTATAAGTCTAATCATAAGAACTATTGTGAAATGATTGAGGAAGTGCAGAGTCGGATTGATCATAGGCATGGTATAACCCTTGAGTTGAGGAAGCTTGAAAGAGATTCTACTGTTGATGATTGCTTGGCTGCTTTAAAGGCCGCGGAGCATGAGGATTTTGCTGAAGTATCCTGGTTACTTCAGAGGAGCTACGCTGCTGCGTTGCGTGCTGGTGAGAAATCCAGGCTTAAGAAGAAGCTTAAGAAATTATTATAATGTTGTTGCTTTAACTATCTTTTGTATACTGAAATGTTCTAAAGTGGGGTGGTCTTTTGTTTTAGTTAGATGTCTAGCAGTGTCTTCCTGGTATATATTTTGTATTTTGCAGACACTTAAGTTATATTTTGAATGGTCTGATGCCATGAAGTGTAGTAGATGTATGTTTAACTTAGTTGTCGTAGTAGTGTGGTTTAATGTATGGATGTTGGGTTTATGGTGTTTCGAATTTCAGCGGAACTGACTGTATGCTTATGCTAGTATGAATGAAAATATTAACTTTTGTGTAACTGTGTTGGGAATTTGAAGAATGGTGTAATGTAGCATGTTTTAGTATATATTGTGTATGTATCTGTTCAGTTTAACTGAGTTAGATTGCATAGCTAGTGTTGGTGAGTATTTGGTAGCATTTATTGTTATGTATATTAAAATGCATACATATATATTTCTTACATTCGTCTTTGCCATACATGATTTTGTCGCATCGATGATACAAAAAGAGGTCTGCTGATATGAATAGCATGCGTTTTCAAAGTTAGTGCGACAATATTGTTATTACATGATACATAATTTACAATATTGTTGCTGATATGAGCTGCTGTCAGATTAGATGGATGAACAAAAGAGTGGGTGTCAGATAAAACCTGCAATTTTGCATATAATGAAGGAATGTCAGGAATGGTGTTGTTAATTTTTTTAGTATAGATGTGGTATTATGTGGTTGCTTATTTTCTTAGAAATGGCTATTCTTTTTTGCTTTTCTTCTTTTCAGCTGCCTTATCTTCGAAAAGTGTTCGTTTAGCGCTTGTTTGCTGAACCGTCTGTTCTGCATTTTTGGTAGGCAATATGGCTGATGTGATGACAGTTGGTGGTAGTGTTTTAGTGCCCGTCATAAAAGAAAAAGTTTTATGTTAATTAGTATTGTTGTTCACATACGTAATATGAGTAGTCAAGGTTGTCATATGGCGGGGTTTTGCACATATAAGTTTATGAAGTTTAGCAAGTGCATAAATGTATTTTTTATTTATTTATTTTTTACCTGAAGAAGAGGTGTCTTGATTTTTTGCTTGCTCGATGGTCTCTTCATCTTGTATGGGTTTATGTTGAAGCTCTTGTATTGCTGTCCTTGTTAAAAAATGATAGTAAAGAGTTAAGATAGTAAATGTAATTTTGTTTTGAGTTATTATTGAGTGGTTACCTGAGGTTGTTGTTTGAAGTTGTTGTTGCACATCTGGTTGTTGTTTGAGTGGTTACCTGAGGTTGTTTCATCGATCTGTATTTTAGGCGCTGATGATGATGTTCCTGGATCACTAATTGGGCGTGTAATGCGAGCTGCAATACGATCTATGCCTTTAGAAATATATTTGAAAAGATACTTTATCAACATGTTCCATCCACAATACTCAACGTTTATGTGGGCATGAAACATAAGACAAAGGAGACGATTATAAGGGACCACGTAGGTATTGTCTAATTTGAACTCACCTTTTGGTACATAAGTTGATGTGTTTCTTCTTCTGTAATGTACGTGACCATCTTTGCCAAAGTAAGTGGCTTGATTAATTTTTTTTGGGATTTTTTTTTTGCAAATACCACCTTCCATACACGGGGCAGACGGTTTAGCGTTTCCACATGGGCCATGCATCATGAGGTCTGCAACAACTCTGTAACCTTCAGGATCAAACTCCTTATCAGGTAACTCGGCTGAAATGAATCTATCAACTTCTTCTGGAGTTTTTATTCTATCTTTAGAATCTATCCATAGCAATGTGTGACAGTGCGGGAGACCACGTTTCTGAAATTCAAAGGTGTAAAGGACTGTCAAAAAGAAAAATTAAATTTCAGTAATAGTATATGAAATTATGAATCTTTATGTGTACACAAAATTTAAATTCATAACATACTTCCTGTACACCGGCCAAATATGTTTTTTTTCTTTCAATATTTGTATAAAATTTTCAACTTTCTGCTGGAACACACGAACCACCACATCAGCTCTATCTGAGGGAGTAAGCCTTGGATATTTTTTCTTGTGTCTTTTGATCTCTGGCCAGTTAATATTGCATGTAAATGTAATGAAAAATTGTGGGTTCCCTAGGACACGACATATGGCAAGAGCATCAAGATAATGACTGTACATGTATCTTGGTCCACCTGTGAAGCTTGATGGGAGAATAATCTTTGTTCCTATCTCAGCACCAATGTGGTCTCCTTGTGATATTGCATCACATATTCCTGCTAAACATTCGCTCCGTATGTTACTTTGCTTAGATGGTATGAAATCAAGCCTGTCTTGTTCTAGGGTGCAGTAAACTGAGACAACATACTGTTGAAATAATCGCCCAGTTCTGAATATATGGCCATATTCGTCAAACCGTTCATGTAATTGGTACACGTAGTACTCATTCATAGATAGTTTTCTGTTTCTCCTGTGTGCGTGAAAACCTGTAAGTTTCATTGTGACAACTCGTAATTTCAGGTCATTTTACAAAATTTAAAAATTTCACTATTCGTCTCGAGAATTACTATTCATCGGTTACTATTCATCATTTTACTATTCATTGTTTTCGAATTCGATTTGATATTTTGAAAGGGTATTTCAAAATTTTACTATTCACGAAACACTATTCATTCCCGGAGAAAATCACTATTCATGAGTCACTATTCATCATTTTTGTAAACTAGGTTTACGAATATCAAATACGCGTAACCTGGAGGGTTAAGCTGCGTATTCATGGAATATCATCAAGGACATTTCATATAGACTAGATTTAGTCTACATATCATCAATAACATTATTTCATATCGGTTCATGCATGGATTTGCATTTTTCATTAAACGTTTATTTTCCTATTAAACAAACGCTATCGCGTAAACATTATTTTGAAACATTGGATCCGACACTTCCAAAAATTATTCTGATATATTTTTATACTCATATTAAGATTATAAAAATAATATTATGAGTTTACCCGCTGTTTTAAATTTATTTTGTATATAAATTGTTATATTTATATAATTACGACGGTTTTCGTAAATACTACTCTATAATTATTATTTCACTCAATTTTTGTAAGGAATGTATTTTTATAATTTTTATGACTTCAATACATTTTATTTTGATCCGTTAAAATTTATTTTTAGCTAACGCTACCCTAAAAGCTTAAATATGTATACAAATTACCAATTATCCTTAAATGACTACACATTTACTTCTACCTATACATGCTCAAGTATACAAAATACATCTAGTCTTTTTATTTACTATGTATGTCGACACATACACGATGACACACAACTTTGAGTACCAAAATATCTCATGCACACTTATACTTACATAATTATAATGATATTTTAATAATACACATACAACATAATATCTTAAGGTGAAAAAAAAGACATATATTCTCTGTTGGTGTGTATCTCCCAGAACAGGGTTAAGACAATTAATGACAGTAGCAATACCACTAGGTGGTTACCAGATATCACTTGGAATCGTGTGATCACTTTCCAAAGTAAACTATTCGACCCTAATGCCTGGGTATCACGAATATCTACTTGGGATAAGACCAAATGCAGTTAGAGAATTAGGCACAATTCTATAACCCTTTCGCTAATAAGTGTTTTCGTTTTCTGTGTATCTTTCATGCATAATCAGATCTCCTATTTATAGGAGGTTACTCTTAGCTAGTCAAATGGAATTATGAGTATTAATCGGCCCATTAATAGCCTCATAATTATCCCCATTATAGCCGTTAGTGGTTACATGACCAATTAAACGTGGTCATTAAGCAGTTGTAACTGCCATTTAGCAGTACTTTAACACTAGCAGTACTTTAACACTAGCAGTAATTTCATATCATTAGCAGTACTTTCATACTAGCAGTACTTTCATAGTGCTATCAGTGGTTACACTGCTTCAGTGGAAACACCACTGCTTCAGTGTAAACACTACTTCAGTGAAACACCACTTCAGTGGAAACACCACTTCAGTGGAAACACTGATCCAGTGGAAGTACTGCTTCAGTGGAAACACTGATAATCAGTGGTAACCACAACAGTACTTTCACCAAGCACTACCAATACAAACCACTACAAGAGTCAGGGTGTTCATGGACCTTATGGGTGTACACTCCGTACCTCCTAACCCATTACAAGGTGTGAACTATTCCCACAAGTGCACTAAATTTTCCAACAATCCTCCCCAAATTTAGTTCACTTCCTTTGCATGAAAAATAAACATCAAGCAAAACATGTGCATAAATGAAAATGTCCTGAGGATTGAATTTCCATCTTAGTAAATTACACGTTTCAAATATTTGAGAATCAGGGTGTTCTAAGAATTGAACCCTTCAACCCATTTGAATACCTGAAGATAAAATACACACAAGATTTCAAACACTTAAAAGCTCTTGACACTATACAAGCCATGCGTCCATATCCAAATTCATAAATGTTGTAAAATCTAAAAGTCCAGAGCTTCCTGAAGCGGCAAAACTTCAACATTTACATAGGTGGTTCCTCTTTATTTATGCTCCTGCCAAGCACTTTTTCAAAGAAAATTAACCATTAAGAAGTAAAGACTTCATCCTCCTTTCAGCAGGTTCTGAGCACAACCTTGGGACGTAAATAAAACATGTGCTCCAGTCCACTGAATGTTCAACTTTCCACATTGAACTCAGCTCCTAAGTTTCCTCAGGAGGGAGTTGGGTGTCCTAGCATTCAGTGACTAAGTTGGACTTAAACCCATCCCTTTAGCAGACTTTATAACCAAGTCTCTAGCCAGACCCTTCGTCAAGTGATCAACTAAGTTCTGTTGAGATCTCACAAACTCTATAGATACCACCCCATTCATGATAAGCTCACGAATCATGCTATGTCTGACACCTAAGTGTCTAGACTTACCATTGTACATCTGGCTGTAAGCCTTAGCCAATGTAGCTGCACTATCACATCGGATAGAAATAGGTGCTATAGGTTTAGGCCACAATGGAATCTCAAGGAGCAAGTTTTTCATCCATTCAGCTTCTTTACCAGCAGCTGCTAAAGCCACAAATTCAGATTCCATTGTTGAACTGGTGATGCAAGTTTGTTTCTTGGATGCCCAAGAAATTGCACCTCCACCAAGTAGGAATACCCAGCCACTGGTAGACGAATTGTCTTCAGTGTTACTGATCCAACTTGCATCAGTGTAAGCTTCCAACACTGATGGGTAACCAGTATATGAGAGACTATAATCCATAGTTCTCTTCAAATACTTCAGTACCATTTGAACTGCTTGCCAGTGATGAGCACTAGGATTACTAGTATACCTGCTCAATTTTCCCACTGCAAAACCAATATCAGGCCTTGTACAAGTCATGGCATACATCAAGCAGCCAATTACCCTAGAATACTCAAGTTGAGATACAGCTTTGCCATGATTAGGCATCAGCTTCTCACAAGTATCCATAGGTGTACTCACTGGAGTACAATCAAAGTAATTGAATTTCCTCAGCACCTTCTCAATATAATGAGACTGAGAGATAGAAATTCTTTTACTTTCATGTTTAATCCTTATACCAAGGATAACATCAGCCTCCCCCATGTCCTTCATGGAGAACCTTGATGACAAAAATTCCTTTGTCAGGTCAACCTGATTTTGGTCAGTGCCAAAGATCAACATGTCATCAACATATAGACAAATGATGACTCCTTTACCAGATTCATCAAATTTGCTATACACACATTTGTCAGCTTGGTTAAGAACATAACCACTAGACAAAACCACTTCATCAAATTTTTGATGCCATTGCTTAGGTGCCTGCTTAAGTCCATAAAGAGACTTAATCAGTTTACACACCTTGTTTTCATTGCCAGGCATGATGAAGCCCTGAGGTTGGTTCATATAAACCTCCTCATCCAATTCACCATTCAAGAAAGTTGTCTTCACATCCATCTGATGAATAATCAGATTGAGAATAGATGCCATAGCAATCAGCAGTCTTATGGTACTGATACGAGCCACAGGGGCATAAGTATCAAAATAGTCCATCCCTGACTTTTGTTTAAAGCCATGAATAACTAATCTAGCCTTGAACTTTTCAATAGTTCCATCTACCTTCATTTTCTTTTTGAAAATCCATTTGCAACCTAGAGGTTTGCAACCAGGAGGTAGATCAACCAACACCCAAGTGTTGTTCCCCATGATGGAATCCATCTCATCATTGATTGCTTCTTTCTAGAAAGCAATATCCTGGGACTTCATTGCTTCTTCAAATGTCTTGGGATCATCCTCAACAATGAAGCAATATGAGTATTGGTCTGAGACCTCATCCCTTGTTCCTTCAACTAAGTATAGTTGAAACTCAGGTCCAAATGACTTTGGATTCCTGACCCTTTTGCTCTTCCTGAGCACAGGTTCAGGTTGTTGAACCATAACCTCATCAGGGACCACTGATGGTTCATCATCAGGGACCTTTGATACACCAGTGTCATGAGTTCCATTAGGAATCCTCTGACTTGGTCTAGGGACTGATGAGAATCTATTCTCATCAAAAGTTGCATCCCTTGATTCAATTATAGAGTTAACTGAAACATATTCATTAGGTTCAATAACATAGAACCTATAAGCCTTGGAATGCTCAGCATATCCAACAAAGATGCAATCAATGCCTCTGTCACCCAAAGTTTTCAGCTTTGGATCAGGGAGTCTTACAACAGCCCTACAACCCCAAACCTTGAGATAGTTTAGGTTGGGTTTCCTTTTAGTCTAGAGTTCATAAGGGGTAACCTTGTTCCTTTTACTATTTAATAAATAGCAAGCTGTTAACATAGCTTCACCCCAGAACCCTTGACTCAGTCCTGAAAAGGACAACATGGAATTAACCATCTCCTTCAGCACCCTGTTTTTCCTTTCAGAAATACCATTGTGCTGAGGAGTATAAGGGGCAGTCGTTTCATGGATTATACCAACAGACTGAAAATACAGAGTATCCATGTACTCACCTCCCCTATCAGTCCTTAATCTTTTGATCAAAGACCCAAGTTGTAATTCAACTTCAGTTTTAAACACTTTGAATTTATCTAATGCTTCATCCTTGGAATGTAACAAATAAACATAACAAAACCTAGAAGCATCATCAATAAATGTCACAAAGTACTTCTTGTTCCCCAAAGAGGGAGTGGCATGTAAATCACACAGGTCACTGTGTATAAGCTCCAAGAGCTTAGTCTCACGACTAACACCCTGAAAAGGTTTCTTGGTAATCTTGGTCAACATGCAAGTTTTACACTTTTCAGTGTCCATGTCAAAGGCTGGGATTAACCCATCCTTAGACATATCTTGCAACCTTTTATAATGAACATGGCCAAGTCTAGCATGCCACAGGGTAGAGTCAGTCTGGTCAGTGGTCACACAGGCTGAATTTACACTATCAGTGGAAATAAATACACTATCAGTGAAAATATTAAGCCTGAACATTTGATTACATAAATAACCAAAACCAATAAAGACACCATGCTTAGAAAGCACAAACTTATCAGACTCAATAACTTGTTTATATCCATGATTATTCAAAATACTACTTGAAACCAAGTTCTTCCTAATATCAGGAACATGAATAACATCAATCAAAGTTACAATCTTTCCTGAACTAAACCTAAGATCTACACAACCACGACCATGCACCAAGGCTGTTGACTCATTTCCCATGTGAAGAATAGAACCATCATTCAGTGACTCATAAGTCTTGAACCAGCTTCTATCTTTGCATACATGAACTATTGCACCAGAGTCAACCCACCACGCAACATCATCATCCTGCACATAATGAGATTCAGATACATATGTAACATAATAAATCTGAAAATACTTATTAACCATATTCTAACCTTTCAGTGAGTTGGAAGAACCACCACTCCCTGAACCATTAGTGCCTGATCCATTGGCTTTACCACCAACTTTAACACCCTTGCAGTCCCTTTTAATGTGACCCGTTTTGCCACATTTCCAACAAGTAGGTGTTGCCTTCTTGTTTGGATCTGCCCTTGTGTTATCATGATATTTGCGTTTGCCTTTGTTGTCATTGTACCTGGTGGAGTTGTTATGCTCCACCATATTGACAGATGATCCAGTAGCATTGCTATTCTTTGGCTTGTCATTATCCTGCATCTTGAGAGATTCCTCAATGCGCAGATGACTGCCCAACTCAACCAGAGCTAACTCCTCTTTCTTATGTTTCAAGGTATGCTTGAAATCTTTCCAAGAAGGAGGGAGTTTGTCAATGACACAAGAGACTTTAATGGCCTCATCCATGTTCATATTGTGTTGTGTAAACCTTCCAAGTATTCCAAGAAGTTCATTGTATTGTTCCATAACTGGTCTTGAATCAGTCATTTTGTAATTTGTGAAATTACTAACAAGGAACTTCTTACTTGATGCATCCTCAGCCATATATTTGGCATCCAAGGAATCCCACAGTTCTTTGGAAGATTCAAAGTTCTGATAAATATCAAACAGAGAATCAGATATACCATTGAGAATAAGACCTCTGCATATGTAGTCATCATTCTCCCATTTGCTCCTCCTTCTGATCTGCTCAACCGTAGCATCATCACCATCATCAGGAATAGGTGTGGTTAGCACATACACCACACTCATGCTTGACAGCAAGAAATGCATCTTCTTTTGCCACCTCCTAAAGTCCACCCCTTCAAACTTATCAAGCTTGGCAAAGTTTGAAGCCATGTGTTTCATTGCAGCAGTTGCCATTGATTATCACAAAATAGTTTACTTTGATTGTTGGTGTGTATCTCCCAGAATAGGGTTAAGACAATCAATGACAGTAGCAATACCACTAGGTGGTTACCGGATATCACTTGGAATCGTGTGATCACTTTCCAAAGTAAACTATTCGACCCTAATGCCTGGGTATCACGAATATCTACTTGGGATAAGACCAAATGCAGTTAGAGAATTAGGCACAATTCTATAACCCTTTCGCTAATAAGTGTTTTCGTTTTCTGTGTATCTTTCATGCACAATCAGATCTCCTATTTATAGGAGGTTACTCTTAGCTAGTCAAATGGAATTATGAGTATTAATCGGCCCATTAATAGCCTCATAATTATCCCCATTATAGCCGTTAGTGGTTACATGACCAATTAAACGTGGTCATTAAGCAGTTGTAACTGCCATTTAGCAGTACTTTAACACTAGCAGTACTTTAACACTAGCAGTACTTTCATACCATTAGCAGTACTTTCACACTAGCAGTACTTTGATACTAGCAGTACTTTCATAGTGCTATCAGTGGTTACACTGCTTCAGTGGAAACACCACTGCTTCAGTGTAAACACTACTTCAGTGAAACACCACTTCAGTGGAAGCACCACTTCAGTGGAAACACTGATCCAGTGGAAGTACTGCTTCAGTGGAAACACTGATAATCAGTGGTAACCACAACAGTACTTTCACCAAGCACTACCAATACAAACCACTACAAGAGTCAGGGTGTTCATGGACCTTATGGGTGTACACTCCGTACCTCCTAACCCATTACAAGGTGTGAACTATTCCCACAAGTGCACTAAATTTTCCAACACTCTCTTCATCCTCCTCATAGCAACCGGCCATAAGGAGACCAAGACAAGGAGATCATTTTTTTTTCAAGTCAAGCTAATTTCACAACTCTAGCATACTCTTAAGCAAGGTTTTGAAATAAAAACCTAGGGTATTTAGGATAAACCCTTGTTCTTTAAACCTCATCAATTAACTAGTAAGCATTTCATGATCATTTTCATCTTTCATATTCATATTTTGGTCATTTTATCATGCTTAAGAAAAACATGCAACTTATATGATTATCTATACCACTTTATTCGTTTTTAAGTACCATAAATTAATATATATCATCCTATAATTACTTCTTGAAACATATCACTTTTGATGATGTCTAGGAACCCATGACACCCTAAGAAGGTGTATGGTAGGTTTAGAATAACTTTGGCGTTGATTTGAAGTGGTTAGAATAAATATTACGCGAGAGAAATCATTTTCGACAACTATAAAATAGGGTCTGTTGGTTTTTGTTAAATCTGGAAATTTCGACAGTTTACAAAATATTTTGGGCTAGATATTCAGAATATATACTTTAAACGAAAACGTGGCCGCTTGAACGGGTTAAAACGGAGTTATAACGAAGAAGTTATGCTATTTTCAAGTTTAACGACGAAAACTATATTTTCCGGAAAATAGCATGCTGTCCAGAATTCTTACGAGTCAAAAACGAGTTTTAAACATTGTCTAAATGAGTCGACTTATCAAAAATATATTAGTATATATTATCACGATTCCGAGAACATATAAAACGTAGAAAACGGACTTGTAACGATTAAATTACACGCGTTTAAACAAGGTTGCCGTAACTATTTTATATAAGCATAATTAATATATTTTCTAATAGCCAAACATATCGGCCGCGAATGATCATGTTGAGGGTCGTTTTTAACATCGATGGAGTACTTTTTAGAAAACGATGTCTTCTAGTAAAAGTAAGTTCACCTAGCCTATTTTCCAAAATGTTCAACCGTTCGTCAAACGGAGTTGTAACAAATAAAATACGGTCACTCAAACTTTGCCGAAAACCACCCTTAAACAATATTTTTGGTACAAGTACCATACTTTACCTATGTTTTTCTCTATGATCGAGACCTCTATGATAAAAACTTAAATGCTAAAACTTTGAGATAATGGCACAAGCTTTCCAAAACCACTGAGTTTGTTTCCTAACACTCGATGTGCACCATTTTACAACTAGCTTTTCGAGGCTATTTAGTCACTTTTCATGAATTGTCAAATGATATTATTTTACGACGAAAAGCTATAAATTCTTGATATATCACTAAACGACTATCGTAGGAGGTTGTTTCAACGTAAATACTTGTAAAGTATTTTATAATATGACGGGATGTCATAAACATATATTTCGACGATAAACATTATTTTCAAATGTACAAGTGTTATGGATATCATATGAGTTTGCATGCACGACATTGTTTCATGATTTACATTAGAACATATCATTCATAATAGGTCACGGTTAGAGGTTGCGCCTCATTTCAGTATTGCCATTATATCATCATGATCATTGCAACATGTGAGTTTTCATAGCCCCGATTTATTCAAGTTTATACATTATTTCAAACCTACGGGGGAGAATACATTGCACATCATTTTTATACGAGCCCAAGTATATTTAAATTCAATTGCATTGCTTAAGTTACCTCATTGCCAATTGAATGTCCCCATTTCATAATCATGAACCGTTAATTTCGGAAGAAGCGAGGGTGAGTGGATAGATCTATTGAGGGTGACTCCTCCATCCGTGTTGGTGGTCCCAACTGGTCAACGGATGCATTTCATTTTTATCATCATTGAGTTGTTTGGCAAAACACTCTGTTGGGGCTAATATTAGGAACAGTCTAGCTTCGGTGTCATGTGCTTAAGCAATTGTACCATTTTTGTGACATATTTGTCATCCATAACTTATACTTGCGTTGGTCGTATAAAACATTTACATAAACTCTATGAGCTCACTCAACCTTTGTGTTGACACTTTTAGCAATGTATTTTCAGGTAACTAAGGCATTCACTTCATGGCATGCATGATGACTTATCATAGAGTTGCGGTGACGACGCGTCTCACATGGATTTATACATTTTTAAAACATCGTTTGACTTGTACCAAACTTATTTCCGCACATGTTGATTTTCATTTGGGACCTATCTTTGTAACTCTGAATGTTTTTAATATATCAAACGATGTCTTTTCAAACGACACTTTAGGTCGTTCAATATAACTGTGATTGTGGTGCTATGACAGTCATCCCCCAGGAATTCCATTCCGCTGCAAAACAGGTAATTTGGGGGTGTGACAGATTGGCATCAGAGCTTCGGTTATAGAGAACTAGGTTGCATCATTGACCCTAGATTATAACTACATCATCATAGCATCTCATCATTTCATCATAAGTGCATAGTCACTATACATGCGGTTTCATACGCACATTTTGCGAGTTATTTACTTTCATTTCAAATCGATTGTCACATTAATGCCTTCAGATACCCATCCCATCATACTCACATCAGACTTTGACATGGAGAATGCCCTGTCATTACCTATCACAATTTTAACATCAGTTGACTTTACACCAGACTTACCACACATATTATCCAATGTGGAGACTGAACCCTTTGAGAAGGGCGAAGTGGCACCTACACCATCACAATCACCATTGATTCACTGTAGGATCAGGACAGTTTTTATCATTCTGTTGGGACAGATCAACCATTTGGTAGGACTTACAGGCTTAGTCCTAATGGACCTATTAGTCATACATTTGACTTGCCGCTTGGGAAGCGTGCATGATTTGACACACCACTACCATCTACCACTAAGACTACAGAAACTACACTATCTTATAGATTTAAGGACTGCGAGAGTTTCAAAGCTGTTGTTATTAGACAACCTACTGCTCCTACACTTGAGACATGATTAGACTACCAACATGAACAGATAATAAGTACCTTTCTAGCTAATGTAATCTTTATCATTTATTATCTCCACGATAATCACAACCTTTGTTTATTTCATTCCCTTATTCCAATTGCCCAATTTTCAATCATTTCGCGACAATACCTCACTATCTTACTAGGGGTTAGGCCAACTTTATTCTTGACTAATTAGGAGAATATTACCATTCTATGAGGTTCTCCCATGTATCATACAAACCATTCAACAAATTATATTTCAAGTTACTTTGCTACTACTTTATAATATTATTTCACTTAATTTTATTTCAAGCTATTTTACACCATCTTAGAAACATTATTTCATTAAGTTTTAAAACAAGTTGTTTCGTTACCACCCTATCAATTGGCTTTCAGTCATTTTATCAATTATTTAATACCATCATGCGAAACGATTTTCATGTTACTCTGAAAAATTATTGAGCCATTATCTTACAAAACAAAACGTTGAATACCATCTAAAACTTCGGAGGAACATAATACCATTTCAACAAAACCAAGCATCACATCATTTGTCCTCGATTATACATAGCTTGATCACCTATGTATAATTCAGGAAGAATTATGTCATGAAAGTAACAAGCATCATTTCAAATCTCTTAAAACAATCTTCACTCAAAAGCAAGGATTTGTAAACAGATAAATTGCTCATAAACACCTCTTTTGTCAACACTCTATAGATACTTACGCCATTCATCCCTCACTCAACCGATAAGTTAGAATTTGACGAGTTACTTTTTTTTCTTAGGAAAGGCTTCCTATACCATGTATGAGGAGGATTCCTCGAGACAAGAAAACAATGAAAGCATTCTAGGACTACCAACAAGGACTAGAAGTATATAGTAAGACGTTTCAAAACTCAATAAAAATCTTAAGACATCACGAGACATTCCGAACCACTATTTTGGATTAAAAGCCAAATTATATCATTTCAAAAGCATCAGTTGGACCGAGTTACAAGATTTAGTACGAAGCGAATACACACTAAGCAACACTATAGGGATCAACCAAGTCTTCTAGCTGAGACTGCAGAACATTCCATTAAACATGGCCTCAACAATATGTGAACTTTCCTACAATGAGTTTCCCTTAAAGGAAAATTTGGTTAAATTTAGGTTATCGATATAAACTTCCCCTAAGGCATTGTGTTCTCTAGAAACTTCAAGTAACCTCACTTCTATATCAAGAGATGCAACAGGTCTGAACATATCGGACAATCAATGACTCTCCATCTACAAGTGAAATTAGAACAAACATTCTTCGACATAGTATGAGCTGATATCTATTTTCTTGCTAGCATGATAACAATATAAGTGATGAAATATTTTAGAAGCACTCAATATCGGGACAAATCTTGAAAATCAATCACTACACCACATCACTTAAACATTTAAGGTTTTGTGACTTGACAACATATAGTGTGGAAATATTTCGATAAGAGAAATTAGGAGAGACACCATCAAATAATAAACATTTTTGGTGATGGAGACTAAGCACCTTAGGCAAGTAAGATTCAAGTAATGACATTCGCTAGAACGAGAAACGCGAGGAATCACAACTGTTACCTATAATCTATTCTTTTCAACAAGGTCCTTTTCGACAGATTTAACATTTTGAAATTTGGCACGAGACACGTGGTATCAATTTCAGTTGTACCTATTATAAGCTATTCGATTCACCTTAGGCTTCTCACAATCATTTCAAGATTCCCGTGGAACCTACTAGGATATGAGTACCACCTATTACCCTCAGCTCAATGGTCAGAGCGAGAGAACAATTCAAACATTACAAGATATACTCAAGGCATGTGTGATTTTCTAGAAATGATTAGGCAAATCATTCTACATTGAACAAGTTGCTTTACAACAATAGTTATTACATGAACATATTGACTACACCATTTGAGGCACTCTATGGTTGAGGTGTCAATCACTTATTTACGGGCCAAAATCAGGAAAGTCCAACTCACTAGTCCATGACTTATGCATGAAACAACAAAGAAATCGTACAAATCAAGAATCAGTTACAAGCAACAACAAATAATTAGATAAGCTACGTCGATATACGACGCAAAATATTGGAAGTATGTTCCATAAGTCGCAAACCATTAGAATTTCAAGTTGGCAACAGAGTTATGTTGAAAGTCGCGTCTTGGAAAGGCGTGGTACGATTCAGAAAACATTGGCCGACCCAATGCGACTCAAATATCCTCACCTTTTCACAAGTAACACCGTAGAACCTAACATGGACTGAATTCAGGGACTGAATTCCTTTTTGGATGGGCGAATGTGACAACTCGTAATTTCAGGTCATTTTACAAAATTTGAAAATTTCACTATTCATCTCGGGAATTTACTATTCATCGGTTACTATTTATCATTTTACTATTCATCGTTTTCGAAGTCGATTTGATATTTTGAAAGGGTATTTCAAAATTTTACTATTCACGAAACACTATTCATTCCCGGAGAAAATCACTATTCATGAGTCACTATTCATCATTTTTCGTAAACTAGGTTTACGGATATCAAATACGCGTAACCTGGAGGGTTAAGCGGCGTATTCATGGAATATCATCAAGGATATTTCATATAGACTAGATTTAGTCTACATATCATCAATAACATCATTTCATATCGGTTCATGAATGGATTTGTATTTTTCATTAAACGTTTATTTTCCTATTAAATAAACGCTATAGCGTAAACATTATTTTGAAACATTGGATCCGACACTTCCAAAAATTATTCTGATATATTTTTATACTCATATTAAGATTATAAAAATAATATTATGAGTTTACCGGGTGTTTTAAATTTATTTTGTATATAAATTGTTATATTTATATAATTACGACGGTTTTCGTAAATACTACTCTATAATTATTATTTCACTCAATTTTTGTAAGGAATATATTTTTATAATTTTTATGACTTCAATACATTTTATTTTGATCCGTTAAAATTTATTTTTAGCTAACGCTACCCTAAAAGCTTAAATATGTATACAAATTACCAATTATCCTTAAATGACTACACATTTACTTCTACCTATACATGCTCAAGTATACAAAATACATCTAGTCTTTTTATTTACTATGTATGTCGACACATACATGATGACACACAACTTTGAGTACCAAAATATCTCATGTACACTTATACTTACATAATTATAATGATATTTTAATAATACACATACAACATAATATCTTAAGGTGAAAAAAAAGACATATACTCTCTTCATCCTCCTCATAGCAACCGGCCATAAGGAGACCAAGACAAGGAGATCATTTTTTTTTCAAGTCAAGCTAATTTCACAACTCTAGCATACTCTTAAGCAAGGTTTTGAAATAAAAACCTAGGGTATTTAGGATAAACCCTTGTTCTTTAAACCTAATCAATTAACTAGTAAGCATTTCATGATCATTTTCATCTTTCATATTCATATTTTGGTCATTTTATCATGCTTAAGAAAAACATGCAACTTATATGATTATCTATACCACTTTATTTGTTTTTAAGTACCATAAATTAATATATCATCCTATAATTACTCCTTGAAACATATCACTTTTGATGATGTCTAGGAACCCATGACACCCTAAGAAGGTGTATGGTAGGTTTAGAATAACTTTGGCGTTGATTTGAAGTGGTTAGAATAAATATTACGCGAGAGAAATCATTTTCGACAACTATAAAATAGGGTCTGTTGGTTTTTGTTAAATCTGGAAATTTCGACAGTTTACAAAATATTTTGGGCTAGATATTCAGAAAATATACTTTAAAACGAAAACGTGGCCGCTTGAACGGGTTAAAACGGAGTTATAACGAAGAAGTTATGCTATTTTCAAGTTTAACGACGAAAACTATATTTTCAGGAAAATAGCATGCTGTCCAGAATTCTTACGAGTCAAAAACGAGTTTAAACATTGTCTAAATGAGTCGACTTATCAAAAATATATTAGTATATATTATCACGATTCCGAGAACATATAAAACGTAGTAAACGGACTTGTAACGATTAAATTACACGCGTTTAAACAAAGTTGCCATAACTATTTTATATAAGCATAATTAATATATTTTCTAATAGCCAAACATATCGGCCGCGAATGACCATGTTGAGGGTCATTTTTAACATCGATGGAGTACTTTTTAGAAAACGATGTCTTCTAGTAAAAGTAAGTTCACCTAGCCTATTTTCCAAAATGTTCAACCGTTCGTCAAACGGAGTTGTAACGAATAAAATACGGTCACTTAAACTTTGCCGAAAACCACCCTTAAACAATATTTTTGGTACAAGTACCATACTTTACCTATGTTTTTCTCTATGATCGAGACCTCTATGATAAAAACTTAAATGCTAAAACTTTGAGATAATGGTACAAGCTTTCCAAAACCGCTGAGTTTGTTTCCTAACACTCGATGTGCATCATTTTACGACTAGCTTTTCGAGGCTATTTAGTCACTTTTCATGAATTGTCAAATGACATTATTTTACAACGAAAAGCTATAAATTCTTGATATATCACTAAACGACTATCGTAGGAGGTTGTTTCAACGTAAATACTTGTAAAGTATTTTATAATATGACGGGATGTCATAAAAATATATTTTGACGATAAACATTATTTTCAAATGTACAAGTGGTATGGATATCATATGAGTTTGCATGCACGACATTGTTTCATGATTTACATTAGAACATATCATTCATAATAGGTCACGGTTAGAGGTTGCGCCTCATTTCAATTATATCATCATGATCATTGCAACAGGTGAGTTTTCATAGCCCCGATTTATTCAAGTTTATACATTATTTCAAACCTACGGGGGAGAATACATTGCACATCATTTTTATACGAGCCCAAGTATATTTAAATTCAATTGCATTGCTTAAGTTACCTCATTGCCAATTGAATGTCCCCATTTCATAATCATGAACCGTTAATTTCGGAAGAAGCGAGGGTGAGTGGATAGATCTATTGAGGGTGACTCCTCCATCCGTGTTGGTGGTCCCAACTGGTCAACGGATGCATTTCATTTTTATCATCATTGAGTTGTTTGGAAAAACACTCTGTTGGGGCGTACATCAGGAACAGTCTAGCTTCGGTGTCATGTGCTTAAGCAATTGTACCTTTTTTTGTGACATATTTGTCATATATAACTTATACTTGCGTTGGTCGTATAAAACATTTACATAAACTCTATGAACTCACTCAACCTTTGTGTTGACACTTTTAGCAATGTATTTTCAGGTAACTAAGGCATTCACTTCATGGCATGCATGAGGACTTATCATAGAGTCGCGGTGACGACGCGTCTCACATGGATTTATACATTTTTAAAACATCGTTTGACTTGTACCAAACTTATTTCCGCACATGTTGATTTTCATTTGGGACCTATCTTTGTAACTCTGAATGTTTTTAATATATCAAACGACACTTTAGGTCGTTCAATATAACTGTGATTGTGGTGCTATGACAGTCATCCCCCAGGAATTCCATTCCGCTGCAAAACTGGTAATTTGGGGGTGTGACATTCATTTTTATGTTGTAGCCTGGTTGGCCATATACAAAGAGAAGAGGAAACTGTAGAGACATGTATGAACTATCAAGCTTGTTGATTCTTTTAAGGTGCTTGTCTTTATATTCTATGATCACGTCATAGTCAGTTTTTGTATTTGAACCATCTTCAAATACTATAGCCCCGAGAGTGCCACTGGAAAGAAGCGCGTACTCTTTTGCACCAACGACACTGTAAAGCTGGATTTTTAGATTAGGTATGTTTGCTTCGTTGCATCTATCTCTGGCTGTTCTGAATAATTGAACCAACTTGTTGTGATCATCTAGGATTTCTATTAACCTTTGAACCATTCTATTTGCGACTTCATTCTCCGTATCGTAAATATAGAGTTGTAAGAACCTAGGGTCAACATTATTGCTAGGCAATAATGTCCCTATCCAATGGTATATCTGGCCTGAAATCTTGAACACGTATGGTCCTCTTCCGTCGTTTATTGTTTCATTTATTTGTGCACCGAAAGATGTCATGCTAAACATCTGGTTGTATGCGCGGATGTTATCCAAAAAGTGTTTATCATTTACTAGTTGTTTCAAATATTCTGGAGGTTCTAATTCTTTTGGAAGATATACTTGTCCTCCTGCACAACATCGATGATATGTCACATTTGACCGTGAAAATTTGCCTTTTAATCTTTCTCCATACCAAAATGCGGCATCACAGTACTGACATCTTTGGTCACAATCTCCTATATCAATATATAAATTGGATACATCTGTATTGGCAAAATTAATAAAGTATTAGTATTTTGTGTCTGCTAATTTAGGAATACGGGAGATATAGACAGACATTGTTTTTAACAATCGATGTTACCTTCAGTATAAGGTACGCTAGGATTATGCCATATCGAATTTAATATTGCTTGCTCGTTTAGAATGTCATATTTTTCCCTTTTTTTATTGCCTGTTAAATATAAAGGAATTACAACATATTTTTAAACATACTTAAGTAAAACATGTATGTTAGTAAAAAATTGTGTGTGTGGAAAGTTTACCTGTAGATATTGTTGTGTTACTGTTGTTACATGTGTCCGAATATTTCCTTTTACATTGTGTTGAATTATTATTTGACGAAACTTTAAATGCAGTATTGTTTTTCCTCTTCTTGAGGTTGCCCTTGGTGTTTTCCATCTGTTGATTGGCGTCGCTATTTTTGTTGATGTTAGCTGCTTGTCCTGTTATTTGTGTATCACCCTTTTTTTTGCTTCTCTTGACGTTCGCAGTAGGAGCGTTCACATGGTAATTGGAGTTAATGTTTTTATTTGTGTCATGCAGTTTATCTGGTGTTTATACACTGTAAATGTTAGTTTCTAATACTGTAAAAACAAAACTTGCAAAAAAATAGATAACAAAATTAAATTGTATATTGCAGTATTCTTTAAATAGTAAAGGTAAAGTTCACTCACCATTAATAGTGTTACAAGTTTCTAATTCCGAATGCCTTTTATTTGCAGTTGGGTATTGTTCAAATTCAACTTTTCCCTTACCATCCAAATCCTGGTAGGAATTTGATACAGCTTTATCATTTGCCATCGAGTCATCTATAACCTGTGCTGGGCCAAAAGAGGTACGTACACCGATTGCGCAAGTATCTGCAGGTAACGGACAATTTAACTTTTCCCTTACCATCCAAATCCTGGTAGGAATTTGATACAGCTTTATCATTTGCCATCGAGTCATCTATAACCTGTGCTGGGCCAAAAGAGGTACGTACACCGATTGCGCAAGTATCTGCAGGTAACGGACAATTTAGCATGTATCTATTATTATTTTTTCCCTTTTTTTGCTTTAAATATTGGTAGAATGCGTACTGTCATTAGCATTAAAAGTTTGTAGGCATTGATCAGTATTGAAAAAACTGTGGAGCCACTTGCTCATATCATATTTATCTATCACAGAAGATGTCCTCATATCATAATGACCTTTATTGTTGTGCAAATAATCGTGTTCATTGCATGCCTGATTAGTTACAAATAGACCTGCATTTATACAAAAAAAGTTAATGATGGTAAAACAGAATTGGCATACACTTGCTAGGGTTTTCTCATTAATTGTGCATTTATTTAGACAACAAAAGTAAAATGTATATTGTACTATTCTTTAAATATAGCAAAGCTACAGGTCACTCACCATTAATAGTATTAGAAGTTTGTAATTCCGAATGCCTTTTATTTGCAGGTGGGTTTTGTTCAAATTCAACTTTTCCCTTACCGTCCAAATCCTGGTAGATATTTGATACAGCTTTATCATTTGCCATCGAGTCATCTATAAACTGTGATGGGCCGAAAGAGGTACATACACCGATTGCGCAAGTATCTGCAGGTAATGGACTATTTAGCATGTATCTATTATTGTTTTTTCCCTTTTTTATCTTTAAATATTGCTAGAATGCATACCGTTATTAGCATTAAAAGTTTGTAGGTGTTGATCTGTATTGAAAGAACTGTGGAGCCATTTGCTCATATCATATTTATCTATCGCAGAAGATGTCTACATATCAGAATGGCCTTTATTGTTGTGCAAATAATCGTATTCATTGCATGCCTGATTAGTTTCAAATGGACCTGCATTTATATAAAAAAAGTTAATAATGGTAAAACAGAATTGGCATACACTTGCTAGGGTTTTCTCATTGATGATACATTTATTTTGTATTGCATTTAATGCAACATTTAATTCTGGTCACATTAGGGTTTTCTTTTGTTCATACATAATATGGATGACCCTTACTATAGTAAAAAAATATGGGGATCTTAAAAAAACAATTACCTTCATTGTTGCAACATCTAATTGTCGGGTCGGTGTAAGAATAATTACTAAAATATCCACCTGCATTGCATGTATGATCCTGAAGTTCTGGAGACATATAACACGTAGTTGTAACATTGTATGAAGACTCATTTTTGTTGTAGTCAACATTATTATTTTTTAATAAGCCTGCATTAATAAAAGAAAATGTTAGGGGTACGTTAACTAACGCAACTAAACTGCAAAAGGTAATAATTGAGATTACCTTTCCGTTTTTTGTTGTCTCCTTGTGTAGCCATTTCAAATGGATCACCTTTTCTTTTTAATCTTTCATTTGTTAACGCATCTTGTCTAACACTGTTGTTTTGTGTTTGCAGGATTGGTGCAACAGATGTGTAGTATTGGTCACCAACAATATGGCTTGTCGATTGAACGTCAAGTGGATCGTTGATATTTTGGCCAAGAACAGATGGATATTGTTGTTGATCAGCAATATGGTGTGTCGGTTGAACATAAGGTCTATGGTTAACATTTTGACTATTGAGGTAATTTTTTACAGTACTTAGTATTAGATGCATTATTTTCTATTATCTTTTATATGTATCAATTATAAGAGTAACCTCAATACTGGCTAACAGTAATATTGCACAAAGAGAGTTTAAGTTGAGTATATCTATATGCACATTATAGAAAAGCATAATTTTAATTTGTTTCAAACAGAAAGTGAGTAAGTACATAAATAATACAAAGAAATAATATTCCTATGAATACTGGGAAGTGATGCCAGGTGTTGTACCTGTTGTTTATTTTTTATTGTAAGTCCAAGATGATTTCCTGTATAAATGCATAGTGATAAAAGAAATATGTAAATAAAAATAAAGGAGACCTACAGGAGATGACATCTTACCATGAAAATAGAGCGAAGCTACAGATAATGGATTAAAAGTATAACCAATATATGTATGATTGGCTAAATTCTTATGTACATGTATCAAAAAGCATAAAAGTAAATACCATACCTTTGCAGATGTTGCTTGTGTAGAATCTGATCTTGATTTACTCTTTGCTTATCTTTCTTGACTGTACAGGAACTTGATCAGAAGATGATGAGTAGTAGTGCAGCAGAAGATTCTGGGTTCAATTTGAGAATGAGATGATGAGTAGTAGTGCAGCAGAAGTTTCTAGGTTCAATTTAAGTATGTGAAAATGGTTGGACTTCCAGATTTTTGTACCTGAAGTATCTTAAACTTCATTTAATGCATTAGCAAACGTGTTGTCTTAAGAAGTATTGTTGCATTAATTTTGGCAGATTCATTTATTGCTTCTCCAATCGTGTACAGCCACATGGCTAACCCAAAGTTGTGCAAAACTCACGTTCCTGCTCTTTAGTATATAGGATAATTTAAGAGGTAATCACATGTTACAATACATTAAATTAACCATTTCATGTGTGATCCTATAACATTTTCTTCTAGATCAAAACTTGAATTAATAAAATTGGATATTAAATAATTTGATACAAAATATTCCCATTACGCAATTTTCGCTAAAGGTGTACATAATCATGGTTTCTAAGTTGAGAATTGCATATGATGTTGACAAGTCTCATCACCCAATTACTATTCTATTACCGACGATGCACTTATACACAAATTTATTACGTTCGTTGGATCAAAGAACTTTGAATCTTAACCATTGTAATTCATCAATTACCTTAAAATACTACTTAGATCTTATCATTGACTGAAATGTAGCCCGCAACAAACTACCAATGTTATCTTAATAGTTTTGTAAATTGAATTTTGAAATAAAATGAATTTGGGCGGGTATGTCGACATGCACACGTTTATATACAAAACCATTTTCAATTCATAACTAAAATACAGTGAACTCATTTAAGCAACCAAAATGGAGGCATAAATCATATACTTTCTATTTTGAAGTTTTAAACTTAACTTTTGGCTTTTCCAATTACACAAATGAACAAGTCAAGGCAATAAAAAACGTGTTAACTATCATCGCCAAAATGACTGTCGATGAAAAAATCAAGGTAAAGTTCATGTCAATACTTTTCGGACCTGCACTTCAACAATTTACGTAATTTTTTATACTTTTTATTAAGATTTGATATTTTTTTCCTCTTTGAATAGCAAGTCGGGAATAATGTCAATGTCGAAACTCAAGAGGTGAATCACGCATTAGAAAAAAGGTCAAAATTAAAAAAAATTACACTAAAATCTCAATTCTTTCGACAAGCCATGGGGGCATTGGTCCCAATAGTTATACCATGGATCCGTCATTGATGATGGTACTCTTAATGATGCTATGTTTGGAGATACATAGTTGACAAATAATGTACATGCTATAACTCCGAAATCGAATAGAACTTAATATGTATCTAATTTAAAATTTCTTATGAGTAATGCTATTTAGACCTACTAATCAAGCCTAAATACATGCTTAATGCATAAATCACTTGTACAATTGTATTATGTACTTTCTCTCTCCAAATTCCCACCAATCATGTTTTTAAATCAACCAATCATATCAGTACGTACATTTGTAGGTTTGATTAGTAGGCACAACAATCATTTTTCATTTCTTATTTATATGTAGGAAACGGAGATGGATGTTGTTTTGTCAATGGCTTATATCAAGATGAAAAACAGAAACCATGAATATCTATTGTGTTGATATATGTTTTTGTTTTTGTTCTTGTTTTTTGTTTGTTTTTGGTTTTTTTATACAACAAGTTTCTCAATACTCTTTGTAAATTATTTAAGTGTTAGATCCGAACAATGCACGAGTATTGCACTAGTTCCTACTATTCATAAGAAGTAGTCACATTTTAAATTTGTGCTCACGGAGTCGTGGTAGACGCAAGTTTTTATAGAAGTTTAAATCATTCTTATCAACTTAAGCAAATTTCTAATGACGGTTAATACTGATAAAACCTAGTCTTATCAATCTAACTTGATATCACAATAGATAGTTAGCGAATGATACGGACACTATTTAGTCTGAAATTCAACACTATCATTTCATTTCAAAAAATCCACTTGCAGATCAAAAGAAGCAAAAAATCTAGTAAGAAAAGCTTTACATAAATTACTATTTATACTTAAAAACAAATACATCTTACAAATTTTACTCTTATGAGTAAGAATGAAAAGCATCCAACTATTCAACCGTTTATATAAGATGAAAGTTGAAAACTTGAAATGAATAATTTATTTTTAGAATTTACATGTATGAATAACATATTTTGATGATTGTTATAAATAACTTATTTTTATATGAAAAATGATTGGGAAGACTAATTATGTGCTTAAAGATGTGACTAAAAACATGTGGCATGATCCTGGTGGTTTATAAAAAAGCGAGTCCCATTGCTGTAGCCATCAGGATGATGCCACATATAGTTAGTCATATATTTAGGCATATGATTTAGGTCTCCCAATCACTACTCATTTTTATATATTGTATCAAAACTTTGATGCCGTGATACGGTGATAGTCTTATTTTTGTTTTAATGTTGGCTTTGTCACGTGAACAAAGTTATTCTTTTTTTTTAACGGAGATAATATTTCACTTGATGACGTATAGTTTATATTTGGGTTACGAACCCGACCAAAGCCCAATATTGATAAATCCAGCACGAACTGGGCTACGCTGATAAGCGTTTAGGCCCACGAAGGCCCAAATACAAATCTATTTACGGAATAGATATCGGATATCTCTTAATCAAGGAGATAATCATTCCCCAATCGACTTAGGCGGGATACGCCGAAGGTTGAGGAACACGGAACCAACAAGGATTCCGTGTGTATATAAAGGGAATCACATCCCTCGTTAAAGGTACGATATTTAAACCCTAACTCTCCTTTAACCTTAAACTGATTACTTACTCTCACGCCGGAGGATAATCGTGGGAGACAATCCCACGGTAAGCCTAACGGTATTTTTTATCTCTTAGTGCGCAGGTCTCAAGTAACAATCAGCAATTGGTACGAGAGCCGGAGCCCCAAACAAGGAACGCACAACTTTTGTGTCAACAAGTGGCGCCATCCGTGGGACCATTCACTAAGAACTAAGACTAGAATGACGAAGCATGGAAATCAGCGATCGCAAACGGATCTTACCGGAAAGAAGCCGCACACCGGCTCAGTTTCCAAGCAGACTCCTGGGACAACCAGTACTGTAAAAAACAAGGGATTAGGCCCGGACTTGGTCTTCTCTCTGGTGGAACCGCGCTCGGGGACAACCCAGGCCACTACAACCACCACTAGCGTAGCGGATCCACTGCGCACTGTTCTTACCACTCCCCTTCAATCGGTGCTAGAGACTGACCTGACAAAAGCACCAGATGCACCGGATAAAAACAAGGACACAGCGGTAGAATCGAATACCCTCGCTCTAGAAGGGGTCGCACCGGAATTAACGCCAAGGGATTTCGTATCCCAAAACTGCGAAACCTTGACTGCTCTCATGCAAGAGGAAGCTAGAAAGAGGTCGAGTCGAAGCCTACAAACCCGACTCAGTTTTGACTCGGAATACGAAACCTCACCACCGCGCCGTCAGAAGGAGAAGGGCGGTAGAGACAGTCACCGACCCCCTGTGTTTAACAGAATTGGGAAGAGAGTTGAGGATGATGAGACGTCCAACTCACAGCATCTGGAAGGAAGTGAGGAGGATGGACGGCGTACCAGTGTCCACACCAGACTTGGTAGCCGCAAAATACAAGACAGACTTGGGCGACGATATTCCCCAAGTGAAAGCCCTTCGAGTACAAACTCTGAGGACAGTCGGCGTAAGCGCCGTAAGAGAGAAAATTCGTCCTTTGTAAATTCCTCGGACAACGAGGATACCGAAACTGGACACTGGAAGTCCATAAACAGATATAATGACCAGGAGGATGAAGATATATCTCTCCCATGGCGCCGTCAAAAGGTGGATGTGTTCACTCGACGCATCAGTGACTTTTCAGAGAACAAACGGAGGCGCATGCCTGCCAACATAAGAACCTACGACGGAACAGGTGATCCTGATGATCACCTCAAAATTTTTGAATCAGCCGCTACAATTGAAAACTGGCCACAACCTGTATGGTGCCACATGTTCAACTCCACGCTGGTGGGTAATGCGCGGAACTGGTTCAGCAAGCTTCCACGCAGAAGCATCAATGGCTTTGAGGAATTAAGAAAGGCGTTCCGCCTAAACTTTACTCAGCGGAAGAAGTGCGCTAAAAATCCTGTCGAACTCGCCAGGGTAAAGCAGCGCCAGGGAGAATCTACAAGCGCATTCATGGAACGCTTCAAAGATGAGTGCATGCAAGTTAAAGCATGCCCTGAAGTGCTAAAGATCTCTGGTTTCATGAATGGGATAAATAACCCAGAACTCATCAAGAGGTTGAACGACAAGATTCCCGAAACCTTTGATGAACTCATGAAACGCTCTCGGTCCTTCGTCCAGGGAGAAGCCGCCGCGGCGGATAGCAAAAGAAACTACTCGAACTATCGGTCACAGGAACAACCTGGGAGACAATCCACCGACCGGGGTAGCAACCGCAATAGGAGCTATCGCAGTCAGGGAAGCGGAAGAGATAATGAGAGATACACCCCGCTGACCAAGACTCCTAAGGAAATACTCGCAACAGAAGGTGCAAACTTTCCAAGACCGCCGCAAATGCGCACTCTAGAGGATCGGCGCACCGGGAATAGATATTGTGACTACCACGCACAGAAGGGCCACACTACTAATGAATGTGTCCAACTGCGCCAACTCATTGACAAAATGGTTAAAGAGGGCAGATTGGACCATTTGGTCAAAAATATCAAGGAGGGAAAGGATAGACAGAAGAGTGGAAACAAGAAGGAGACACCCAAGGACAAGGCCGACACCATCTACATAATACAATCATGGCAGCGGGTCACTAGACAGAAGGTCAGCCAGGAGTTTTCCCGAGGAAGTAAAATCTCTTTCCCCACCTTAACTGCGGACAACGCAGTGATAGAGCCACTCACCATTGAGATCAGTGCGGGGGGTCACGACATCCACCGCATGTACGTTGATGGTGGAGCATCGGCGGACATCATGTATGAGCACTGCTTCAAGCGACTGCGGCCTGAAATACACAGTCAGTTAAGCCCGGTCAGAACGGCGCTAACTGGTTTTACGGGTGAAAAAATATGGCCTATGGGGCAAATACGACTACTAGTTAGTATTGGAAATGAAGAACACTCCGCGACGGCCTGGATGGAATTCATGGTGATCAAATCTCCCTCGCCATACACCGGCATTATCGGAAGACCAGGGATATCCGCTATGCACGCAGTACCGTCTACAGCGCACGGGATGCTTAAATTCCCAGTGGAAGGTGGTATTCTTACTCTTTACAATGCCACTGTAACGCATAAAGAATGTAACAAGATTACATGCGAAACAGCACCGATACCAGAACAACGCGCAACCAAAGTTCCAAATCTGAAGGTTGCAATTCACCCTGAATACCCGGAACAGGAAATATCCATCGGAGGGTCAATGCCGGACAACGGCAAAGTAGCTGTGTGCGCACTCTTACAAAGGAACTTAGACATTTTTTCCTGGGAGCCAAAACACATGACCGGGGTACCACGTTCAATCACAGAACATAAGCTGAGGATCCGACAAGGATACTCACCAATACGCCAGAAGAAGCGCGGCCAAGCCCCAGAGCGAGCGCAAGCGATTCTGGCAGAAGTACATAAGCTTGTGGATGCGGGGATTATGCGTGAAGTCTACTACCATGACTGGCTTTCTAACCCAGTAATGGTTAAAAAGAGCGACGTTAGCTGGCGAATGTGCGTGGACTTCACAGACCTCAACAAAGCATGTCCACAAGACTGCTACCCATTACCAGAGATAGACTGGAAAATAGAGTCTTTGTGCGGATATCCATTAAAGTGTTTCCTCGATGCATACAAAGGATATCATCAAATCCAGATGGCTAAGGAGGACGAGGAAAAAACGGCTTTTCACACAAGCCAAGGCGTCTACTGTTACACAAAAATGCCCTTTGGCTTGAAGAATGCAGGCGCCACCTATCAGTGGTTAGTAGATAATGCTTTCGAAAAACAGGTGGGCCGCAACTTAGAGGTCTATGTTGATGACCTGGTCATAAAAAACCATACTGAAGATGAGTTAGTGCGCGATATTGAGGAAACGTTCAAAACTCTACGAGAGATCAACCTGAAGCTAAATCCCAAAAAATGTACCTTCGGCGCTACTGAAGGCATGTTTCTCGGATACCTAATAGAACCTGATGGCATAAAACCATGTCCAGAAAAGACCAAGGTTGTCATCGGACTTCCTTCACCGCGCACATTGAAGGAGGTCCAATCTCTCAATGGAAAGCTATCCGGTCTTAATAGGTTCCTATCTAAGTCAGCAGACAAATCTCTACCTCTCTTCAAAACACTCAAGAAGTGTGTGAAAAAGGGAGATTTTCGTTGGACTACGGAGGCAGAAGAAGCCTTCGCACAGCTCAAACAACACCTGGCAACACTCCTTACACTTGTAGCACCCCGACGAGGGGAAGAGTTGATCATGTACTTATCTGCAACTCATGGAGCGGTCAGCGCAGTATTACTCACGGATAGGAACTCAGTACAAACCCCAGTGTACTTTGTAAGTAAAGCGCTCAAGAAAACAGAGATGAACTATAGCGCAATGGAAAAGTTGGTCCTAGCATTAGTATTCGCCGCCAAACGGCTGCGCAGATACTTTCAAGCACACCCGATAGCAGTGATCACAGACCAACCCATTAAGCAAATCATCTCCAAGCCTGACGCATCAGGACGATTGCAAAAATGGAGCGTATTGCTAGAAGAGCACAACATCTCTTACAGACCACGTACTGCAATCAAAGGACAGATTCTGGCAGACTTCATCAGCGAAAAGCCAGACACCGATGATATACCCGCACCAACCACAAAGGAACTACAAGATCCATGGATCTTGTTTACAGACGGGTCCTCCTGCGTTGATGGGTCAGGAGCAGGCCTCATTCTTGCAAATCCAGAAGGGATGGAATTCACTTACGCACTGCGTTTTGAATTTACAGCGACAAACAATGAAGCAGAATATGAAGCTCTAATCGCTGGACTACGCATTGCAGCTCGCATGGGTGTACGTAACCTGGAAGCAAATGTGGATTCCCAGCTAGTAGCCAACCACGTGTTGGGCGAGTACGTGGCTAAAGAGGAACATATGATTCAGTATCTCGACAAGACCAAGTCATTAATCAATGGCTTTGACAGGTTCACCATCAAGCAAGTTCCTAGAGGGAAAAATCGAAAGGCGGATGCACTGAGCAAGATCGCATCGACAAGCTTTGCACACCTGTCAAAACAAGTGCTGGTGGAAACACTGAAAAGCAAATCCATCTCAGAGATGGAAGTCTCCACGATAATAGAGGAGGAAGGTCATACATGGATTACACCAATAACGGACTTCCTAAGCAAAGGAGCGTTACCACAAGAGCAGAAGGAAGCTCGCAGGATACGGCGCACCGCACAGAGGTTCGAACTTCGAGACAACATACTGTACCGACGCTCCTTCCTGCAACCATGGCTCCGCTGCGTTGGTCCCCTACAAGCAAATTACGTACTGCTAGAAATCCACGAAGGTTCATGCATCATGCACTCAGGACCACGGTCCGTGGTGGCACGCGCCTTGAGGTCAGGATACTACTGGCCAACCATGCACCGCGATGCGCGGGACCTAATACGCAAATGCAACGATTGCCAAGTCCATAGACCCGTCCCGCTCCAACCACAGCCCAACTTTTGTATCAACATCACTCCTTACAAATGAAGGTAATTTAAACACAACAAGTTACATGGAACATAATAGGAAAAATCGAAACCGACTTGCCAAACAAAATACACAAAGTAACAAGTTAAGCCAAAACAAGACATACACCCTAATAGTTGTGACAGACTACAACAACACCATACAAGGGTGGGGGGAATCACAAAGGTGAGCTTTTGGTAGACACAACCATATGAAGATGTAGCTTGACAAAAGTACATAAAGTACATAAAACATACATAAAAGATAAAACTAAGCATCCTTAAAGGAGCCAGACCTAAACCAAACAGATCTAAAGTAGAAACCCAAGGCAGCAGCAAGCCATCGATGACGGACCACAACAGATCTGAGCAGAAGACAGCGGTGGCGGCAGCGACTATAGCGGCAGCGGCGAAGATGGGAGATGACAGATATGTGAGTAAGAGCTTTTATTGTGAGAAAGGAAAAAGTACAAGAAAAGATGGGAGAAGGAGGTCTAGACGTAAACACAGTTATTCATATTGATAATTGTAAAAATAAATTATTTATTTTGAGCTCTCATACTATATTAAAACCCTTTCATGCAAATCAGTAATCCTTCCCACATTTATCTTACTACATTTGGTATTTAGCTAATTGCCTAATGCATATATATGATCACATGCTTTTACATAGCCCTCTAAAACAGTAATTTGAAATTCTTTTACAAGACTTTTTTTTTTTTTTTTTTTTAACAATACCATCAACTCACGTTTTACATTTTAGCTAGATGGTTAAGCATGATTATTTTAAAAAAAAAGCATGGGTTATTCCATATGCTCATAAGTGCTCACATTTTACTCACAGAGGATCATGCTTTTCATCAACAATGCAACATTTTTGTACCACTATCATTTTTATCTTAATTCAATCAACACCATATATAGTTTGACAATTTCACTATAAATTAGATCTCACTTAGGCACAATATATATCCTGCATAACTAGTAACCATTCATAAAACGCAATAAGAATGAAAATGGCAGGTGGCTCTTGCGCTGCCATGTTAATGTTGTTGTTTGTAGCTATGAATAGTGCAAGCGTATTTGTGGATGCAATTTCTTGTCAAAATGCAATAACTCATATGTTGCCTTGCCAAGCTTACTTGATGGGAGTTGGCGGGATAACTGTTCCGTGCTGCCAGAGTGCTCAAACCTTGAGCCAAGTTGCTAAAGCAACCCCTGAAAACTTCAAAGTAGTCTGCCAATGCTTAAAGCAAGCTGCGCTACTCATGGGGATAAACATGGCCCGAGCTCAGCAGATTCCCCAGCTTTGTCATATAGATGTTGATGCGGGTTTGATCGACCCTACTGTTGATTGTAACAAGTAATAATCCAACTCTCTAGTAATAATTCTATTCCATTTCTGACTTGTAATACTGTATAGATGTGTACATATTATTATCTGAATTATTGTAGTAACATTGCTCTCATTTTGTGCAGGTTTAACGCGCTAACGCCAGCAGGAAGCTCAAGACTAGGAAGTTCCCAAATGAAATCGCATGACATTGACCAAATTGGGATTCCCGTAATTGCTCCTTCTCCTGCTCATTGAGAACTCCACACTGAAAACGGAAAGATGAAATATTTTGTTTTAGTTACCAAAAAATAGTCTCTTATGATGTGTTGGTACTTGCTATAAATGATGTGTTGGTACTTGCTATATATATATATATATATATGCCTCATAAGTTAAGTACATACGGCCCGTGTGTATATATATATATATACGGGCCGTATGTACTTAACTTATGAGGCATTCATGGCATGCTTTTAGAAGTTGTGCAAGTCCTTTTTCCTAAACCAAAGTTGACATCAGTTATTATGGAGGAATTGGTTGTTCAAGTTGTTAGCGAATATCAAAGTTACAAATAAGTTCTACCATATAGTTAATCTTCAATTATTCATAGCCCATATGTGTAATTGGCCCGGTGGCAGGGGTAAGGCCCATTTTCGTTTGAGATTGAGTACGGCTCATGTCAGTATATTAAGGTAAACAAGGTCCGGAACCATGTTCCGTAACACACGTGTCAGCCAACATATCATCTGACTGTGAGAAAAGACCCACACCAACACCTAAATCGTCTAACGCATGGATAGACGCGCAGTTATGACTGACACCAAGGTCAGCAGCAACACGTACATCGTCCTCCAACCCATACCCACAACTATTCCTACGGACACCCTTACTTTTAGTTCTCATCTCATAACGCAGCCTACAACAATTACACCGATTGCCTAACAGTCTTATACCAACCATACAACACACAGGAACATAGCAGGCAAAAAAAAAAAAAAAAAAAAAACACAAAAACTGACATAAACACATACCACACATACGCAAGAAAAAACACCTAAAATTGAAGCAACAATTACCTAAGACGAATGTAGCAGATGACGAAGACGAAATGAGAAACGGCAAACGTCGAGAATGATGATGATGATAAACGTCGAGAATGATGATGATGATAAACGAAATAGCGCCACGTAGGAATCAGAAGAACACGTATATGAGAAGAGATGTAAACAGGCCGACATAAGTCGATGGGCCTGGCAAGTGGACCGAAAAAAAACAGCGGAGCCCTAAACGACGTAAATGGTCGCCTTTTCATACGCTCGCATTAATATATATATATATATATATATATATATATATATATATATATATATATATATATAAAACAGAAGGCATTTGGCATTAATGCCACCTCAATGCCACCTCAATGACACCTCAATGCCACATAAGCATTCTCAATGCCACATAAGCATTTGTTGTCCAACTAAACAATATTTATGTCCACTCACTAATTTTTTAATTTTATTAGATTTTATATAAATTTCGGATTTTTAATTAATAATTATTTTTGTTTTTGAAATTTTTTAATTTTATTAGCTTTTATATAAATTTTGGATTTTTAATTAAGAGTAAAATGCAGAAATCGTCCCTGTGGTTTGCCCAGATTGCAGATTTCGTCCCTACATTTTCGAAAGTGCAGGCGGCCTCCCTGGGGTTTACTGTTGGAGTTCATTTTCGTCCCTGCCCAAATTGAAATGACTAAAATACCCTCGTCTTCATCCCCTTTAAATTTACAGGGACGAAATCTGCAATTTGAACAAACCACAAGGACCATTTATTTTTACCGAAAATAATTTTTTTTCGAAAATAATTTTTTTCCGAAAATAATTTTATCGGTTTTCATCCGTTTTTTTCCGTTTTTCGTACATTTTTTTAGATTATTGTCCGTTTTTTATCCGTTTTTCTTAAGTTTTGTCTATTTTTATTCGTTTTTGCCCGTTTTTGTCTGTTTTTTTTCATTTTTGTCCGTGTTTCTTACATTTTGTCTATTTTTCTTACTTTTTTGTTTGTTTTTGTAATATTTCATCAGTTTGAAAAAAAAATTCAAAAAGAAAAAATTTGAAAAAAAATTTAAAAAAATTTCCAAAAAAAAAATTAGAATTTTTTCGCAAATTTGGAAAAAGAAATTCCAAATTTGCGAAAAAAATTCTAATTATTTTTTGGAATTTTTTTTTTTCAAATTTTTTCAAAAGAAATTTCTAAATGATAAAATATTACAAAAACAAACAAAAACGTAAGAAAAAATAGACAAAATATAAAAAACACGGACAAAAATAGAAAAAAACCTGACAAAAACGGATAAAAACGGGCGAAAACGAATAAAAATAGACAAAACGTAAGAAAAATGGATAAAAACGGACAATAATCTAAAAAAGGTATGAAAAATGGACAAAAAATGATGAAAACCGATAAAATTATTTTCGAAAAAAAATTATTTTCGAAAAAAAATTATTTTCGGTAAAAATAAATGGTCCTTGTGGTTTGTTCAAATTGCAGATTTCGTCCCTGTAAATTTAAAAGGGATGAAGACGAGGGTATTTTAGTCATTTCAATTTGGGCAGGGACGAAAATGAACTCCAACAGTAAACCCCAGGGAGGCCGCCTGCACTTTCGAAAATGTAGGGACGAAATCTGCAATCTGGGCAAACCACAGGGACGATTTCTGCATTTTACTCTTTAATTAATAATTATTTTTGTTTTTGAAAATTGTTTATAAAAAAGAAGCCTTGCAAGGATTGAACCTTGGTCATTTGAATAAATAACTTATGTGTTTACCACTTATGCAACAAATTATTTTGATAATTATGTTGCATATTATAATCTATAAATGGCTATAATTTTATTGGAATCATATAGTAAAAATACAATTATTAAATATATTTATGTCCATTACCCTAATTCGATCTTTATTCTACTTCACATGCTAAACCCTAATGTGATATTTATTCATCTTCATTCCTGTATAATACAATCCTGATCATAATACTATTATTGTTTTTTGCAGGTTTCATGTTTTATGTATCCAATCTTATATCTGTTGTGGTGGGTTATGAAGATGTTTTAACGAGGTAATCTTTCACATGACCACATGTTTTAACGATTGTATTCTCATCTCTATGCCTTAATTCTTCTTGGTAATATATACAAATCTGTATGTTCTACTTCACATGCTAAACCCTAATGTGATATTTATTCATCTTCATTCCTGTATAATACAATCCTGATCATAATACAATTATTGTTTTTTGCAGGTTTTATGTTTTATGTATCCAATCTTATATCTGTTGTGGTGGGTTATGAAGATGTTTTAACGAGGTAAGCTTTCACTTGACCACATGTTTTAACGATTGTATTCTCATCTCTATGCCTTAATTCTTCTTGGAAATATATACAAATCTGTATGTTAGAATGAAAAATATGCTTCTATAAGGAAAAGGTAAAGTCCTTCAGAGTCCATGTTGAATAAAGGAATGGAGCCGTTAAGTTCACTTTGTTTTTTATAAATATAATATGATTTCAGAATTGGAGAGGTGATAGATGAGGATGTACTTCATGCACGAGTTCCTTTTTTGCTTCAGTGAGTATTATCTTCATTACTTCCGTCATCGTTTAATGGTTTGATTTGATATAGGTTTGTTTACTTTTCCTGTGTTTGATTGATGGTCTTATTTAGTTCCAAGGTACGACTAAGTTCCTAATCCAAGGTTTGAAACTAGATCAAAGGATTTGAGGAGTGGGTGCGTAAAGACCCACAGCAAGTGTCACGTGATTACAGCATGTCATGTCCTGGAAAACATGCACATCTTAAGAAATATAGTAACAAATTGTATGGTTCATGATTAGTTTGATCCCCTATGGGAGTGAGGGTTCAACTCTGACTTGGGACAAAGGGTTAGTTTAGGGTGTGTGTGAGTTTGCTGTTATAAGAAATAACTGCGAATCAGTTGGTTGTCCAAGAACGGGAGAAGCCATGTGAAAGACACCCTCACACCCCTCGCTTCTAGCCTTGCTTCTTCTTAATCTATTTTATCTGTATCTTATCTTTATGTATTAACAAATTGGATATGGATTTTTTTGCTAATTGCCGCTGGTATTTAACTTTTAATATATGCTAACTTAAATGTAGGCAACAATATTATTCCAGAAACTACAAGTTTCGCAACACATTGTTTCGTTTTAGATGAATCTTTAGAGTTAGCTTTCTTTGTAGCTCTTTGTTTTGATAAAGATATTAAAGTATCTCAGAGTTGTTACTTTGTTAAAGCTTATAGCGTTTGCGTACAAAGTGATCAGTAACTTTCCTACTTTACGATCACACTTAATCTACATAAACTTGCAGGCCGGTGGATGATTTTGATGAGATCACGCATCACTTTGTTGAATGTATATATGTTCACTCTTACAACACAAAGTTAATGGTAAAATTTTATAATTTGACTCTGATTTCTTTTTATTTCCCACATTGTTTATAGAGAGTAATACTCAGTTTTTAAGATGTGTGATATAACAAAGATGATTTTTGTCTTTGATAGAAAGCTGGTGGTACTAATCAAGCTCACATACCAACTTCAACAACATATCAAACTACCCCAGCAAATCAAGTAAGCGAATAGACTTTGTTTTCAATTTTCACTTTATTCGACGTCAGCAAGAGATTCTCCTCCTATGTTTGTAACCTATAGGCTCCAGGTTTGTAACCACAATTGAGTATTTGCTATGAGCCTGCAGCTACTTAAATACTTCTTTCGACTGTTAGTAATTATGTATATTGGTGTCCATCTATCAGGGGTTGGATGGTGAAGCTATTGAGCCCATGATCAAAGAATTGGATGAGGATCGATAAGAGTCCCAATACCCCAAAATGGAGTTTGCTATAGCAGGTGCAGTTCAGAAATGTAGCGGGCTGGAAATTCTTTTGGAGATTGTTCAGGTGTGTTTTAATTTCCTTATTCTGCTATATTCGATTGATGCTTGGTGCTATAATATTTTCTTTTCCTTCATTTGGTTTAACTTTAAAGCTTTCTCAGCCTTCATAAGTCCTTCCCGAATACTCATATGTCCTTTTAAAGGTTGACATCTCAATATTACAAATATGTAAATACCAGAATCGTTAACTACTATAAGGAAATGATTGCAACTAACCTAAGGTGACTTTTCTGCTGTTGCCTTCCTATTTGCAACAGATCCTTCCCAATCTTCTGTCAATAAACATCGACCTCTGGTGGCCCAGCCAATTCCTTGCAATCACAGAAAAAATAAATAGCAATGAAATCAAGTGCTAATTTAGGGAACTCACTTTTCACTAAAGCATCAAATGGTTTTTTAGTTTTTTAATTTCTTCTCGAATGCTCTTCTGTTGCATATTGTCTTCATTGAAGATCACAACTTTCTTCAAGTTATCTAAGCTATTAAGACATAAAGGGCATCTTTGACCAACATACTACACCATGAGTTATGGCCAACCAATTGATTTTGGGATAACTTAGCTGTCAAGAGTTTAGGTGTTATGTAAAAAGCCATGAGTTGTGTAAACATTTTAGGTGTTAGAATTAGAATTTGAAACTTACCACATAAGAATTCATAAGCAAAGGAAAACTTACAGAATATTTTGCGAAACTAATAAACATGACTGATACAATTTTTTTAATTATAGATCAGGGAGTCCCAACTCACATATGTAGTACCGTCAAATGCTTGAGGGCAACGCAGATTATGTGTCTGCATGATGAACAAATTTTAAAGTGAGCATAAAAGCAAGGATCTACAAATAGTATCTTCAAGTGTAAGGAAAAATATAAAAACCTTCAAAGCACTGTGAAATTGTTGAACCTCGTGAAGCCAGTTAAGGGTGGTTTTAGTGGTGGTGCTCATCAGCATCATCGTCAAGGTGTGTATGGTAGTGGTGGGCATCATCATTCCAAGAAGGCCAAGAATTCAGGTATGGGAAGTAGTGGTGGACAAGGGCATTTGATGGCGCCTTCTGGCCCGGGTATGGGCTTCAACCCTGGTGTTCCTCCGCCTGGTGCATTGACTCCTGTTTTAGGACAGGCGCTGACTGCCCTGCTTGCATCACAGGAAGCTACGGGGATTGGTAATATTTTTGGAGGACTTGGTGCTGCAATCCCGCAGGGTTCTGGATATGGGAATCAAGGAGGTGCAGGGTATCAGCAAGGTGGGTATGGTAATCCACAGATGGGTCAGTTTTTAACAATATGCTAATTTATCATGTGGTTTATATGTATTGGTTAATGATTAAATATGTCTGTTTGTGGCAGGTGTCCAGAGTATGATGGTGCAGTGTTCATGAGCGAATCACATAAGGGCGAATATAGCTACAGACTTCTGTTATCTTCAGTAATAGGGTAGTTTTTTACAACCTAAAAATAATAATCATCTAATAGTATGTTCTTTTTCATTATTGCCTAGACCATATATTTATCTTAGTGTATTTTTTTTCTTTGATTTGGTCATAGGCAAAATGATCAGATTGTTCAAGGTAATGGAAAAGCACATGAAACTGTTGAGAATTCTGCTAGGATGTCGAGAGAATAGTCCTACTTTTAATGTCGGCCATTAATGCGATTTAACTAAGGACATGAGACCCTGATAGTACCTGGAAACCTAATCCAGATGAGAAACCCAAAACAGAGGATACTTTGGTGTTGTATGTTTGCTAATGGAGGCATATCAAGCACTCCTCCCTCTATATAAAAACCATGAACATCCTTTATGTGTTTCATTCATGTTTAGTGGATCACTTATCATTTTTGTAAATGTAGGTATATAAAACATTAGAAGGGTATAAAATTGAGGGTTGTAATCACTTGCTGTAAGTTAATGCATGATGAATATCAACACAAAGGCAGTATGTAATTTTTTTTAAAAACTTTGGCTTAATGTGTTGCTACATAATTCATTAGTTGTGGATACACACACAGTTTACTAGATTTAGTTAGGGCTGAACATTGACGACCAAAAACCGCATAATCGATCCCGAAGTGTGCATGTAAAGAACTGAAAGTTCCTAAATTCTTGCAGGAGGAAAGCACCATAGGTTCAAAAGAGGGTATGAAAAGTTATTCATGATGCAATTTGTCTGGTAAGACCTGACAATATTTAATATCTGATGAATGTTCAAATTCTATACAAAGTACAAACAATCAAATTACTTGAATTTCGAATTTACTATTGTGTTGACCGGGCATCCTTCACAGAATTATGTTGGCGAGGAGTCACATTTGGCGATTGAGACCAGTGGTCATGGAGCAACAAAGGAGAATTTACCTTCCAAGATGCTGCTTTATCTGTTTGTTGGATGCTTATTGCCGTATATTGTGCTTCTTGATTCCTGGATCTTTGAGGGTATATTAGATGACCCCTTTCAGGAGATGTTCTTTTATGCTAATAAAGCGATTGCAATAGATGCGGCTGAATTCTGTGACAAGAGTTACCTCATAAGGTCAACAAAGGGCCAAAATGGAAGGGATCTTGTCATCTGTCCTTTGTTCTTTAAGGACATTGCTAAAGAGATTATTTCGGCTGGAAGGTCTTTGCAGTTGATCCAACATGTTCCTATCACATCATCATCATCATCGTCTGCACTACTTGGTAGGCAACATGAGAACCAACGATGCATGATGCAACTAAGCTTATCAGAGATATTTTGTTTGTCATTAACAGCTCTTATGGGTCACGGAGATCACATGTCTCAGTTCTTTTGGAAAAATGATAAAATTATACAAGCAATGACTGCTCAGAGAAGATCTGGTACAAGTTTTTTCATCCAGGAATTTGTTTTGCATACTCTGTTGTTTTATTAGTTACTTTGAAAATTTTGGCTATAAGATTTTATGCTTTCTAATTGTGGTATATGACACCATCTGTAGCAAATGCTCACTGAGTTATATTCAATCTCCAAGCCGAAACCTACTATGATATAATCTAGCAAAGCTGCTGGAGATGCACACAATGCAAAGGACGATACAACCTTTGCCCATTTTCAATTTGGTCATTGCTTCAGCAAGTTTTTCGGTCATTCCATCTTTGAAATTATGTAAGTAGGATATATTGTGTGTTTTTGATAATCAACTGCTAAATTTACCAACATTTATCTTTGTGTAAAGGGGTTATAATGTTTCACTCCCTCACAACAAGATCCCGGATGCGCTTTATCAACTAGCTAAGAAAATGTCAGCTCCTGCAATGGCAGTTGCAGCAGACTTTCAACCAGAAACTGCAATCGTGAATTACTTTGGTTCAGGTACCATTTGCACACTACCGCTCTAAAATCTATGTAATTATTGAAATCCGTTACTCAGATCAAGGCGGTGTTTGGATTTGCCTTTCAGAATTCTCTAACTCAGTGGTTAATGTTAGGAACTTGAGATACATGAAATTTGATTATATGCGGCAAAACACCCATCCTGTTCGTAAAGATGCCTTTTTTTATTATTTTGGCTATTAATTAGTGTTTGCAAAACAGTCTGATTACTACTACTCTAAACAGCTATAGCACGTCCAAACCACTGAAGTAACCTAGAAATATCATAAGTAATCTAGAAAACCACTGAAGTACAACGAAAATATACGCACCCAAAGCCAAGAGTCTGGTCTAAGTTGATCAATTATTATAGTTTAAGGAAGAATCATATTGTAGTATTTCAGAGTGTGTATGTGTCGGCCTAGAATATTTATGTGAATTTATGTGAATAATCATAGCAAAACCATAAGAATAGTATCATAATCATGTTTAAGGGTTTATTTTATACCCATTTATACCTTCGTCATCCACTAATTTAGGGTTATTTTATGCATCAGTGGTTCAATCACATAAGTTTCTTCTTGAGTTTACTATATATCAGTGATATAGAATTATATGTCATAGCTTAAACGATCCTTTTTTTGGTTATTTAATAGATACCTCAACAGGTTGTTTGTTCATAAAGTCAGTTACAAGTTTGCACAGGTCTTTGCTATTGGTTAGGTATTTTGTTGAAATAACTTGATTGGGTTGTTATAGTTTAAGCGTTGCTTAGGATTGCTTATGAGTTTATCTAAAATGATCATATAGAGACTATTTGGATTAGCTTATTTTCTAAGAATTGGAAAAGCTCATAAGTCGAATTTTTTTGGCTTATGAGCTTATCATGTTTAGCTTATGGACTTAAATAAGTCATAACGTTAAGTTATATAACTAGAAAAATACTTATATAGCTATTTATATTTCTCATGTTGGTGAAGGAAATGCTGAAGTTGCGCTTTCGTTAGTTGGTTATGCCGATAAAGTTAAGGTATGCTCATAAGTTCGGTGTACCTTGCTTGGGAAGCCTTGAACAAATTTGTTCTGGTGTACTATTTGGATACCAGTGGATATGCCTTTATTTATCTGCTTGCCTGGCTTTTTGGGTGTAAGGTCATTTGCTACACACTACCCAACTCATAAAGCATGAATACCATCTCTATAGTCCTCAAATATGTCGGCTCTTCTGTCTCATTATTCTAGCCAGCCACCATTAGTGGTTCAACCCACAATGTCTGCTGCAAGCACCCCATTGCAGCAGCCTTTACATATGAGTAGCATGCCTTAGATGCCACTTCAACCCCCACTACCATCACAGCCTAGACCACCTTTTATGCCACCTTACCCTCATCAAAATTACTCTCACATGGGACCCAATGCCGATTATCAGCACCCAGGCGCACCACAACTACACCATTCACAACCCATGTTTCATGTACGATTCAAGTTGTAATTTTGATGTGGTTTGACTTTTTACGAAATGCTCTATATCCGTAACACAAATTTCATTCTATATTGTTGCTTTTGATTGACAGATATTTTCCTGACGCAGAGGGATCCAATAATCCTATCTTTTGAAAATACAGAGCTTAAGCTCTGGTTACAAGCTTTCGAACAACATGCTCAGTTACGCGATTTAGCCTATTATTCTCATGTCCCGTCAAAGGTTGAAGGCTTATCAGTTACAAGCATAAAGGGTTAGATTTGATGCTCGCAATTGAGCATTCACATTCGATTCCTATTCTATCTAAAGCACCCATAATTATTCTTGGTATGGGTGTTATCTGACCAAGAAGAAACTTGCTGAAGTCCAAAAGGTCGGACATGGATGGTATGGTAATAAACTAATTATTTTTTTTCAAGTTATCAAGTGCTATATATCTTATTATTTAGGTGTTCTTTGGTCAGGAGGATGCATGATGATGCAACTAATAAATCCAATGTCTCAGAAAACCAAATAAGTATGCATTCTTTACAAAAATGGGAATAAGAAAATCAAAAGGCATGGCCTAATTTATTGGACAACTTGATCAGGGGCCGATACATGTGTTTGATGAAATGGTTGACTGTAATTTTTTAGTGTTTTTTCAGCGAGAAACAACGACGTGGTTAGAAAAGATGGCGAATTTAACAGATATTATGTTACCTTATCAGGTTTGTTTAGTATTTAACAAATACTCTTCAAATTAAGGTTGCTGTCATATAGCATGTTTCATGTCACTGTGGTACATGTCAGGTGCGAATATTGAGAAAAAAAAGAATTGGGATTTGGCACTTCTGAGTCATCATGATCTTCAGCTACCCAAGAATACTAATGGTCGTTCAATAAAGGTGTCGTTTCACTCAATTCCTTGAAAAAGGAATCCCAAAAATCAGGTACAACAAGGTATCATGATCACTAAGTAACCCATTATCTAGGAGATATGGCAAATTTCTCAAAATACACGCAATTGCTTAGTTATTATAGTTGGTCGTTTGGTTGTACCGGAATGGTAGCAAAGGTTGGCATTAAAACTGGAAAGTTACGGTCGTTATTTGACCCACGTCTATGTGACATGTTTTTGAGTTATCTCATATGACCCATTAGAGACAGACCATAATTGAACTTGACCCAGTCATATTTTTTTTCCTCTCATTATTTTGCCGCTATGCTTTTAGCAATATAGAGTGGTTAGTATGTAGCAAATCTGAATATTTTAATCTTACACGAGTACATTAGGATTGTTTATGGCTGCTGCAGATGATGAACATGTTGAAGCTCAGTGGATGAAGAAGGATCATCAATTGTTTGTTACTTCAGGAAGGAAAAGCCGAAAGAGAATGAAAATCTGAAACGAGAGAAGGAACTATTTCGCAAGGGGAAGAATCAAACTGATAACAAATGATGAATACATTGAAGCACGGAGAAAACATGTCCTCTTCGAATGTCTGAACGTATCTAAAGTATTATCTCCACAAAATGAAAAGCTTAATTTAAGCAAAGGGAAGAATCAAGCTGGCTACTATGCTATGGGTTTCTCCATGTATGTCAGCCTCCTAAAGTTCCATCCATTGGACAGCCTCAACCGCTGTATCCTCAGCCTCAAATTCAGTCACAAAATCAGCTATACACACAAGTTCCGCAACAGCCAGTTCAAAGTCACACCCAATCAAATATACAAGTGCCCCAACATCCGCAACATTATCCACATCCGCCTCATAGGTGGCTATGCTGATTGCCAAAGAAATTTCAGTGGCTTAACATGTGTATTGTTTTATAATTTGGCATACGATGCTCAAGCCTCTTCGTCTTTTGAAATTATATTTTATTTGTTTTAGCTACATATTTGGCTTACCCTTATTTATTTATTTGTTTCAGATTGCTATTCTTGCTTCCTAATCTAGAGATGTACAATCATTTTTCTGATAAGCAATTTCAAGGAGCTCTAGGCAGTCAATTAATAGGAATTAGCAGTTTTAAAATCTAGGTATGAACTTTCTTAGTGTTGTTAATTATCAGTTTAGTTGCAGCTACTTGTGAGTTGTGATCATCCAAAACTGTTCTTTGGACCCATAATTATGAATTAGTGTCACCTAGACCAGATAATATTAGCTCAGTGAGCCTATACTACAACTTCTAATCAAAAATCTAATGATTAATAACAGCTATATCTGGAAATCACAACAAAGTGATTCATACCGACCACTTTTGATGAGCTTCAACAAGCAAGGATAACAATACAAGCAAGAAATGCAACAAGGCTGCAATGAGCTTGAAAGGGTGGAGACCGAATGCCAGTGTGAGGCTTTGTAGGAGGTTTACAGGCAAGCCCAGAAGCAACAACAACAAGGTAGCCGTCATGGTGGACAATAAGGGCAGCACCTGATGTGAATCGTGTGACACTACATTATGTTCACCATGAGGACCGTGGCCCATGGTTTATTCGTCATAGGCCTGAGTTTGTCAACGTATTTTTTAATGATTTTTAAGTTGGTGTTTGGGTACGTACTTAGGGATTTTAGTACAATAGTCGACCATTGCCCTGTATTGAGCTAGAATTTTATTTCTGATGACTTACATCAACATCCCAAATCAGTAATTAAGGTAGGGTCTCCTAACCAGGTTATATTTGATATTTATATTTTAGTAATAGTGGTGGGGTCTCCTAACCAGGTCATATGTTGTTGCTGATGACTTGCAGTCCGCAGATTGTTTTATGGGTAATTTTCATGTTCTTAATAGTATTCTCACCATCGCTTTAGATAGATTAAAGGTAACATACATACCTACACATACATTATACCAAAAGAAACTACTTTGGCAATAAGAAGTTAATGTTAATATATCAATGATGTTGGTGTGTTTATATATGTTGCGTAGATGAGAACTTAAAAGCAGTGGGAGGCGGAACCAAACAGCAAGACTGAATGTTGAAATATCATGTCAAAAATCAGTGATCACTTCCCAGGCTCTTAAATGGTAATGATATGGAAGGACAAGTGCTCAGATTTTACTACTGCTATAGACAATTTGATCACTGTGTTCGAGAAGGTATGTGTTCTGAATTTGGAACATTGATAGGAAAAGTACATATCCATTTTCATTTAATCAATGTGCTTACAACTGGAATACTTGAACTTAGTCGTCAATCTGTTCGAGCTTCTACCTAATTACACCCATCTTGACAATATTTGGGTCCTTGACTTAAATTTTTGCAGAGCACTTAAAATTCTTTTGTGTCTCCCAAGAAAACTTGCCGAATTGTATATTTGTTACTGTGACTCCCTAGAGAGTGTAACTTTTGTATTACATAAATTTACCTTGCAAGAGTTTAGATATGAAGGTTGTGTTAATTTGTCAGAAGTTGAAGACTTTTTCAAAATTGTTCCGCTAGCTGTGCTTACCGGACCTTTGGGACACATGAATTGGCTAAAAGCATACCAATATCTTGAGGTTTGCTTGGTTGGATATGAAGACCTTACCAAAGGCAGAACTTTGTGTCTCCAGGTTCAGTATTTCTATCTTGAACACATGCATACATCCACAAACACGCCCACTTACTACCTCAAAACTAATTATGTATGAAAACTAAAAATATTAACTTGTGTGGCACACATGTTTATATGAATTCAGTATAATGAGCATATCTCTGCCTGAAATTATGTTATATTTAATTCATTTTTTTCCTGCCACACACGATCATAACTCATAAACATGGACATACCACAAAGTTAACACATTTTTGTACATAACAAATCTTATTTTTGTGCAGAAATTTGGTTAATTTGTACAACTTTTTTTGAAAGCATTTTTATGCATACCATGAAGTTGTATGAGGAATACACGTGATGAAGCCATTAATGTTGCAGAACTCAAAAGTAGGACTCGACCTCTATTGCAACTGAAAAGTAGGACTCGATATATTCTTTAAAACAACTGGTAAAATCGATGATAAGTATCTACTGATGGTGTCAAATTGCTGCCTCTTTTTTTTTGTGATTTCAAAGCCTGCTCCACCACCGCCTGCTGCCCAAGCTTTTCCAATGCCTGATGGTCAACTGAGCAGACTGATAAATTATAATTATATACCTGGTCAGAATGACTTAGTGGCCCTTCCTATAATTTACAATGTAAGATACTAGAAGAAATAGTCATTCATTTTTAAATGTATTGTTGATTTCTAAATTCGATATTTATATTAAATTTCTAATTGCAACTACCATAGTCAGCAACTACACAAGTACCTCCATTGCCTTCTGCTGAACAGACATTGGTTGCACCTTATTTTACAATGGAAACATCGATTGCTTGCACAAGCCACTAATTGCCACCACTAGATATGGTAGTAAGCTACTTTAGCTAAAAGCCATTGACTCATTATTTTTTAGACTAATCATTTGATGCTTGTGTCTATTTATAAAGGCTGACTCAATATTAAAGAAGTTTGTAGAATTTGAAGCAACCTCTTCTACTTGGTTAGATATAGATCATGATCACCACTTATCTCTGATATTTGAACAAACCACAATTATATCTATCCATTTATGTGTGATTTACCAACAATTTAAACTTTATCCAGGTTCTAACATGTATGTATGCTGGTAAAATGAAAGTTGACATTTATGCTACTTCTTCGGATGTAGTACATGCACATGTTATGATCATTTCAATGGAGCGTTGTTTTATTGATTTTGACGAGTCAAGTGTTTATTGTTTCAGATCAATACAATTATTGGGCGATAGTATTCATGTGTTCTTCTTTTTCATGTGTTCATCTTTTACCAATGACATTGATATGATATATTCTTACGTTCTAATTACCTAATTTCTCTGTAAACTCCAGAATTCGTGGAGTTCCTTCTTCTAGCCTTCTATGTTCGAATGCAACTTCAAGCCATTTGGAGCTGGTGTCATAAACACATTTCAGTGTGTGACAGATGAAAGTAATGCGCAAGTTTGTTCATGGTTTTTTGGATTTTGTGCATTCTTATATTTTAGAACTTGAGTACCTTGTGTGTAATTTTTTAGAAAAATAATGTTGCCAAGACTGACCATATGCAAATATGAAAAACACGTATGATCATCTAAATATGTTGTGTTATTAACCATCCACGCAAACCATACAATTATTTATAATTCTTAACAAAAAATAAAAAAATAATAAAACCAACAACTAAAAACCAAAGAAACAATTGTTTTATAATATTGTTTGACAATTCTAAAAAATGTATTTCAGTTAACAAAAAACAACAAACAAATAATTATAAGTCATGCCCGCCCATTGGGCGGGCTTCGAAATCTAGTATATATATATATATATATATATATATATATATATATATATATATATATATATATATATATATATATATATATATATATATATATAATTTGATAAATTATGACTCATGATAAATATATTGATGACACCCGTGAGCGATGGACACGAGTATGTCCAACCCATTATCTGCACCCACTATTGTTTTCTTCTCGTCACACGCCCGCCACCTGTACACAAGCACAATTTTTGCCCATACCCGCCCGCCACCTGTAACCGAAGTTCGAGAGTATAGTTTAGGGTTCAAATGATATCGACAATGTAACATCTTCCAACACCGAAATCAAAGGATTACTTGGATATCTTTCAGGTTGAGTTAAAGACATTGCGGAAGGATACTCGTAGTCCACCACTCATGTCTTATCTCATACAAATGTGACGTCATAGGCAAGAGTTCATTCATGTATTAACAAGCCTAAACTATCTTAACCTACACATGATACTCATAAACATAAACATCGATCATCCAAAGTGACTCGATCAAACAGATAATGGTTGGTACAAACTTTAGATGATGCTTGGTTTGTTGTGTGGAAAGCCTATGAGTATGAGTTTGATCCTAGGGTAGAACTGGAATGGATTTAAATTTAGGAGTTGATCCAATATTCTTGTTTGGTATAATAATTGGTTTTCATATTAAAATGGTTATACAACAATTATCGATGTGTAACTTTTTTCATTCCGTTGTAAAACACATCCATTGCTAAATAGAACAAAGATCTCAAGTCCAATGTGTCCATAAATCTTTAACCCAATTATCTACTATTTAATCTCAACTTTACTTCATTTAATCATACATTTACATGATTTAACTCGCACATGTTAGCCTTGAGAACATTGCGCACAACGTGATACTCTAAGTGTGTCAATTTGTGAGTTTAAGTCTATGTTATGAAACCAAACTAGCAAGTGAACCCGATGGCCTACCAGTTCGTGACTAACTAGTTCAACCGGCTGGGTCGACCAAAACAGTTGGATAGGTATAGAAGTATCACGGTGAGCATGTAGATAATTGACAATAACAACAACTAATCAACAAAATAGGGATATAGGAAACAACATAATTATATCAAAGCATCCAAAAATCGACATTTTAAATCTTACCAATTCAAATCATGAACATATAGTAATCAATTATCAAAATTCAAAAAGAAAAAGAGGAAAAACCGTCGGTTGATAGTATCCAAAAAAATTTCTTCTCTGGTTTGCACCAATTTAACTAGAGCCAGTTCACTTGGGTTTTAAAAATCAGTTGTAACCCTGGTTCAACCAGTTGATTCAGCCCGATTTTCAAAAAAGTGGTTTAAGTAAGAAGTTAAGTAGCAAAAAGCATATTAGCCAAACTATAAGGACCTTCACTAAAATCTCACTCCCACACAAGTGAGTCAATCTTCAAAACCCCCAAATTACACTTACTACATACGACAAGATCCAAATAACAAGAACCCTAATGACGAAATCACCAATATTTATTAGTCTAAATTGGTGGATTGCAAGTTTCCTTCCACCATAGTTTTTAGTTGAATGTGAAAGATATCCACCCAATCTATTGATTTCGACGTTGAAAGATGTTACATTGTTGATATCATTTGAAGCCTAAATTATACTCTCAAACTCTAGTTGCAGCATCTAATATTGTTAAGGTTCCTGTTAATTATGACACATTTTACAACAAAAATCTAACAATACATTTAGATAAATCTATCAATACGAAACAAGATAATAATATCCGCAAGAAACATAAACATGAATACTTTACTTTGTGGGGTACATATTTTTTACCATTCGAATATCATAATAGAAGGCACCACTAAGCATTAACCACAAAACACGAGTTCAAATCTCAACCTCGCTTTACGTTGACCATAAAAGTCACACAATTTATCTCTCAGATATTAGCCGTGAGACCGGTTCACACGTTGCAAAATGCGGGCTTGTGAGTTTTAGTAACAAGTAAAGTTAGAGGTGAGCACATCGGATCGTGGACCGGATCGAACCGAGAAACCGGACCAGACAATGTTCGGTCCTCGATCAGATCATGTCTTACATACAACCAACCAATAATGGCTTCTCGGACCGGACCGGACCAGACAAAACACATTCAGTCTGATCCTCGATCCGTGGTTTTAGGCTAAAATGGTCTCGGTCCGATATATTTTTTTTCGGTCCGGTCCGGTTTTGACCCGATGCTCACCCATAAGTAAAGTAACAAAGAGCAAATTAGCCAAACCATAGGGTCCGTTTACTAAAACCCATCACACACAAAGTCAATCTTCAAAAGTCAAACCCCCCCCCCCCCCCCCCCCAAATTACAGTCACTGCCAATGGCGAAATTTATCTTAATAATCTCACTACTGATAATCACATTATTCACAGTAGTCACAAACTCAAACCCAACAACAAGAGATGATAATAGGCGCATTTTAGTACTAGTGGATGACTTGGCCTTAAAATCATCACACTCAATCTTCTTCAACTCATTACAATCACGTGGATTCAATCTTGATTTCAAGTTATCTGATGATCCTAAAATAGCCCTTCAGAGATATGGACAGTATTTATATGATGCCTTGATTTTGTTTACTCCTAATTCTCAAAGTAATCACCTTTTTTTTTTTTTTGATTTTTTTTTATAAAGTTTTAGTTTTTATAAAATTTGATGAAATGGGTTTTTTTATAAAGTTTTAGTTTTTATAAAATTTGATGAAATGGGTTTTTTTATAAAGTTTTAGTTTTTATAAAATTTGATGAAATGGGTTTTTTTTTTATAAAGTTTTAGTTTTTATAAAATTTGATGAAATGGGTTTTTTTATAAAGTTTTAGTTTTTATAAAATTTGATGAAATGGGTTTTTTTTATAAAGTTTTAGTTTTTATAAAATTTGATGAAATGGGTTTTTTTATAAAGTTTTAGTTTTTATAAAATTTGATGAAATGGGTTTTTTTTATAAAGTTTTAGTTTTTATCAAATTTGATGAAATGGGTTTTTTTTATAAAGTTTTAGTTTTTATCAAATTTGATGAAATGGGTTTTTTTATAAAGTTTTAGTTTTTATAAAATTTGATGAAATGGGTTTTTTTTATAAAGTTTTAGTTTTTATCAAATTTGATGAAATGGGTTTTTTTATAAAGTTTTGGTTTTTATAAAATTTGATGAAATGGGTTTTTTTTATAAAGTTTTAGTTTTTATCAAATTTGATGAAATGGGTTTTTTTTTATAAAGTTTTAGTTTTTATCAAATTTGATGGAATGGGTTTTTTGTTGTTGTATAGGGTCTGGTGGGAATTTGGATGTGGAGGGTATTTTGGAGTTTGTGGATTCGGGTAAGGATTTGATCGTTGCTGCGGATTCGGGTGCGTCGGATTTGATTCGGAACCTTGCCGTTGAGTGTGGTGTTGATTTTGATGAGGTAAAATTGATTTGTTTTGGTTTTCGGTTAAATGTGGTTGGTTGGTGCTAAAATGGTGTTTAGCGTCAAAGTTTAAGCTTAGTGAAGAAGGCGTTAGATATGTTGCTTGGGACTGAACTTTAGAACTAGGCTTTAGAATTCGTCATTCTAAGAATGCTCATGCTTGTCATGACGGAATTGTTAGTTTTCTGTAAATTGGTAATCTGATTAATGATAAAGTGACGAATGGTGATACATTGGTCTTTACTAGTACATTTGTATCCATGGTGATCTTACTAGTACTTTTTATCAATTCATTATTGTGCTCTTTCATTGTTTTTAAAAAATCGCTAATGCACAGGATCCATCTGCGATGGTTATCGATCATGGCAGCTATGCTGTCTCAGGAACTGAGGGGGATCATACATTAATTGCTGCGGATGATTTCGTTCAAGCTGATGTACTTCTAGGGAGTACAAAAATTGAGGTATTTAGATAGTGTGTTATGTGATAACTATCATTGTGCATGTGTATAGTTGTATGAGTATTTTTCTATTTTAAAATTTAGGTAATTGCCAGTATATTTTGGTCTCGTACCTAGATAATAGGGGTGAACTCATTCCTGTATTTTGAAGCGGCAACTCATTCCTGTATTTTGGTCTCGTACCTAGATAATAGGGGTGAACTGGTTAAACATAAAGAGTTGTTCCATGTGGACTATATTTTCATTCATGTCAACTAGCTAGCTAGATGGATGAAATTAGCTCGGAGCAGTGCATATAACATTATATTGGCCTTTTCAGTAATTTTGTTTTGCATGACACAGGCTCCTGTACTTTTCAAAGGGATTGGTCATTCTGTGAACCCAGCAAATAGCTTGGTAAGTTTAAAATGCAGCATTTGCTCGATACTTCGATTGTGGAGATGCTGCCTGGTTCACTTGTGAATCCATTTTTATATTCAACATGTGTTGCAGGTTCTGAAGGTTCTCTCTGCTTCTTCATCAGCATATTCTGCCAACCCGAAGTCCAAGCTGTCAAGTCCACCATCCCTTTCTGGATCTTCCATTTCATTGGTTTCAGTTGTTCAGGTTTTTCTCCACTTATTATTGTTTATTTACAAGATATCTTGTTCTCATGTTTGATTTCCACATCTAATATCGCTTAATTACACCAGTTAGCGAGATATGCTAAGTCTGCGAAATAACTCTTCTAATAATCTTTCTTTGAATATTGCAGGCTAGAAACAATGCTAGAGTTGTGTTCTCTGGCTCTTTAGATCTGTTCAGCAACAAGTATGTAATTTGCAGTTGTCTTTAGTAACAATCTTACAATCCTATCTGTTTTTTTGGGTTGGACTGGAACTGAATACTACTGTCTTATGCAGATTCTTTAACTCACCAGTGCAAAAGGCGGGGAGCTCAGATAAGTAAGTCTTAAATCACCACAGCCGCCTACTTTAGTTGGCTACTTTAGTTTTATCATAGCGACATACTTTCCCATATATTATTACTCTGAAAAAGAAATGATAAGTACATCAAAATGAATCTTAAAGAGTATATTGTTTGAATAATTACTTGCGCAGATATGGAAAATCTGGCAATCAGCAGTTTGTTACCGAGCTTAGCAAATGGGTTTTCCATGAAAGAGGCCATTTGAAGGTATTTTTTCTTTGCTCAAGTGTATTTCCAACTTTTACCACAATATTTTGACTGTTACTTTTAGTGAGGTAAGTGGGGTTGGGGTTATTAAAGCCGATTATGATCTGAATCCTCTGACATGTAAACTACATTCCATGTAGTCTATAGTTTCTACTTCATTACAATCTCTTATGAATTTCATCTCGACTGTTGACAGGCTGTCAATGTCAGACACCACAGAGTTGGCGAGACTGAAGAACCTGCTATCTACAGGATCAACGACGATCTGGTAATATTTTTAGCATATAGAGATGCAAAATGAATGGTCTTGGCTGGGCAGGTTGGGTATTATAATGAAACAGTATGACTAAACTACTAGTTTAATATAATGATCAGAGAGAGTGGAAGAATTAGATACATTATTGGTCACGTATAACCTCTGACCCGTTCCAAACTTTTTATCAAGGTATTTAGAGTTTACCCATATGACCTATTAGAGGTCAAAGATAACTTGAATAAACCCAATTCTAGGTAAATGGGTTGAAATTGAGACTATTAACTGTATATTATACAGTAACTTTTTGTTGCTTTAAATACAAAAAAAAAAAAAAAAACAAAACAAACAAACTAAGAATTTGCTAATCTCTAGTTAAATTGAACTTGTTTCAGGAGTACTTGGTAGAGATCTATGAGTGGTCTGGATCAAGTTGGGAACCATATGTTGCAAATGATGTCCAAGTTCAGTTTTACATGATGAGCCCCTACGTGTTGAAAACCATGTCAACTGATAAGAAGGTATCATTGTCAGCCACTTTATCATACATGCTACTCAATAATGTATATATACATTAACACGTGTCAACACATCGACCTCAAAAATGTAAAACCTTGGGGACAATTTTTGATTATTTTGGTAATGTGTGATAACTCAGTTAGGAATTGACATATAATCCGATACCCTTTATACTCATAAAACGCCTTTAAGAAAAATAACTTGAAAACAGAATTGTACACTAAGTATAAAATTAACGTTGTCATAAGATAAATGGTAGCTATATGCTTCTCTAAGTTTGCTAAATAAATTCATCTTCTTTTTTTATAATTTATCTGCAGGGTTTGTATCTTGCTTCCTTTAAGGTGCCAGATGTTTATGGTGTTTTCCAGTTTAAGGTTGAATATCAGAGGCTTGGATACACTAGCTTGTCACTTGCAAAACAGGTAATCTTCTTAATACTAGATAATTAGAGAACTTAATCAATTGGCAAGTGGCGAATCCTTTCCGCAAAGAGTGCGGGATGCAAAGTGTCTGACCTATTTGGACGTGCTAAATATTTGCCTTTGACCCAAACCTTTTTAACATGCTAACCTTACCCATTTAACCCATCTGTTTTGCCTCCTCGACTGTTATCATATCTAACATTCACATCATGATTTTAATGTGCACTTTCAGATTCCAGTTCGTCCTTTTAGACACAACGAATATGAGAGATTCATACCAACAGCTTTTCCATATTATGGAGCATCATTTTCTACGGTATTATTTCACTTCCTTAGAATCCTGATAAGTTAGAAGATGACGGGTGTGAACTCACATCTGTTGTTGCATGGCAAATGAGATTTTGACACCATCAATTATTGTTGCAGATGGCTGGATTTCTCATCTTCAGCTTTGTATACCTTTACAGCAAGTAAAAGCTTAGATGTGGTGGAGGCTTTGTTTTGAGACATCGTAGGAGATTTTCAAGTAACATTTTCTAACCCGGCCCCTTAGGAGCTCTTCGACTCTTGGGTAATTTTATTATGATACAAATTTTGGCGACGTCCTACTGGGATATTGCTTATTAGTGCGTGAAGCCGTAAAGTAGAGAAAAGGATGATCAAAATGTTAGATAGAATATTCTCCATTAAAAATCGAGACATGGTCTTTTATATACGAGATTTGCTCATGTAGTGTGCTATGTTCTGTTAGTTATTTCGCATCTCCTACCATGACATGACTACCTGTGAACACCCGTGGCTCGATTTAGTCAAATGAAACTATAGCTATGATGGTTTCTCGACAAACATGTGTATTATCGTTTTGTTCAATAATTCTTGTAAGTGGTAACAAAGGTCAACATAGCCGGGAAGTCATTTGACCGTAGTCTGTTTTTGACTTGAAGAAGCACGACATAAAAGGGTAAACTCTATAGGGGTGACGGTTTTCCCTGTAGGTCATCGACTCTTTTTAGATTTGTTTGTCATCTCCTCTCTCTTGCATAAATGCTTCGCCAGGACATGTCATGTGTTCTGTCTCTTTTGGCATTATTGGCAGTCGTTTTTGCCTCTGCTATAGTGTGTGGACTCGTTTGCCATTTTCGATGTTGTCTCCCCATCAGCTACTGCCGCAGGTCTCCTTTGCCATTGCCGCTACACTTTGTCTTCTCCCTTGATGGGTTTTCTTTGGTTCAATACTACTATTTTTTTTTTTTTTTTTTTTTTTATTTTTTTTAATCTGATAAATCTTATTCAATATGGCTTGAAACTATCAAATTTTATTTATTATCAGGCCGGAGGTCCTTTTCGACATTTTGTAGAACCGGAAGCAGTCTCTCTACCTTAGGTAGGGGTAAGGCTGTCTACGTCTCAACCTCCTCATACCCGTAGAAGACGTTTTTGGGACCCATAAACTGTGGAAGACGGTATTGGGAGTTACTTTACTTTACTTTTACTTTATCGATTTTAAGGTATGCATTATAGTTTTTAGAGCATTCTACTGCTTATAGATCTAGCTAGACATGTTCTATACCTATGCAAAAGATGAAAATATGTTCATTAGCAATCGATATAAAAGTTAGTAGGTCAAAACTATGATGACTTGGGCAAGGGTATACAAAAGCTAAGTGACTTGATTATATGACTTTGTAAAAGTTTAGTGACTTGATTATGATTTGTAAAAGTACATTGACTTGATTATATGGCTTGTAAAGTGACTTGATTATATGAATTGTAAAAGTGCAGTGACTAATAAAAACATAACAATAAGAATATATTAAACTAAATGAAAAAATTAATACTATAAGAAAAGTGATATTTTCTTTATTTATTTATCTACAATGCAACTAATACGTCTAGAGTATGGTATCAATACATGTTATAAACATTGGCATATTTTTCTTTAGATTACCTCGTTTACAAAATAAGCAAATGGACATATTTTGAAGTGGGAAAATGATAAATTTAGGCATCAAAGTTGCCACGTTTTCCTTTTCTGGGCATCGAACTTTTTTTTTTCCTATTGTAGCACTGAACTTGCTTAATTTTCCTTTTCTGGGCATCGAAGTTTGATTTTGTGTCACAAAAGGAAAATTATGCAAGTTCAGTGCTACAATAGGAAAAAAAAAAGTTTGATGCCCAGAAAAGGAAAAAAAGTTCGATGCCCAGAAAAAAAAAAGTTCGACAGTTAATTTTTTTATTGCACCGTTAGTCCTTTTCGTCTGTTTTTAACGACCGTTATTATATTATTGCACCGTTAGTCCTTTTCGCCCGTTCTTACACGTTTTCGTCCGTTCTTACACGGTTTTCGTCCGTTTTGCACGTTTTCGTCCGGTTTTGCATGTTTTCGTCCGCTTTTGCACAGTTTCGTCCCGTTTTTGCACGTTTTCGTCCGTTTTTGCACGTTTTCGTCCGGTTTTGCACGTTTTCGTCCGCTTTTGCACAGTTTCGTCCCGTTTTTGCACGTTTTCGTCCGTTTTTGCACGTTTTCGTCCGGTTTTGCACGTTTTCGTCCGCTTTTTTGCACAGTTTCGTCCCGTTTTTGCACGTTTTGGTCCGATTTTGCACGTTTTCGTCCGATTTTGCACAGTTTCGTCCCGTTTTTGCACGTTTTCGTCCGCTTTTGCATGTTTTCGTCCGCTTTTGCACGTTTTTGTCTGTTTTTGCACGTGCAAAAGCGGACGAAAACGTGCAAAAACGGACGAAACTGTGAAAAAACGGAAGAAAATGTGTAAAAACGGAAGAAACTGTGCAAAAACATTCGACAACGTGCAAAAGCGGACGAAAACGTGCAAAAACGGGATGAAACTGTGCAAAAGCGGACGAAAACGTGCAAAACCGGACGAAAACGTGCAAAAACGGACGAAAACGTGTAAAAACGGACGAAACTGTGCAAAAGCGGACGAAAATGTGCAAAAACGGGACGAAACTGTGCAAAAGCGGACGAAAACGTGCAAAACCAGACGAAAACGTGCAAAAACGGACGAAAACGTGTAAAAACGGATGAAAACGTGTAAAAACGGACGAAAAGGACTAACGGTGCAATAAAAAAATTAACGGTCGAACTTTTTTTCTTTTTCTGGGCATCGAACTTTTTTTTTTCCTATTGTAGCACTGAACTTGCCTATTTTTCCTTTTCTGGGCATCGAAGTTTGATTTTGTGTCAGAAAAGAAAAATTAGGCAAGTTCAGTGCTACAATAGGAAAAAAAAAAAATTCGATGCCCAGAAAAGAAAAACGTGGCAACTTTGATGCCTAAATTTATCATTTTTCCTTTGTAGAGTAATAGTTTCCTGATTTTGTAAAACACGTCATGCCCTTTGAATAGTTTTTAATTGTATGATTAGTTTTTTTTTTTTTTTGAACGTAAGCATGCATTAAAAAACTTAACATCCATACAAATCACTCCTCGAAAGCGAGGTAAGTTCTTCTGGAAAAGATACATCCCAACTAAACTCTAGAGTGGAAGAAAGCGCATGACGAGCAACCCAATGAGCTACTTGATTGCTTTCTCGGTTAACCCAAGAAAACGATATTTGCATAATCTTTGCCCATAAGCGAATATCATCCACAAGAGCAGCTAAACTCCATGGAGGGGGTACGTCTGAAGATGATAAGGAGATAGCTATTTGGGAGTCGGATTCCACAATTGCATTAAACCACCCATGATTAAATGCTAGCGAGCAAGCAGAGTGAATCGCAATGATCTCGGCATGGGAAGGAGATATGGCGTGGCAACGATTACCGAGAACATAACGGAGATAACCTGTAGAATCGCGAACAACAATACCAAAAGCAGCACCAGAATTCTTGAAAGCAGCATCACAATTTAACTTCACCGAAGAACCGTGGGGGGGGATCCACTGTGGAGAAGTGTGTGAGATGAAATCAATGTTGGTGGCTGCTGAGGCAAGGCAAGAATTCGATTGATGGGAGACAAGCTGCTGATAATCATTAAGCTGAGCACAAACAGATGCCAAAGTATTATGCGGACAGGGTGTCACATTATCAAAAACAAAGTTGTTACGAGATCGCCATATAAACCAACAAGTCGTTGCAACAACTGACAAAACATGAGAGACATCTCGGACAGAATAAGTTGTATCAATAAAGCTTTGTATACGAGTATAAATATCAATACCTGATTGAGGAGACCGGAAGCATAAGGGAGAGCCAAACCAAACCGGACGCGTCCAGGCGCATTCAAAAAGAAGATGCTCGATTGATTCAGCATTAACATTACATATCGGACACGCTGGAGAGGGAGAGCAATGTCTTCTAAATAAATTTTCCTTTGTTGCAACAGAGTTTGAAATGGCTTTCCATAAAAATAATTTAATTTTTGGTTGTACCGGGATATTCCATATTATCTTCCAGAATTTTGATGATGGATTAGTACTTGACTCACCTATAACCACCGGTGTATTCATCAGTGCAATAGCTTGTTTGTAGCCAGATTTAACAGTGTATCGACCTTTTGGATCAAAGTGCCAAATGATCTTGTCGGGAGAGCCAGTTTGTGAGATCGGGATTTGCATAACCATTTCAGCTTCCTTAGCTGAAACATGCTCGCGTAGCCTCCTAACATTCCAATATCCATCATCAATGAAATCAGAAACAGTTTTGCAGTTGTGGAATGGTCCGAGAGGTGAATGAATGTAAAAATCATCAGTAAATGGAACCCACTTTTGTGTCCAGAATGAAATGCTTTGCCCGTTTCCGACTTGCCACCTAATACCTTGTAACAACAAATCACGACCGTGGAGTAAGCTGCTCCAAAGCCATGAGGGGTGTGAACCTTTTTTAGCAACAAGAAAATTAGAGTTCGGAAAATATATACCCTTGAGAATTCTTCCCCAAAAAGCATCGGGATTAATAAGAAGACGCCACCCTTGCTTAGCAAGAAGGGCTGTGTTAAAAGCTTCCAAATCACGGAACCCTAAACCACCTTGTTGCTTTGGTTGCGAAAGCTTTTTCCAATTTTTCCAATGGATGTGATGTTCATGGGAATCGCCACCCCAGAAGAATCTACGAACATAAACCATTAGCTTGTTCAAGAGGCTTGATGGAAGCATAAAGCATTGCATAGCATATGTTGGAATGGCTTGGATGACATATTTGATTAGAACTTCTCTACCTGATTGGGAAAGAAGCTTCTGCTTCCACCCTTGCATTTTTTGGAGCACTTTGTCCAACAAGAAACCAAACAACTCTGTTTTCTTCTGGCCAAAAACAGAGGGAAGGCCTAAATATTTAGCTTTAGAGTCCATTTGGTGCACATGAAGTTCGCCACAAATATCGTTACGTAGAGAAGTTGGGGTGTTGGGTGAAAAGAACGCAGATGATTTCTGGAAGTTGACTGTTTGACCAGAAGCCTCACAATATGAGTTTATAATGCTGACAAGAGTACTACATTCAGCATGTGAAGCTTTCAAAAAGAAAAGTGAGTCATCCGCAAAGAATATGTGGGAGATGAGAGGGCAATTTCGCGCCATTTTTATACCTGATAAAGTGCCTTGAGCCATTGCTTTGGAAATTTGACGAGAGAGAACATCAGCTACAATGATAAATAGATAAGGAGAGATGGGGTCTCCTTGGCGAAGCCCCCGTTCTGGTTTTAAAACCCCGACAGAATCTCCATTCACCATAAACTCTAACTCATAAGTGGTGAGGCAAGCAGATATCCAATTACACCATAGATCACCAAACCCCATTTTTCGTAAAACAGCTAACAAGAAATCCCATTCCACTCTATCAAAAGCTTTATTTAGATCGACTTTCAGGGCCATAACATTTTGTTCCCCACGCTTTTTGTTGCGGATATAATGGAAAGCCTCGTTTGCAACTACGATACAATCCTGAATCTGACGTCCGGGGATAAAGGCCGACTGTTGTGGGGAAATTATTTTGCTCATCAATGGTTTCAAGCGATTTGATAGAACTTTAGAAATGATCTTGTATATGAAGTTGCAAAGGCTAATTGGCCGAAAATGTGTAAGTGTCTCTGGGGCAGGGGTCTTTGGAATAAGGACTACCAATGTTTTATTCAACTCTGATGGCATGTTCCCCGTTTCAAAGAAATAACGAACTGCTTGACAAACCGAAACACCAAGAAAATTCCAGTACTTTTGATAAAACATACCAGGAAATCCATCCTCACCTGGAGCCTTTAATCCACCAAGTTGTTTCGTAGCCTTATGAATCTCCGAATCAGTAACTGGCGATTCCAAATAAATGTTCATTGTCTCAGACACAACAGGATCAAGCACACTAATCACGTCCTCAAAGTCACGAGCACCATTAGTCATATAAATTGATTGAAAATGATCTCGGACAAGCCTTTGAATTCCTCCGTTGTCGTATACCCATTCCCCTTGAGCATTTTTCAATCCAGAAATGATATTTTTTTGACCACGCTGAGTTGCGTAAAGATGAAAAAAGCGAGAATTACAATCCCCATAGTTAAGCCAATTCACACGAGATCGTTGGTGCCAATACATTTCTTCACGCAACCAAGTGGCTTCAAGTTCTTGTAAGAGTGTTCTCTGCCTATTAAAGTTTCCAGAAGTGTGTGGTAGAGTTTGCACCAGCTCAATTTCCCTGGTTAGATTATCAATCTTGCGTTTATTATTACCAAAAGTAGCCTGACTCCATCTTTTAAGTCTACTTGCACACTGGGACAAATTACACTTGATTCCAATAAGTTGATTACCAGCCACAAGGGTTGGCCAAGACCCCCGAATGGTATTTTCACACTCTTCGTGAGTCGTCCACAATGATTCGAAACGAAAACGAGACCTCTTCCTTTTATGAGTTGGATGAGAAGAATAAATAAGAGGGGCATGATCACTACCAATAAGAGGTTTGTGGAGAAGACTTTGAAATGGGCAAGCCTCAAAAAGGTTAATATTGCCTAATGCGCGATCAATTCGTTCACGAATATTATCACCTTCATTCCGTTGGTTGGACCATGTATATTTTAAACCTTTGTATGGAATGTCAATGAGGCCAGCAGTGGCTGAAAACTGTTGAAACTCCTCAACATGGTGTAAACCGGAAGAGCCACCAACTTTATCACTGAGCTCTCCAATCAAGTTAAAGTCACCAATAATAAGGCACGGTCCAACATAAGAAGAGGATCTTTGAACAATAGCATCCCACACAGGAGCTCGTGATACTCGATCATGTGGCGCATATACAAAACACATAGATAAGTGAGACATATAAGAAGATGTGGTCCCTCTCGATACTCTACCTTGAGTAATGATCAGATTTTTATTACAAGTGATAATGTCCAGATCAATAGCAGATGTCCACCAAAGAGCCAGGCCGCCCGAACGACCCACTGGATCTACATAACAAGCAGATGAAAAATGTAACGAGCGACGTAACCTTTCCAACTTGGGTTGCTTGTTCTTTGTCTCCATAAGAAAAATCACGTCGGGGCGATGAGCTCTATTAAGCTCTCGCAAGTTAGAAACTGTCAAGGGTCGCCCAATTCCTTGACAGTTCCAAGACAGGACTAACATTTGTCGTGTGGCTGCTTAAGGTCAGCCACCACAACCTTTGGAGAGTTCTTTGACATATCAGACTCCAAAATTTGAATGGGAACATCCGTAAGATCAGAAGATGATAATATTTTTGAGAGTAAATTATCTGAAACATTGTTCTTATTTGGACGCCCTCTCCTTTTCCGATCAGATACCACAATAGGTGGAGGGCGAGAAGCCAAAGAGCGAGACACTAAATTTTCACTGGTATCGGTGCTCATTGAGTTGCTCTTTTCGCATTCAAGATCCTCACCTACACGAATCGCTTCTGGCTGGGCTAGTTGGATAGCGCTAGTATGTGTGGTTTGAAGCATGTGTTGGTTGCTTATAGCATATGCACCACGAGACAAACATTTTATTCTTTTACCTGATGATAAGTCTGAAGATACCTCATCATGTTTACGTTTCATAGCTAATTTAGAGAGTGCATCAGCTAAAGAAACATCGATTGACATGCTCGGAGGGATCGATGGTGTAGGATGAAAGGTAGATTCAGTAGGCTCCGTAACATAGTAGCTTGAGCAAATAAGAGGGGTAGCCGTTTTAATGGTGGAGTTGTTGTCCTTACAAGGGGAAGAGCAAGTAACCGATTCATAGGAGTGTACAGGCTCATTGGAGTGAGGAATATCAGTAACCGGTGGTTGAGAGCTGGTTGGTGAAGATGATCGTTGTGTGGAATTATGATGCGAATGTGTAACAATGGATGTAAGGTGTTGTGAATGCCGTGAAATATTTGGACGGTGGGTAGGGGTTTGTAGACGTCGAACCGTTTGAGCACGCATCTCCGAGGACCATTTTCCAGCATACTTAGCAATAACCTCATTGGTACATGAATCACGACCATGACCCAGACACCCACAACGATAACAGAAATCAGATAAACGCTCATATTTCAAAGAGACCCATGACTCCGTTCCACCTGACCGTTCAATAAAGAAACCTGGAACCAATGGTTTTGTAATGTCTATCTCAACACGGAATCGAAGAAAGTCACGATCAGTTTGTGGTCCTTCACCAACACAATCCAATTCAATCAGTTTACCCAAAGATTTTGCAAGTTCTGTAGCGTATTCAGAAGACAACATGCCAAGGGGCAAATCGTGAACCTGAATCCAAAACTCTCCTCTACTGAAATCCAGTTCATTAAGAGTCTTGTTTGAGTCCCACGGCACAAGAGCTACATAGTATCCCATCACAGACCATGGAGAATCACGTAAAATCTTGGGGATGTCCTCCTTATTTTCAAAAGCAAACTTGAAGAAATTGTTTTTCCATGGACTTATAGTAACCGGATTGTGATTCTTCCAAGCATTGCGTAGAATCGAAATAACAGATTGCTTATGAACAATATGGTTGTCAGCAATCACTTTACCGAGCAAGCAATTTTCAGGTGGGGCGTTAATCATGGTTAGAGAAGATGCAACACAATCGAATACACCCGCAAAAGATGAAACGCAATCTAATTAATATATGCTATAACCTTAACCACAAAAGAAGAGCAACAAATCCAACAGCTGAGAACCTTAGCCACAAAGTATAAACAGAGGATTCAATATTATATCCCCAAAGTTTACTTCCGATTAAAACAAATTGCAAAACAATGAAAATTGAATAACTAGATGTAAATCAGTTTACCATAGATATAATAACACGTCAAGATCAAGATACAAGATTTATATTGTAGAATCAAGGCTTTTATTAAATTTATTGTAATGGCGGTGGAAAAAGTTAAGTCGGTGATCCTCTCTCCTCTGTGAGTGCTCTCCCCTCTTTGTGAGTCCATCTTCTCCCTTCGTGAGATAATCATTCTACTTCTTTGTGAGTAAATTACTACCAAGAAATTCTCAATAGGCTATCTTTACTAATTGTATGATTAGTTAACTTTTTGGTGTTTTTGTCCAAATTTATATTGCCTTTGAAATCGTCATATATTTTCTTTTTTAAACGTGCACGATAGTGATTTTGCACTTTTTAAATAAACCAAACGCCGCCTAAGAGTCGAATATTTAGAATATCCATTTCACTAAACTAATGCAATACGTGCTTATATCCTAATGTGCTATGACGAATAAAATTTACAAAATAGCGAATCATTATTGAACACATCCGTGATGCATGAGGATACCTTTCAAAATAAATAATCAAAACACATTATTATTCATTTTAAAGATTTCTATTTCATTTATTATTATTATCTGTCATGATCTCACCTTTTATTTGCATTCACATTTCTGTCATAATCCAAATTATTTCTTTCCAAAACTATCATGTCCACACAATCACATAAGAAAAACAAAAACATCATACTCTTAATGACCAAGCTCATCATAAGCATGTATATTTTAAAGAAAAAATTACACGTTTGGTCCCTATGATATACCCCAAATAACAATTTTAGTCCTTAAGTCGTTTTTATTACACCAGCAGTATCTAATTTTGAAACTATGCACGCTTTTGGTCCCTATTTTGGATGGGCGTTAGTTAAGTCCGTTAAGTATTTTGCGCTGTTAGTCCTTCGTTAATAATTTTTGCACCGTTAGTCCTTATTTTTTGCACCGTTATTTAACGCCACGTGTCACCACATGAGTGGTGCCACGTGTCATCAGGTCAGGGTCGGGTTGCCACGTGGACCAATGAGGTGGTGCCACGTGGCATTGGTAATATAATCCACCACTTTGTCACGCATGGGATTCGAACCCGGGTTGTTTGGGTGGGAAGCAATGCTTTGCCCAACTGGGCTAAGCATAGCTTCAATTATATTTCTCTAAATTTAATACATAACCCTTTCTAAAATTATATTATTAAAAGGTTCAATTTAGTTTTTGGTCTATTAATTTACGGAGTTATATGGACCGTAAAAAAATAAATAAATATACCGTCGGACTCGTTTTTTCGTGCTCTATCCAATGGTATGCTCGGAAAATTTTTTTGACTTCGTTTGAACCTCGAAAAATGCGAAAATCTTCTTTTTTTTTTGTTTTTGCATTTTTCAAGGTCCAAACCAAGTCGAAAAAATTCACCGAGCATACTGTCGGACTCGTTTTTTCGTGCTCTTTCCAATGGTATATTCGGGGAATTTTTTCGACTTCAAACGAACCTCGAAAAATGCGAAAACAAAGACAAAACGATTATTTTCGCATTTTTCGAGGTTCGTTTGAAGTCGAAAAAATTCCCCGAGCATACCATTGGAAGGAGCACGAAAAATCGAGTCCGACGGTATGCTCGGTGAATTTTTTCGACTTGGTTTGGACCTCGAAAAATGCAAAAACAAAGAAAAAATGGTGATTTTCACATTTTTCGAGGTTCCAACGAAGTCGAAAAAATTCCCTGAGCATACCATTGGGAAGAGCACGAAAAAACGAGTCCGACGGTATTTTTCTCAATTTTTGAACCGGCCCAGAACCCCTTTAAAATGACAGGTCAAATTTTCATTTGACTCTTTTTATTTATAAAAACCAACTGGGCTTGTTAAGGGTTAAATAGAACCAAAAACACTATAATACATGAAGGTATCCCCATCTCAGATGGGTATCACCTTGGCCTCTCACACAACCCACCAGGGTTCGATCCCAGGGGAGGAAAATTTTGGTTTTATTTTCCATCGCCACGTGGCGCCACCTAATTGGTCCACGTGGCGACCCGACTTGACCCGTTGACCGACCCGACCCGATGCCACGTGGCACCACTCAGTTGGTGACACGTGGCGTTGACCGACCCGTTGACCAGGCTAACCACAAGGACGATTTATGCAAATAACTTTAAGGACTAACGGTGCAAAAATTATTAACGAATGACTAACAACACAAAATACTTAACGAACTTAACTAACGCCCATCCAAAATAGGGACCAAAAGTGTGCATAGTTTCAAAATTAGATACTGCTGGTGTAATAAAAACGACTTAGGGACTAATCTTGAAATATGAGCAAACCATAGGAACCAAACGTGTAATTTTTTCTATTTTAAATTAAAGGATTTCTAGCATAAAAATTGCGTGCACATACAAAACTAGAAACTATTTATATAGCGAGCAAATTTCACTTTCACACACTATTTTGTTATATGTAAAATAAATAAATAAATAAAATAAAATAAATAAAATAAAATTACGATTAAAATACACGGTTGGTCCATAAACTTGGCAGGACGCATCGCGATGAGACAAAACTCGGCTTTTTCATCGCCAGAGGTCCAAACCTTGGCCTTTAAATGCCAGAATCGTCCTTTGACCAATAAAGGCGTTGTCAACGTTCCGTTATACGCCACAAAAACCCGTAATCATGTTACTGTTGAGGGTACAATAGTCATTTTGTTTTATTTACTGTAGCAGATGTCTTGTCCAATTTTCCGCCATTATGTACAATATAACAAAACTGTGTACTCATTGCTCATCCCTAAACTTGTTTTGGAAGCCTACCCAGAAAACCCTAATGCAATGTCCATCATAAAATCAAATAATCTAAGTAAGAAAATAACAAACAACCACCTTGGATTTACTCTGTGGCGAGTAAAGGAATATCCTTTATATGATGATCGTGAAACGGAGGAAAGAGCTGCAATCAGGAGATATTGTAAGTATTTTTTGGTTAGAGCCTATTACAATCATATGTTAGTACGACTGATTAAGTTATTCCCCTTTTAGGTAACTTTAGCTTAACATTGCTTTTGTACATTTTTTCTACAGCGGGTGAACCTGGATCGTTTAGCATGATGTTCCATTATGAAAGTACATTCAAATACTTTCCAGGTAGGATATATCAAGGAAGCAAGAAATGCCTTGTTGATCTTGTGGAAATAAAAGAGGTATCCGTTGATGAAATGGATGCTCTCATGACCCAAATCGGTTATGAAACTGGACAAACCAATTATTTTGTACATTAGACGACGGTTTGTTTTCTTTGCGTGAAGCTGTTAATCTAGACTTGTTGAAAGATGTTGTCATAGAGCATAAGCTGATAGACGTCTATGTTGAAATAGGGAAGACTAGATTAGAACTTTCTGAAATGTCCCCACAATCAATTAAGACTGTGTTTTGGGAGATGTTAGAAGATAGGAGAAAAGTTGCTACTGCGGCTATTCAATCCTGTTGTAGACGATTGGTGTTAGATGATATAGATAATGAACCTGCCCTAGATCCTTTTATCCAACTTACATAATTGCCTGTGGACGTCAATGATATTGGTGAATCTAGCAATTTGCCAAACATTGAGCCAGTATTTTCCACCTTAGAGTGCTCATTTGCTAGCCAATCTGTTCATAACAGTGAGCGTGCTTTAGTAGTTATTGATGAGGACAATGCTATAAAGGAGCCTGATAATGTTGAGGTTAATCTGTTTCGAGTGAGTCAGGGGAAGCACTTAGAAAAAGTTGGAACAACACTAGTTGATGTCAATAACAGCTTTGAGGAGCCTGAAAATTTTGAGGTTAATCTGTTTCAATTGACTCAGGAGAAGCATTTAGACAAACCAGGAAGAGCACTAGTTGATGTCAATAACAGGTTTGAGGAGCCTGATGTGGATGTAACTCTGTTTCAATTGACTCAGGATAACATGGAAGAGGATCATGTTGTAGATGTTACTCTGTTACAAGCGAGTGATACTAGTGACTTAGACAATGCAGTTGATGATTCAATTGAACCAAATGAAGAGAACACTTGTCAGGAGAATGATGCGCAACTTGGTATGGTACAAGTAGGTCAGAGTAATGATTTAGGTGAAGCAGGAACAACCAGTAATATAAGTGATGACAGGCAGTTGGTAAATGATTTACCTGTGATGGTTGATAATGTATTTTGCAGTGACTATGTTAGTTTCCAACATGCAGACTTTGCAAATGGCGTCTATACCACTTTTTTCTATGCTGGTCAGGAGTTTGGTACTGCAGGGGAAATAAAAAACCTAGTAAGAGAGCATTCAATAGAAACTATGAGGGAGTTGTTTTTTGTGAAGAATGACAAAACAAGAATAAGGGTCAGGTGTAGGGGTTGTGTTCCACTTTCAGGCCCAAGTGAAGGTCCTGGGCTGGATATACGCCCATCTAGAAGTCCATTAAGTAGAAGGGGTATAAATGCATTGCTTTCTGGCAAAAAGGACTCTTCACAAATACTCTGCCCATGGCTATTGTTTGTCGGCGGGAATGGTGAGACAAGTATCTAGTCAGTCAAAACATATAATGAGAAACACACTTGTTTGCAATCAAGGGAAGTCAGAGCTTTTGACCTTCGCTATATCTCACAGAAAATTACATCACAAGTTGAAACAAATCCCCAGCTTCCTGTCAGGTCTGTGCATAATCAACTTACCAACCAATACGACCTTCAAGTGTCCCTGCAGAAGGTTTTAAGGGCCAAAAACCTAGCAATAACAGCCATCAGGGGTCAATTCAAGCTACAATTTACCATGCTGAGAGATTATGTTCAAGAGTTGCAGAAGACAAACCCTAATACAACAGTGGTGATGAATGTAGAACGACCTCCAGATGAGTTTCTTCCAACCAGAGAATTTAAGAGAGTATATGTTTGTTTAGGTGCACTGAAGCAAGGATTTAAAGATTGTGGGAGATTGTTGTTGGGGCTGGCTGCTTTTCCAATTCGTGGTCCTTTCAATGGTCAACTGATGACAGTTGTGGGAATTGATAGCAACAATGGTATATACCCTTTCGCTTATGCTTTTGTTGATTCAGAAAACATAGGATCATGGACTTGGTTTCTTCATTGTTTATCCGATGATATAGCACTTGGGCCAATTTCAAGCATCACTTTTATTACTAACATGAATAAGGTACTCTCTTACTCTGTTCATGAATTTAAGTTTCTCTGTTTTGAAATAGACAGTAAACATATTTGATTTTGTGCAGGATATAAGTAGAGCTTTAGCAGAAGTTTTTCCAAGTGCAGAACACATATTCTGTATTAGAAGCATTCATGAGAAAATGAAACTGCAATGGAAAGGTAGCGCCTACAAAGACCATCTGTGGAAATGTGCAACAACCTCAACTGTTGTACAGTTTCTGAAAGCTATGGCTGATCTCAAGAAACTTAATCAACCAGCCCATGATTGGTTAAGTAAGATACCACCGATCCATTGGTCAAGGTCACATTTTTCATGTAAGTGATCTATCTGTTTCAGTTACTTTGTATTTGTAAATGCAGTATAAACAGTTATAATTAATACATGTTTATTACTTGTCATCTTTAGGGAGAGCTACTTCTGATGTGTTACTTAATAACATGTGTCAAGTGTTTCATGAGAAAATAAGTGAGGGTTTAAGCAAACCAATTATTACAGCCTTAGAGTACATCAGGGTATACTGTATGAAGAGGATAATGCATGTTCTTATGGTGATTGAGAAGAGTGATGGGCCACTAACACCAATTGCACAACACATGCTAGAGGCTATTAAGAAAGAGGCTGTTAAGTATAATATTTTATGGAATGGGGGATCTAAGTTTCAGGTTAGTGGACCATGGGGTGACGAATGTGTAGTTAATGTTGTACACAAGTATTGTACTTGCAGAAGGTGGGAGATAACAGGTTTACCATGTAAACATGTTGTTGCTACCAATTGGAATATGGCTTTAAATGGCCAACAAGTAGGAGCTGTAGAAACATGGGCTCATTCTTGTTACTATCTTCTCACTTGGGAGGCTACCTACAAACACCATGTCCAGCCTATAACTAGCAGTGTACATTGGGAAAAATCAACTATGCCAACAACAATTGTTCCACCGAAATCCGAAACAAACCCGCCTACCGCAAGAGGTAGATAAAGAGTTAGGATAGCTCCTGAAAGTGACGAGAGTTTGAGGGATGGTAAGCTGTCAAGGGCTTGGAAGAGTGTTAAGTGTAGTATTTGTGGCATTGTTGGACACAACAAGGTAACATGCCTAGGGCTTGCTGGAGCTGAAAGTAGTGGAACTGCCAATAAGGGAAATGTCAAACATGTGCCTACTAAAGCTGCAGGAAAAAAAGGGACATCCTAAAGGTAAAAAGGTAGCAGCAGATAAAGAAGCTGAAGGTACAGGTCTTGTTGTTGAAAGCCAAGTTAGTGCAGTTCAAGGAAGTGGTGTTCAATCTGAAAATCAAGATCTAACAACTGAAGATCCATCATACATGATGCATCCCTGTCACAATCCCAACAACATCAAGATGAAGCAATTTCCGATCCCAGCATGCATGAGTAAGCCCAGTGTCAATCCCAGCAACATGATCAATCTCAGTCTGATTCTCAGATGCAGTCAAGTGATGTTCAAGCAGTTTCTGCTTCAACCCAGCCTGCTACACGAAGAATGACTAGGCAGCAGGCTACACTGGAAAGAATGATTGCCTCACCATAGGTCAATTCTGTTATGCTAATTATCTAGACGATGTTTCATCTACGTTATTTCATATGGACAAGTTATGTACTCTAAAAACATATGTGTGTGTGTGTCCAACTGTAGTTCTCATGCTTTGAAAAGTATGGAATTTTATGCATTTGGAATTATATCCATTTGCATTAACTATGAAACCATGTCATTATTGTGTATTTTTTTAGATTTACTAACCTTGATGTGTGAATAATTTTCATCAAAAGTAACCCAAAGCTAAACAGAACCTCATAAGAATGTTGACATTTAAAAGTCAACCCTAAACAAATTGCTAACCATTTGCATACCCATAACGGATTGAAAATCAGAAACCCAAACCGTCGTTAAAAAAAATTCAGAACCCAAACCAAACTGAATACTTCATAACAAGGTTAGTACAATTCAAGATACAGAACATTAACCATCTCGCGTCATTACATAAAAGGTAAAAAAAGTTATCCCAATGCATAAACAATGAAGAACAACATCCAACTTAGCACCAGGTAAATCTTCCACTTCCACACATCACCTTGAGCAGCTACTAATCTTGCCTCAAGCTCATTTCTCCCCCTCAAAAGGACTGGTATGATCATTCTTGAACGAGCACAGATTTCAGGATCATACCATCTTATCCACCGACAAGAAGACCCCTATTGATGATTATGACAAGTCATTAAACAACCACCATTGTTACAAACTTACACAAAAAATATTAAGACGCACTTACTTGAACATGACAACCAAAGAATCGACGCCCTGGGTTGGCAGAGGTCCACGAAGTGCGAATAATAGCTTGCTTACCACACCAACAACGTACCATCTTGAAACGATTACCGTTTTGTAGAAGACCGGTTTTGAAGGATAGTTTAGGGATGGGTGATAAATGTAGACCAAACTGTGTTACACACACATATACTAGCTACAAACACTGTACAACGGTTTTTATTTAGTACACTACAGTGAAAGACGGTTTTGCCCTCACCAACATAACGTTGACAACGGCATTATTGGTCAAGGGACGATTCTGGCATTTAAAGGCCAAGGTTTGGACCTCTGGCGATGAAAAGGCTGAGTTTTATCCCATCGCGATGCGTCCTGCCAAGTTTATGGACCAACCGTGTATTTTAGTCTAAAATTACTATTTTAAAATATGGTTTTACTAGACCAAAAGAATATGCAACTTCACTAGTTTTTTGCAAACCCAAAGCCGTCCTCAAGAATAGATAAAGTGAGCGATCAAGCCCCTAGTTGTTAGAGGCCCTAAATTTTATGTTTGATACATAAAATTATTAAGTTGTTATAAATATGAATAAGAACAAACACTACAAGGCCTCGGTTTATGAGTAAAAGTAAACATCATCACTTTATCAGGTCCTAATTTAAAGATTTCTCGTAAAAAAGATAATGAACTAAGAGGGGAGGGAGTGGTGATCGGGTATGGATTCGGGTACCCTAACCCGATCGGTAACACCATTCCGTGGTGATCGGGTAGCATAAATCGGGTATTAAATCGGGTTCCAAGCCCGATCGGTGAAGGTGATAATTTTCAAAAAATCCGAACGTTGGGGACTAGCCGTTGGGCTGTTGTACACTAAATAAAAAAAAAATCCCTTTAAAACCATATCATCACAAACTCATTTTTTCAAAATAAAAACACACATTAATCTTTCAAAAACACAAAGCCATGGATCCAAGAAGAGGTAAAAAAACTTCCACCTCGCGTCAAGGTCGGTCTCAACCCGTTCAACCGCAACCACAACAAACTCCGTTTCCAAACCAATTTTATTCTCAATCATCTCCGAATCAATTTTACGTTCCACAACCCCCATCTCCACATCAATTTTACCAATATAATATGGGTCCTCCTCAAATGAATCCACAACACTACAACATCACTACTACAAGCGAGTTATCCCCGTTCGAAAACAATGACGAAGACGTAGAGTACGTACCCGAAACACAACAACTACCAAACGAAGAAGACGAAGATGAGGATGTTCAAGAAGTCGATCCGAGAGGGAAGAAAAAAGCCTTCGGCGGGAGGAGGCCCCGTGAAGTTTGGTCGCCGGCACAAGAGGAGGCTTTGGCGAAAGCATGGATTCAAATCTCCGAATGTGGTGTTGTCGGTAATGAACAAAAGTCCGACGGTTTTTGGAAACGGATTCTCGAGCATTACAAGGCAACTTTGGGTTCGAGTTCACGAACTTTTCATGCGTTGAATACCAAGTGGAAAACAATGAATACGACCATGGGTATTTTCAATGGCTACTACCTCCAAGCGGTACAAGATATACTTTTTATTTTACATAATCTATACTTTATTATTTACAATTACATTATTTTGTTTAATCTATACTTTTTATTATTTTGTATATAATGTAGAAACGTGCTAAGGCTAGTGGGTGCAACGACTTGGACGTGGTGAGGCAAGCTGAGGCGGATTACTATACAGCAAAAAAAAGACAATTTGCTCATAGCTTGGCGTGGGAGGTTGTCAGAGGTCATGACAAATGGACGGAGCAAGAATGTTTTCAAGATATTGGCGGTGCGACAAGCAATTCTTCAAAAAGGAAGTCGGGGGAGTATGAATCGGCAAGCAACACCATTCCCGACATGAATGAAGACCCCACCCCTCCAATTGAATCAAGAAAGATGAAAAAGAAGCAAGGCGCATCTTCCTCGTCGATCTCAAGTGTTGCGGATGAAATCAACTCCTACACACAAAAGAAGACACAATATTTGGAAGAAAAACGCGACAATGATGCGTTGGCGAAACAATTGTTGGCTACACAACTCGAGGGGGCGAAGTTCAAGAATACACAACGGGAGATGAAGTTTTTTTTGGAGCCGCATGATCACATTTACGATCCCGCTATGTTGGAATTCGTTCTTACCCAAAAACGTGAACTTGCGGCCCAACACGGATGGGCTTGCAATTTTTAAGTTGTAGTTTCAATTTTTTTTAATTTCAACTTATGTATTTTTTTTTTTTTTTTTTTTTAAAAAAAAAAAAAAAAAGTAATATGTAATGTTTTTTTTTAATGAAATGGTATGTTTTTATTTTAATATTGTATGTGATTTTATGTATTAAAAAAATAAAATAAAATAAAAAATCTGGTACTAGGGTACTATTCCCTCCAAATCGGGTAGTGTTAGGGTAGAATTTGGTAGTTTTGAGTTGGAGGGTTTTTATTGGATAGAGGTGATGTGGCACTTAGGGTACTAGGGTACCACTCTCTCCCCCCTAACATATATTATACAATATTGCTTATGGTGTGGCATTTTACGTAACTTTGAGGCCTCATTTTCTGTATTCGCCCACGGCCTTCAAAAACCCGAGAACTGCCCTAACTAGACCAACGGCTATATCTTTTGCTACCTTTCTGATCTCCTTTCCTTATATTCATCATTTGCCTTTGACGAGACAAATTTTTGTCTTTTTGCAAAAGAACAAAAAAAAATAAGATTTTGTAAAAAACTTCAAACTTTTATTGTTTTCTTGTCTCAAAAATCTAAAAAGTGGTCGATAGGAAAAGTAGGGTGAGCAAAACAAACCGAAAAACCGAAAACCGAAAAAGCCGAACCGAAAAACCGATCGAAACTAAAAATCGATGATTTGGTTTTTACTCTTTCATAAACTGAAAAATGTGGTTCGGTTCCGGTTTTCGTCCAAAAACCAAACCGAAAAAACCGAACATAACCGAACCGGTTTTATTATATAATAACATCTAATTAATATAATATGATTAAATAACTAAATAAATCAAATTTATAAATTCATATTTATTTTGTGAGTGGATAATGAATATACTATGTGTATGTTCATTTGTATGTGTATGTCTCATTTATATGTTTGTAATTATAGAATTACGCAAAAAGCATTATTATGCTTAGATTGAGAAAAAGTAAGAAATTATGTTAAAAAAGAAAAAGAGAAAAAGTAAAGAAGAATAACTAATTTTGTACGTAAAACAAGTTTGTTGGGTATAATTTGCCCATACCCAAATATTAACGGTTAAAAACCGAAAAATCGAACCGAAACCGGTAACAAACCGTAAAAACCGAACTGCCAAAAGCTGAACGGTTTTAGTTTTGAATTCTACAAAAATCGAACATTATGGTTCGGTTTCGGTTTTAAACAAAAACCGACCTAATTCGAGCCATCCACACTCCTAAAAAAAGTATGTAAAAAGTAGGTCTTCTCATTTGTACTTTTGTGTGATCATTTTTGTTTGAAAAAAGAAAGGAAAAAAAGAAAAAAGGAATCATTTCATTTAAAATTTGTGAAACTCTTTTTTGTTTTCTTTGCCAAAAAAAAGAATATTAGTGTATAATTGAAATTTGCCCTTATATAATGTAGCATTGATAAGACATTATTGTTATCATGATCATACATTCACATTCATACATGTTATCATCCCCCCACGTTATTGTCGTCATTTAACACTCAATTATCAAAGACACATGAGCCATGTGTAACATGAACATGTCACAAATCCTAACACGACACCCCACATCAATCAATCCATTGTTTGGAAAATATATCGTATCAATCTTTTTTTATATCAACATATTTAGATAACCAAAATAGCAAAGTTGTTAAAAATAAAACATGTGTCAAACTTTTTTTTTTCTTTTCTTTTAATGTTTACATTTCATAACTTTATACATAAGTTATTGACAAAATATCTGTAATTTATGTTGTAAACTAGTTTACACATTCGGGAAAACTATTTCACCCTTTTAAATATTTTTTCTTTTTTTTATATAATATTATTAATTCAGACAAAAAAAAAGTAAAATTTACATTTCATTTCATTTCCAAAGACATGTCTTTCGGTAAACAAAAAACTTAAACATTCAGCTGTAGGCGGAAACAAGGCCGAGCCAAGCCGAGCATGTCATAGCTTGAGCTCGGCTCATATAAGATTTATAAAGCTCGAGCTCGGTTCGGTTCGAGCCTTGTTTAGGCTCGAGCTCGACTCTTGATATATTATAAAGGCTCAAGTATGACTCGTTTTTACATTGCGCCAATAGAAAATCAAAGCTTGGCTTGAGCTCGTCTCGTAAAACAGTTATTTTGAGCTCGTTAATAAGCGTGTTATTGAACACAAATAAGCTTATTATATATATTTAATGTTTAAAATATCCTAGTTTCGTTTAGGCTCGTGAGCCCAGTTGAGCTTTGTATATAAAATAATAAAGATCGAGCTTAAACTTGATTAACAAATGCCCCACAATTTAAACTCAAGCTCATTTAAGCTCGACCTGTACAAGTTTTTAACCGATCTGATACTAAGCTTTTCACAAACATCTCATTTCGTGTTATTGATACTAAGCTTTATAGGTTCTGGTGCAACTTCTAACTCTAAAGCTAAAGCAAGTGTTTTTCTTTTTTTACTTTCTTTTTTCTTGTGGTGCACGTTAAAGCGTTTAAAGTTTAAACACTTTTATAACAAAATCATTGTTTCAAAATTAAGCTGTGAAATAGTAGGATGCTTGTTGTAGTGGCATCCAAAACATATATCCACACAAATTGCCTTAGAAAAAACATAATTATCCTTTGATCATTTAGAAAGCAAAGTGGGCAATAATTGCCAATTAATAAGTTTAGAAAAATCTATACAAAAATTATTATTAGACATGAAATAAAGTCATCAACTGAGGCCTAATTTTGTCTTTCCATATCCGATGAGTGGGACCCACACGACCAACATCGCTTTCCGTCGACCTAACTTGAACCACCACAATCTCATCCGTTAACCGTTTCAACTCGACCACCATCACGAAATTACAATTATACCCTCCGACCACTTTTACACAACACCACTCTTTTTTCCTCACCACCGTCATCCCCTCCCCCTCCGCCACCTCCACCACCTTCTCCACCACCCTCTCCGGCGACTCCCTCGTCAAAAACCTCTCTCCGACCGACGCTGACGTGGCACCACCTTCCTCGAACAACCCTCCCAAGTTATACCCTGACGACAAAGATATTATATCAAATGCATTCATTGACTTTAAATTATCACCAGCCCCAGCTCCAGCCCGAGCCTCTGATGACGTGGCATCCACGTCATCATCCTCGTAGTCATCTTTTAACTCTAGATATTCTTCGTGAAATTGAACCTGCTTATAGTCCACCCGAAACCAAGGATCGTTGATGACCTCATCAACCGTAATTCTCGTCTCCGGATTTGTATCCAGGAGACGAGATAACAAATGTTTAAGACCAGGCGACGTCCATTTCGGGACGCGAAATTCGCCTTTATATATCTTGCGATACATAACCATTAAATTCGGATCATTAAAAGGTAAATACCCCGCGTTTAATACAAACAAAATTATGCCACATGACCACACGTCAACTTTCGCACCATCGTAACCTTTTTTAGATAGTATCTCAGGTGCTACGTATGCGGGTGTCCCGCATAAAGTATGTAGCAACCCGTCTTGACGGACCTGGTCCGTCAAGGCGGACAACCCGAAGTCTGTTACTTTGAGATTCCAGTTCTCGTCAAGTAACAGATTTTCGGGTTTTAGGTCTCTATGGTAGACCCCACGTGAGTGGCAATATCCAACAGCTGAGATCAGCTGTTGGAAATATCTACGGCTCAAAGTCTCGCTGAACCGAGACTTTGAGACTTTCGCGAAAAGCTCCCCGCCTTTCGCGAACTCCAGCACAAAGTAAATTTTCTTTTTATTCGCGAGGACTTCGAAAAGGCGTACGATGTGAGGATGACGTAATCTTCGCATGATGGAGATTTCACGTTTAACGTTGGCAGCTAAGCCGCCTTTAAGGATGTTGGACTTGTTGATGGCTTTAATAGCTACGCTGTGTTCCGTGTGGATGTCACGCGCGTGGTAGACCTTAGCAAACGCGCCGTAGCCCAGAAGACGGCCAACCTCGTACTTTCCGAAGAGTGTCTTCTCCGCCGTCGCCGGAGATGGGTGGTGGTCATCGCCGCCGCCGGCGGGTTCTAAAGCCGGCATAGCTTTGATATGATCATTAAAAAATAATGATGGTTTTTCTTTTTATGGGATTGTGTGGATATGATAAGTTTGGAAGCAAATAATGTGATGAATAAAAAGTTGGCAAAATATTATAAAGTAGGAAATAGGAATCTTCTAAATAAATAAATAATGACAATCATGGTCTTTTTTTTTGGTGAGGATTTTTCTCTTGTCTTGATTCTCCGTAATCAGTATGAGTTTTATAATATTTTTATAGTTATCGCAGTTAAAGCTTCGGATGAAATCTGTTTAGTTTATTTATAAATTTGTATTGTATTCGTTAGCTTCTAGCACCTTACTAGTAGCTTTTATTTATATTATGAGTATGTTTGGCAAAATTAGCTGCAAGCTGTAAACTGCAAAGCTGTTAACATGAGCTATAGACTGTATCTTTTTTTCAATAAAATTGTTTGGTAAATTAGCTGTTAATTGTAATTATAAGCTGTTAACAGTAATTTTACGTTTTAACAGCTTCGAATATTTTAAAAGCTTCATAAATCAGCTTTTCATTTTTGAGCTACTTGTTTAAAATAAAACTTGAATTTGATGCATCCAAACAAAGTTACTTGTTTTAAAAAAGATTATTTTTGAAAAAAAAAAAAAAAAAAAAAAAAAAAAAACAAACTCCCTGCCAACAGGTCCAATATTACCCCTTAAAAAAAAATGAATAATGCGTATTAATTATTTATGTCGACAGGTGATGTACCAGACATGTGTTCAACAATTATTTGTGATTTTTTATATGCTTTATTTGTCATAGCACATAGAATAAGAACGTATATTCCTACGTACTAGTTTTGTTTTTGTGTAATGAATATTCTAATTCAACTCCTGGTATTAAAAACCCATTCATAGACATAACGTGTTATTTTTATAAAGTTATTAACTTTATTAATTACTTATCTTAGGCGTATCGTTTTCTTTTAATTCATTGACACGTCGTAATTAAACTAGCCTCCAATGACGACGTATTCTTTAATGTTTTTAAATCGATCATGGTTCAATCATTTTAACCGGCGGTTCTACCTGTCTTTTTTTTTAAAACAAGCTTTTCAGATAACCCGGTTTTAGAAGAAGGTTGCCAAACTTCTACCTGTCCTTCACCGCGTGGGGATGGTTCACTTTGCGGTCTAGAAGAAGTTTGGCAACCTTTTCTTTTCAACTATTGGCGAGATTATATTTCCATGCTGATAGAATGCTTAAACGCGTTTAAACTTTAAACTTAAAACAGGTTAAGCTATCAACATCTATACCATCACATCCAGGATCACAAAAATCATAATTTACAGTATTATTTTTCCGTGAATTAAGAGTTCAATTAAGGACTTCTTCTATCATATCATTTAATTTAGCGATAATTACTTTGTGTACAAGAGGAGTAACAAGTGAACATCGCCCATCAAGAACCTTCATGGGCAAGGTGGTGGAACGAGTCGTGAAGTTATCCAATACAAGTCATTCGTTCACCAGCTTATCTTGTACAGTTATTAGCAAGTTCAATATAACATTACATCATGTTTTTTAAGTTTGCCGAAAGATATACCATGGACTTTGCCAAGTAATATTTATGGTCGACAGCCTTCGCTAACTCCCTTGAATGTCCGGATTTAGATCTTCTTACTAATTTAACCTTGACGTCTGAATTTTGTCCAATGGTCCTTCTGGTCCCGGTCCTAGTCCAGGCCAACACACCACAAATCACGAGCTAGTTTGGCCTTTTGCGCAACACACACCTTTTTTGTGGGTCAACTACAGATTGCATTCTCTTTCTTAGATTTGCACCAAAGTTTAAGCAACCCAATATGCTTCAACCACCAAGAATAAATGTTCTCCACGTATGGACCTCAAATCATGACGATAAGGACTTTATGTAAAGCGGTTCAGTTCAACGTTAGGAGATTTGTGCAAGAAAGCATCAGTCACAGTTAAAGAACAAGGGTATGGTTTGAAAGTGGTTACTTGGTCACACACTTACCCAAGTTAACTCTCCAGGCAATACTCTCATCGGACATGATTCCTGGTAGAAACTAAGGATCTGGAAAGAAACTTTCTAACTTAGTAACAGTGTGTAAAATCAGGTTGAATGGTTTATTTATATATATTATGCAGCGAGGACAAGAACTTTGATTGTCCCTTGACTGTTTGCTGTCAACATAGTTGGGCTATCACTTTTCCAACATACAGCACTTATAAAGTACGACCCTGGTTCCTCCTCGCCTTCATTTGTCTCGGCGCTGAATTTATGCCAAGCTGCAGGTCTTGAGATATCCTGCAAAAGTTAGAAAAAGAAAATAATGTTAAATAAAATTGTATGCATGACCCTAGACCTTGATCTCAATATATAAGCTGACCTTGTGGTAGACAAACGCTTCATTAGTCTCGCTGCCACATGCTAGGTAATCGTTATTCACGGTCAAACCTACAAAATTCTTCTCATTTGTGTGTCCTTTAAACGTTCGGAGCTGCAAAAGAGGGGAAAAGAGCATGCAAACTCAGACTTGCAGCTTATAACGAGAAGGATCACATGAAAAGTGAATGAGTAGTGGTCTTACTGGCATATTTTCCTTGACGTCCCACAAGCGTAACGTGCTGTCAGTAGACGCAGAAGCAAGCTCAGAGTCGGACAGAAATTTTACATATGAAACAGCTTTCCGGTGGCCACTAAAAATATGTAATGGTTGACTTATATTTCTCAGGTCATAATAATGAATGTGATGATCTGCAGAACCCACCTGCAAGGTCCCAGCCAATAAGTGAATGCATACAGATATATCCCTAAAGACGTTATAGTAAAATGTGCATAACAATAAATAGCTGAGAGGAACGTACCGCAACATGAAAACTAGATCCAGGGTTATACTTGACAGAACATATATTTGCTTTCATGTCAATATTAAGAACACTAGCCTCTTGCTTCGTAGACCAAATCTTTACCTATTCGATAAGAGTGAAAGATATGAAAATCATTAAGAAGTGAGAACAGAATTCAAACATAGGCTACCCAAAATTAGAAGTCAGACACATCAAACACACTCGACATTAACTCAAGTTCATTAAACACTACATATCCAATAAACTGTCAAAGCATGGGTCGACATTAAATGCATCAGATACCCCAGATCTAACCAATAAAAGTCGTTCCTTACATCTGACAAAAAAGAGAACCCAGTTTACGACATTTATGGCCCAGAAAAGCGTTTTGTTTCACCCTTACACATATTCATAAATTATAAGTAATCAGTCCAAGATTGTTTACTATATCGTCTAAAATTAAGATTATTCTATATTTGATGTTAAAACCGTTTATCATAACATGTTGCAAAGTTCTCTGCTTTTAATTTCAGAGAACTACTATTGGATACACGGGAAAAACATGTCACCCAAAACGAATCCCTGTCATAAATTTCTATATAAATAAATTATAAAACTACTATTTAGAACGAAGTACCTTGCAATCATCACTTCCAGATACTAGCAGGGTAGGTTCAGTACACGAGAAATCAACACTCCATGCTCGTTTCTCATGCTCCTCATACTCCATAACACTCTGAGTCAAGGTTGCAGATCAGACATAAATTCGAGAGCTGAGTTTACCATATCTTGTAAGAGAACAAACAAATAAACACCAAACTCAAGAGAAATGCTACCTGACATGTAGTTACATCCCATACAGTCACAATGCCCTCGTAATCGCTACTCGCTATATGGCTTTTTGTATACTTATTCCAACTCAAGCAACTAAGTTTGGAGCGAGTTGGCATCTCCACTATAGGACATTGCACATCCGCATTTTCATTCACCACCTGGAAGATACATATGTAGGCGAGTCATATGAAATGAAGCTTATCTCAACTTTATCAGTATACCATAATTTCAAAGCAAAGAAAGAAATTTATACGTGACAAATACAAGTTCGTTGGAAATCGGGTGCTACTTTTAATGCAATGATGTACCCATATACGGGATACCAAATAAGTTCCTAAGTGCCAAACTTTTCTAACAATTATTGCCTAAAAAGTTTCCTTTGATTCACTGAAGTATCTGTTCATTCTAAAGGTTTGCACTCCTTACATCTAAGATGCACGTAGCTTATATTTGAAGTTGTTTTACCTGTCTATATAATAAAGTAGCAAAGATTTCAGTAATTAATATTTAGTATATATTTACTCATTTGTTCTAGAACAACAATCTACAAGGCTACCAGCAACCACATTCCAGACTCAATGTGGGGTAAATTAATTTTTGATTGTATAGATGAAAATGCTTCCAGCTAAATCTGAGGAATTTGAATATTTAAAAGAGGTGGAGATTGCACTAAAGACTTACAGAAGCAAATTCAAAAACCTTGATACGTCGTGAAACTCCAGCAGTAGCGAAAAATTCATCATCTCGGTCAAATTCTATGCTGCAATCAAAGAAGTCAGTTAAACAACAAGAAAAGAGCAATTCAATCAGAAAATTTCTATGGTCCATGTTAAAGATTACGACCATGATGTTACGTGACAATTGCCAGTAAATAGTCATTTCTATAGAAGACCAAGCATCGAAGCAAAAAGTAAGGTAAGAATGTGATAATTTAAGATCACATACAAATTTGGGGACAATTTTAAGTAAAGGAAAATCTCGGAAACCAGTTGTTTCTGAAGTGAAAAATAACTTCTATACTCAACAAACCTAGATACAATATTGGCTGAATTGAAAAGATCCCCATGCTTAAGTTCAGCAACAACCCGCAACCGACTGCACATAAGACAGAAAAACTCAGCATACAAACCTTGTGACCGATAAAGATATTGAAATCAAAATCACCACATAACCATAAACAGTAAACCTGTATCGTGTAAATGAAGAGAGTATAGACTGAAAATCCTTGAGTCCCTGATGATAACCTTCTCTTTGCACAGGAGTACAATCCCTTTCTTCCTGCTTCTGTTCTTGTCTTGCCCAATATCTGCGCTTTTGCAAGTAACACTCTTGCAAATCATTGAACTGAATCAACAGAGAACGTATTAGTAATCATATACCACTTCCATATAAAAATGACAGTCAACATGTCCCGACAAAACACTAATATATCCCATAAAGAATAAGTGCAGCGACCTGAGCATGAACACGCCTTTTTCTTGCTACAGATACTCCTGGTTGAGTATTTTGTGAATCGGACCCACTGAAAGCCTCCTTTCTTTGAACTGCCTGAGAGGTTACAGGAGCCGGTTTATTAGTGGCCCTACCTTGAGAACCTGCTGCTGCACCCACCCGGAATTGACTGTGAGCACTGTTTCCAATGGACATATTGCTGCTGTTGCGTTTGTCCATCACTGAAGGCCATGATGATCTTACATTAGGATCATCAGAAAGCATCCTTAGTTTTACCGAGCATCTTTCTCTTGCTCGATATAGTTCTATTTTCTGTCTCTCTACAGCATGTATGTCATCTTTAATATAATGAAGATCGTTTTGTATCTACAACATTACAAAAAATATAGAATCAGTGGCGTCACATGATGCAATCAGTCAAGTAATTATTGTCATGGCTACAACTTGGGGAGCTGTTTTAAGGTGGTTGTCAGACAGAACAAGCACCACATGAGATGCAAGCAGCAGACTGAAAGCAGATCGTAAATGACCTTAAACCACAAATACGCTAGGCAACACTAACTTTGACCACCAACAACTAATCAATAAAAGATATTATTATCATGTCAGACAGAACAAAATATGCAACTTGGGGAGCTCTTTTATGGTGGATTTCAGACAGAACAAGCACCACATAAGATGCAAGCAACATATGGAAAGCTGATAGTAAATGCGATTCAACCAAGAATATGACCAACTTTTAATATGGATATATAACCAACATATCCCGAATTTGCGAGTGCAAAAGAATACCATTATTCTGTGATATCAGTTAAGTGATAAAAAGAACAAATGTGAGCGCATATGACATTCACCCATCGCAACAAGCACCAGAAAAATCAATAGCAAGTTATCTATAATGTACCATAGAGTAGTATGCCTTATTCAGAACCTGACTAATTAGATGATTAGATATAACTGTTGGCAGGTATTTGTTAAGGCAGATGAAAATGACATGAGTAATTAGACAAAACTAATTGAAAAACGGAGGAGGACCTCATTAAGCTCTTCAAGCTTTTGTTTTCTTAAGCAATGCAGAAAATCGCGCATAATTTGTAAATTAGTCTCAGCTTCTTCCTGCTCCATTTTTCTTTTCTTATCGGCAAGCAGAACCAAGAGAACGTCCAGTTCCTTGACCGACACATCACATCCCTGTCTAAGAGAAACGAGTGTCACATTTCTATACAAAATTATAAGTGTTGGTAATCAAAGAACGAACCAAACAAAGAAATCGACAAACGAAGCTAAAGCTTTATTCAAATTGCAAACCAAATTCGTTAGCAAACACAAAATTCTAATTCAAATGTACCAAATTCTAATTCCAAAGTACAAAGCATTATAAAACTATGAATCCCCTATTTATAGACCAAACTAACAGTCAAGAATAGTTTCCTAATTCTAAACAAACTTGTAGGACAACTCACACAAATTACCAAATTTGTCAAACAATTACCCTTAAGAGTTTAAGCCAATTTTCTAACAAAAAGTTCACACTCGCTTAAGTTTAAAGCATTCGAGGTAGCTAAAATAGACATTTAGGGTGCGTTTAGTTGGGGGAAAACACCTTTGTTTTCCACAAAATGTTTTGTGGAAAATAAGGAAAATAAAGATCGCATTCAAATTATCATTTTCCAACAAAATGTTTTGCAAAACACAAAATCCCCTATTCCTAATCTAACAAGGAAAATTAGAAAACAAATTTTAGTTGTTTTCCTTTGTAACCCCAACCCTCCCTCCCCTTCTTCAAAATAGAAAATACAAATATCAACTAAACGTATTTTCTATATTTTCAAGTGTTTTGTGGAGATAAATTTCCCATCCAAATTTTTACAAAACTAGAGATAGAAAATATGGGAATTTTTTCTCCAACTAAACGCACCCTTAATTTCCACAACTAGTAAATGCAGAAATGCTATAAACATAATAAGGATTTAAATAAGTCAAAAAATATTGACCTGCTCAAGTGCTTGTCTAAGCTGTTGACTAGGAGAAGCACGTTTCGCCATTTGGCACGCCGAAGCCTTCATCAATAACTGCATACATAAAATAATAGTTAAATGTAATTACTTAAACAACTACGTAAAACTTAATATAACTAAAAGGGTTAATTGCTTGAAAATGTATCATACTTGTTATGTAGTACTTTTTGTTATTGTGTCTACTCAACTTCAAAAGTTCGATCATTATGTATTTTGTGACTATCCTGCCATGTAAAATGACTATTTTACCCTTCGAAATTCGGAAAAAAATAAAGGTAAAATAGTCACACAATACACATCATTGCGTGTTTTTTCGACTATTCTGTAAAATGACCATTTTACCCTTCAAAATAGTCGTCGGAGAATACACATGATACAATCAATAAAAAAAGTTCAATACACACAATAATAAAAAGTGTGTTAAGGAAATGATTATAATACCTTATTCTGCCATGTAAAATGTCGAAATTTGGAAAAAGTAAGGGTAAAATGATCGTAAAATACACGCGATCGAAATTTGAAAGTTGAGTACAAGGGGCTAGTATGATATATTTTCAAACAATTAACCTTAACCAAAAACCAAAAGTTATAAGAAATGATTATACACACCTTATTAAGCAGGAAATTAGGAAAAATCTGACCAGCAGTAAGATAAGAACCACAAGAAGGACAGTCATTCTTATTATGCAAATGAGTAACAATACACATGTAACAAAAACTATGTCCACACGATGTTAGAAACGCGTCTTTTATCATCTGCATGCATATCGGACACAACACTTCTTTATCATCACACTCATCATCTTCTTCTTCCTCTACCGTTACCGGCTGAGGTGGATCCGTCGCCGGTTCAGGCTTCGCTGATGAAGGTACCATTGCTCCTCCGCTGTTGACTACGGATTCAAAGGACGGTTTAAATGGTGTTTTTATTTGTATGGGTGGAAACTGACCACGTTAGGCGCGCGTTTTATGTTTTTATTTTTCTAGTTATACCCTTTTAGTTTATGAATAATTTATACTTTTGGTCCTTTTTTTCCACTTGTGATATATGGGGTATTTAATACTCCTTTTTTCCACTTGTGTAGCGTCGGGCCAGAACCGAACTGAACCGACCCGAATCGACAAAACCAAAAACCGAAAATAATGAAAAGCCTAAACCGAAACCGAACCGACGGGCCGTCGGTCCGGTTCGGTTTTGTGTCGGGTCGTCGGTTCGGTTCGGTTTAGGTGTGTTTTTGTCGGTTTTGAGTCGAACCGAACCGAACCGAAACCGAAAAAACGTAAAACATGAAACCGAAACCGAACCGACGGGCTGTCAGTTCGGCTCGGTTTTTGTCGGTCCGGTTCGGTTTTGGACCTTTGATGCTCAGTCCTATACATGGTATTCAGGTTGCTTTTAGTTGGGAAAAACATCATTGTTCTTTACAAAATGTTTTGTGGACAGCAAGGAAAACAGATATCGCGTTCAAATCAATGTTTTTTTAACAAAATGTTTTGCAAAACACAAATCCTCTATTTCCTAACTTAACAAGGAAAATTACAAAACAAATTTTAGTTGTTTTCTTTGTAACCCTCAACCCTCCCTCATTTCTTCAAAGCAGAATATAGAAACATCAACTAAACGCGTTTTTTATATTTTCAAGTGTTTTGTGAAGATTAATTCTCCTTTCAATTTTTTACAAAACTAGAGTTAGAAAATAAGAGAATTTGTTCTCCAACTAAACGCACCATCAGTATTCCTTTTTTTTTTATTTTTTATTTTAAGTATACTAGTATATCTCTACTCTAGTGAATGTAAAAAAAATGTTTTTGCCTAAACTTAAAAATTAAAAAATCAGTAATGCTTAATTTTTAAAATTTATTATATATTGTTTTCAAGATTGGTTTGTTAGTTGTTAGAGAGCAGTATGCTGACTTTTAGACCCATCTACTACTCCTCTATCGCTTGAAGGGGTAAAAGTTTTGGGTTAGATTTGAACTTAAGACCTCCCAAGCTAAACATCCTTTTCCCAAAATACTTTAAAAAACCTTGGTGACCAATTGAGCTCGTTCACCTAAATTTGAGACAATATTGCTTTAACCATAAAATAATCGCCTTTAAAATGGCCACCTTTTTTTTTTTTTTTTTTTTTTTTTTAATAAATAATAACAACTCTTGACAACTTTTTTTAATTTGTTAACAATAATAATTTGTACGAATATGTCACTAGGCTTTTAAAAAAAGTTCGCATAATCTAATGAACTTTTATTTTGTTCATTTGAGTTACTGAGTTTATGAAACATGACACTTGAGTCATTGAACTTTTAAAAATATACCTAAATTTCACTGAACTTGTAAAAAACGACATTTATGTTACTTAACTTATTCAAAAATATGCATTCAAGTCACTCGTATTAACATCGAAAATATATAATAGTAATCTAAATGCCAATTCTTATAAGTTTAGTAACACAAATGAGAAAAATAAAAGTTTCTTACCATAGTTACATTTTTTGGAAAGTTTAATGATGTTTGTATACTTTCCTTTTTTGATATTCAATATTCTACAACTAATATAAGGCTGGATTTAATAGTGGTTGAAAAATGCGTGAATGAGCTCCTTTGATTCGTCGTGCTTAAAACAAACACCCCCACTAACATGGTCTTAGGTAGGGGTGCTATTCGGGTCGGGTTGGTCGGGTTCGGGTCAAACGAGTCGAGGTTAAAAATAATATACCCGAACCCGACCCTATTTGAACTCGGGTTAGTTGGGTTCGGGTCAAGTCGGGTCGGGTCAGGTCGGGTTCGGGTCTGTGCCATTTACAAAATCATAGAATTTAATTTCTAGAATAATACATGTATAAATGACACATTTTTTTGGTTAGTGATGAGGAGGAAGATGGTAATTGTGTGGGAAATGTGGCGGTTGAGAAGGGTGTTGGTGGAGCATCGGAGATGGTGGTTGTTAATGGTTATGGTTCTCATCATTAATGTAACATTATATACATGATATTGTGTTAGGTCTGATTTGAGTTTGAAGTTCGTTTATGTTGTTGATTTTGAAGCACGATTAGGGAGACATAATGCTATACTTTTGTTCAAAATACATAATTATTGGTTCATCTGTTAGTTTGCAAGCTATAGAAAGTATCAAAATTTTGACTGTAGTGCTCTGTTTGTTTACGGATATCGGCAATGAACCAGTGATGGTTCATAAGACTGAATTTTTTTATGCCCCATTTGTGTGAATCTAATATTGACTCGTCTAAAGTTAGTTTCATTTACCGTTTATAAACATTATCAGCATTGTGATTCTACATCTTTGTTTATGGATGTTATGATTATATTTCAAAAGATATCAACTCTTATATCAGCACATACTATTTTGTGTGAAAGCACTTATGGATTACCACACACATGACATATAAGATGGTGAACCGTGTTATTTTCTCTCAACTGACTGAGGACTGCACTAAAAAAAAAAAAAAAAAAAAAAAAAAAAAAAAAAAAAAAAAAAAATCAAAAATCCTAACTCGGGTTAGTCGGGTTGACCGGAACCCGACTAAGCAAAGTATTTAAACCCGATACCCGACCCTAATTCGTACTCGGGTTAAACGGGTTGACCCGATTAACCCGAGTTAGATTTTGGACCCGAGTAACCCGACCCGAATTGACTGGGGTCGGGTTCGGGTCGGGTCGGGTCGGCCCGAATGACACCCCTAGTCTTAGGTGTGTTTTTAAGATAAGATGGTCGATCGATTAACCGAATTATGTTGCGAGGAAAAGGTTGCCAACGGTTTAAAAAATAGCCTCTGGTGATTAATATATGAAAGAAAATTATAGCCCAACGCCCTTTTATTTTTATAAACACTTTCAAAAAAAATCAATCTAAATATCTAATTAATACAATGATGAGGTATGTCCTCCTCCGGATACTCTGGAGGAGACAATCACAATTAACTCCAAATGTTTCTAAGACAAAACCACTCCACGATGAGGCATTGTTTGCTCAGGAGATCAATGTCTGCTCAGGAGAGCTGTCTACTCAGGAGATCAATGTTTGCTCAGGATAGCATTGTCTGCTCAGGAGAGCTGTCTACTCAGGGGAGCAATGCCTGCTCAGGAAGCATGATGACGGAGAAGTGCCTACATCAGAGCTAGTACAATGGCCATCAGAGCTAGTACACTAGCAACTGACATACGTAGTACGATGACGTACGAATAGCACAGACGCTTGGTCCACAAACTAACATGGAGACAACTTTGACCACGAAGACCAAGCCTGGTGCTTATCAGCGCTTTATGTGCTGCACCTAGAAGACAACTTAGCTTCCACAAAGAGTTTTGTCATGGAGCTAATCACAGGTAGTATAAAAGGAACTATTCACACACATAAACAAGGATCCTGGACACACACACATACTCCGATAGAAACTTCTCTCTACCCTTACTCCTCTATACTTATCACTTATTATTTATCACTCACTTATACCAAGTACTTACTCTCACGCCGGAGCTTGGTCTCGGACTAAAAACCCGGGGCGAGCTAACGGTGTTCTCTCTTATTTCAGCCTACAAGAAGAAGGAGCTACCGCGGAGTCTCCTGAAGCTTAGGGTTGAAGAGCATCTACGCATATTTGCTCAAACATACAAATATATATTTGTCATTTCTTACAACAAATTATTCCGAACAATTCATGTTTACATCCTCAGATGAAGAAGAAGAAGTTAATTGTATAAATCTAGAGTTTTTTTTAAAGAGACGATAACATACTACGGAGTTTATAATATGCATTAACAATTTGACGGATATATTCAGAATGGTCTTTTCTTGTTAAGTCGATTTCACAGTCGAGTGTGCATAAAGCGAATAATGTATAAAAAACGCATGAAGTAGCAAGAAATGATGTGAAACGAGCGTTTGACGTGCTAAAAAAATGAGCTATAATAAATAAAAAAATCTCACACAACCGGTGAACAATAACTAATATTGTAAAGGAAATAACGAATACATGATTCTTATGTAACACATGTAGTAATGTAGTACACCTCACTAAGAGTTTAGTCGGGGTCGAATTGGTCTAGTTCAGGTCAACTCGAATTGGGTTAAAAATGGGTTGAGGTTAAAAAATCATACTTGAACCGACCCTATTAAATTTCGGGTTAGTCTAGTTCGAGTCTATTCGGGTCTGGTTCAATCAGATTGGGTCTATTCGGGTTCAGGTCAACCCGAATATGAGTAAAATGATTTTAAAAAATTGGCTAGTTCATTAAATAGATATATAATTCACAAAAAATATATTAAAAATATAAATAAAACTCTTATTCGAGTCAAATCTGGTCGACTAGAATATGAGTCAGCCAAATATTTTCAACCCGATACCTAATCCTATATAGTATTCGGGTTACTCGGGTTGACCCGAATAAACTGAATAAAATTATTGACCCGAGTAACTCGATCCGAATATGTTTATTCGGGTTCGGGACGTCCCTACACCCCAGGTGCAACAAGTGAGTAGACTGTTTTCGAAATTTCACTAAAAAAATGTCAAAATGTTTCTGTGATTTCTCTCTCTTTGTTGACAATTTTTGTGAACGTGTTAATAAAAACTAAACTTAAAGTAAACGTGAATTTTATATCTAAGGAGTGGTATTGTTAAGGGTATGTTTGGCGCGATGGGCTGGGGCTGGAGCTGGGGCTGGGGCTTGGGCTGGGGCTAGGGCTTTTATTATAAGCCGAAGTTAAAATTTGTATTTTTGTAGACTTGTTTGGCAAATGGACTGGGGCTGGGGCTTATTATTGCAAAATTACTAAAAATGATATAATTAAATGAGTTTTATGGTATATGTTAGATATTTTTGTGGGTAAATATGTAATTTATGGTTCATAATCCCCGGGCTAAAGTTTTTAGCCCTTTTATGGGGCTAAAGTTTTAAGCCCCTATTAGGGGTTTATGATTTCATAAGCCCGCATGACAAACGAGACTTATTTTATAAGCCGGCTTATTTTAGAAGCCCAAGCCCCATAAGCCCCTCATAAGCCCGCTGCCAAACACAGCCTAAGAGTTAAGAGAGTCAGGGCCCGTTTGGTTTATAGATGGGTTTAGATTAGGATTTGGATTTGAATGTAAAGTTGTAGATTAGGATTTGGATTTGAATTTAATGTAGGAGAGAGAAAAATATTTAAAATTATATTATATTCTAAAAAAATGATTTATATAAAATGTGAGAGGAGAGAGATAGAGAGAAAATAAAGTGGGTCCCATACTGTATATTAAAACCTACCACTCCCCCTTACTTTAACACAATCCTTATTATTTAGTATTAAGGGTATGTTTGGCAAAAATAGATTGTGCTGGTGCTGGTGTTGTTGCTGATGCTGGTGTTGTTGCTGTTGCTGAAAAAGATTATAAAAAGAGATTATTTTTATAAGCTACATGAAGTAACCTTTTATTTTCAGAGATTATGAGAGATTATTTTTTTTAGACTAAAATACACCGTTGGTCCCTAAACTTGTTGCTGTTCATCGCGATGTGACGAACCTCGCCCTTTTCATCGCCACGGGTCCAAACAGTAGCCATTAAATGCCAGATTGGTCCCTTGACCAAGTCAAAGTCTGATTTTTGCTTTGTAGTCGAGGGTATTTTAGTCCATACACATTTATACTTTTATAACACATTTATGTTTTACCCCTTCATCTTTCATCCTCTTCATCATCTACCCAAATAATTCATCTCCCACGATGTACTTCATCAGTCTCTCATTAGGAAATCTTCATATGTTTTGATCCATTTCATGCTTCCCATATGCGCTTCATTTAGTTTTTTAATCCAATATAAATTACATTCATTTTTCTGTCTCACATTTTTGTTTTGTTTTCATCAGTGCGTCTTGCTGGTATATGCAACAGCTTTTTAACATACAAGATTCTGGCTTAGATCAATCATCTATTGATGCTTTACCGGTTTTTGTTTACAAAGAGTTAGTGGGCTTAAAAGAGTCGCTTCATTGCGCTGTTTGTCTTTGTGAGTTTATAGAAGAGGATAAACTGAGGCTACTTCCTGTATGCAGCCATGCTTTTCATACCCATTGTATCGACACTTGGTTGCTTTCGAATTCAACTTGTCCATTATGTAGAGGAAACCTTTTTGCTCATGGGTTCTCGGTTGTTAATCCAGTTTTTGACTTTGACTTTGACTTTCACTTTGACCATGGTCATGATCATGCAAGCCCAGAAGATGATGGTGATCATGAGGGGTCTAATTCAGGTAATGTTGTTGTTCATGAAGGGATTTCTGGTAGTTATAATCAATCTGAAAGGGTGTATTCTGTTAGACTCGAGAGATTTAGAGCCGTAAATGGTGAGACAGGTGAGGATAAACAAGAAATGGGTCAAACTAGTAATGGTAATATTGATGAAAGAAGGTGTTACTCAATGGGATCATATGAGTATGTGGTGGCAAATTCAGATTTGCAAGTGGCGTTTTGCCACAATAAGGGTAGTAGTATGAGGGGTAATGCTGGAAATAGTGATTCGAGAATTGAGAATGACAAGGGAAGAAACGGTAAAGAAATTAGTAAGGGAGGTAAAGGTGAGAGCTTTTCTGTTTCAAAGATTTGGCTTTGGTCCAAGAAAGATCGACATAAGTTTCAAGATTCTTCAAGAACAATATTGTCAAATCCTTTATCAATGTAAACTTACCATACTTTGTCAAAATACATGACATTTCTTGTATTTGCTCTTGTTTTAGTTACTTAGTTGGGTTCTCTTTAAGATTATTTGGTAGGTAATACACATTATTGTTACGATAAAAACTTTACACTTTTGGTTTAAGTGAGTTGTTCTAATCGGATAGTCACTTCTGACTATTTTTACGGCTTTTCTACACAGAATAGAGTTTTCCTCTTCTTAGATAACTAGTTCATAAAAGTCGATTCATCTCCACATTATCTTTGAAAAATGCTTAATCCAAAATTTACTTGTGCATCGAAGTATGTTTAAGCCAAAGGGAGATTGTTAAAGCATATCTAAGTAATGTAGAGGGGCGTTTAACACTTCAACGAACTATTAAGTAGCTGTAATAACATACTTTAATACATAACAGATAGACTAAAAAGCTTATCGATGTCAAATGTAATAGAGCTATATAACTAATTTAAGAAACTTGTGACCTTCACCTAATATTCACTTGAGAGGTTGTGGAATTATGAGCTAAAACACAGGTGGGATCATGAAAAGTGATGGAAGGTGATGAGAGGCATTCATGATTCAAACAACAAAGAGTTGACATAAGATTAGTGCTCATGGCTTGTGGGGGTAATCATATATGAATTGAAAGATTTTCTTTAACCACTAGCTTTTATTTTGCATTTCATGTCTCAAAAAATATTTATTTTGTCCCCTGCTTTCTACATCACTGAATATCTTGTTTACCTTTTTTTTCCATATTTAAGTAAAAGAAACTAGTTAAAAATAGGGTATATATTGATCATCCGACAGATCTGTGCTGCAGTTCAAGCAGAAGGCTTCCTTTAGACTGAGTGATGATACCCTTTATTCTCCGTGGATTAACGCTGATACAGCAAGACGCACTGATGAAAACAAAACAAAAATGTGAGACAGAAAAATGAATGTAATTTATATTGGATTAAAAAACTAAATGAAGCGCATATGGGAAGCATGAAATGGATCAAAACATATGAAGATTTCCTAATGAGAGATTGATGAAGTACATTGTGGGAGATGAATGATTTGGGTAGATGATGAAGAGGATGAAAGATGAAGGGGTAAAATATAAATGTGTTATAAAAGTATAAATGTGTATGGACTAAAATACGTTCGACTAAAAAACAAAAATTAGACTTTGACTTGGTCAAATGACCAATCTGGCATTTAATGGCTACTGTTTGGACCCGTGGCGATGAAAAGGGCGAGGTTCGTCCCATCGAGATGAACAGCAACAAGTTTAGGGACCAACGGTGTATTTTAGTCTTTTTTTTATAATCTCTTATAAGTTATGTTGCCAAACAAGGATTATTTTTGAAGTAGCTTATTTTTTGAAAAAATAAGCATAATCTCTTCATAATCTTGTGTGCCAAACATAGCCTAAGTCTAAACCCATATGTTACCGTAATATTTACTATACAACCTTTCTTAAAAGCAAGTGGGTGTTGTTGTGTTGGACCCATTGAGATAAATTGAAAAGCCAGCAAAATTTTTTAATATCTTCTCCCATTTTTTTAAGAATCAAAAACCATTTTATCCGGTTGAAAATAGACGACAAAAAAGAATGCTAGTCGTTTTCTTCAACTAGACATAATTAATTGTCTTTTACTGTATCAACTATCAACTACTACCACGTTTATTTCGAATTTTTGACAAAATGTTGGGCCACATAATTTGCAAATAGGTTATGTTACCTGGGCTCACAAGAAAAGTAATACAGTAAAAAAATACAAAAATATGTTTTTTTTTCACTAGTTTACAGAATAACACAGTTTTTATCAGTTTTGCAAGTTTAATAATTTTAACTTGTTAAACTTTATATTTTTTGTTTCACATTTTCCGTTTCACAGTTTTATAATATAAACAAAATATAAAAATAAAACCCCCCAAAACATAGGGAGTGGTACAAACTAAAACAAAGACTTGTCTCACTTTAACAACCCCATCTTACCGTTTGTATCAAGCTGGGCCCCAACAAACCTCCCTTTTTGTTAGAACATTTGCTTCGTCGTGCAGGCAAGGAGTTTGGCAACGGCGAGCAATGGCGAAGGTGGAGGGTGTGGTGGCGAGGGACGGCGAGCCGTCCACGTGAAATGGCGAGGGATGAGTAATACCATACCCGAAGCTCTTATAACAATATAACCTATCCATTTTCAAATATCATTTGCATAAAAACTTAACTTTTCAACCTTACTAAGATACCTAAAAAGACCCAAAACTTTTTTATCAAGCCTTGTAAATTATATGTTCTGTGAAGTTTTATTCATTAAAAACAATGTAAAACTTATCCACACTGTTATACTTCTGGATTTACAAGTGACATATTGGTCTATTGGAAGAAAGAAACTTACTGAGACATGTTCATATGCTAACTTTGTCTCGACTTTATTAAAACTGAGAGTGATAGGTGCATAAGAGGTTGAGGTCACATGGGCAGGACCGCAGGAGAAAGACATCTTGGATATTTAGCCAACATACCATGGACCAATAATTTAACATATTTAGCCAACATATCATGCCCTCATGTGGTGTTAGAGGTCTCATTCTCCCATAACGGAGATACTTTGCAACCATAATGGTTTAAGGAACAGGTTCAAAAAAAAAGGTAACACGAACAGATTATTATTGCAATTTTCACTAGATAGCCATCTCATGAAATGCGGAAATTGCCATAGTCTATAAAATTACAGCACTAAGCATCATTGTGCAGAACTTTGTTTCACGGTACAGTTTAATACAAGATTAAATGGCTAAACTTCTGTGATTACAACTTGTATTGGATCTATATACCGTGTGTGTTTATTTGAATACTACTCTCTTATATCCTATATACGCGTTTATGTGCTATGGCCTATGGACTTTGGTTCAGGGGATCAGGGGTGCCAGATTTCTTCATACAATCTACAATACCTTCACAGTCTGCAACGCCTGAATCATCTTCAGAAGAAACCGATTCATTGGAAGCATGAGGAGACCGTATGTCCCCAAGAGTTTGACATGCTTTCATTGTCTTGCAATGTTCTGCTTCATCGTCTCTAATGTTCAAAAACACATCATACATATTTTCTGGACAAGACATAACATCACAAATGAGTACAGATAGTTTCAGTTTAAGGTTTAATTTGTTTGATGTTTATAAAATTTTGAATAAAAAAAGCTGGGGTGTTCTTACCTATCACCGGCCTTCGAGTATTTTTAGGTCTCGAGGTTTGAAATTCATCTGAAAATACATATTATAACTGTTTCAGCAGATTGAACAGATATATTGATAAAACAGGCATGATGTCGCGTAACTCGGGCTTACCAAACAAGTACATATCTTCAGCTGTGTAGTAATTTACAGCAACTTTGGATGGAGGAAGTTTTTTCAGTTCATCTGTTCAATGAACACAATGGTTAGCACATCATAGGTTGTATGTTATTAGCTAGGTTTCTAAAACAGGATACCCTACTTTGGGACAACACTTCCGTTTTCTTGGCAGAAATTTGAGCTAAACCACTTACGAAATTTGATGATGTTGCTTATGGTCAAAATAATTCACATGTACAAGAGATGGAATTGTGGTAAAGTTGCGATATCGCTTCTCACCAGGGAACCGAAGGGCTATGGATATATTAGATATTGATGACTAAACACTTGTACTGAATTTAGGTGGAATGAAAGCTAGCAGAAAATCCCAATTTGTTGTTGGCGGATCTTGAGCTAAAAAATAACCTATGTGCTCGTGGTGATTACATATTATTGAACCTATTCCTTTTGATTGACGCGACTCGACCTGGTATTTATTAATGTTTCTAGACATCTTATTGACTCGACCTGGAAAATTCCCTTTTCTCTGGCAACACTTCAAGCTAAAATTACCAACTTCTGCTTTGTGGCCTTTGCAGAATGCAGATTCACAATGCTAATGCTTTTGGTATTGCCCTATTTTGCACTACTAAAAGGGATTTAAGACATGTGATTAACAGTTACATATTAACCGAATATGGTATAGGGTCACACTCTTATTCTAATTTTCTTATCAACAGATAGGAACAGGAACAACTTAAGAGACATACCTCCATTCGCCTTGAGAAATTTGTCATAAGTTTCAAATGCATGGCCTTCCACACATTCGGAAAAATGATCTGCACGAGCAAATTAATGAACATATGAAAATCAGATCTGTCGGATGCTATCACAAATACTATTGTTTCTACTGATTGTAGATCCATAAAAAAAAACTACGGGTATATGAAGGGAAGGACAGCTTTCATCAAACTGTATCATCTTAAAATCAATAGTTGGGCAACAAGAAGTTACTATCATTGTTCACACTCACATGCCATTCTTGGACTCAGAAGGTACATTAACACCGTCATCCAATAATAGAAGATGGCCATACTTCGAGAAAGGAATCGGTCAAACCACCAAGCGTTTCCCCCCAGCTCCTGAAAAAAGAATTGACATGCTCCATAAATTAGCCAAAAACAGCTAAAGAAACATCATACAATGAACATATGCAATGCTATCTGTATAGATATAGAACAAGGAAGCCTGTGTATCATTGTCCAGGAAACTATTAGGTGCAAACAAATTATTAACATAAAATAATTTCACAATGACAATTAGGAGGTAAAAACCTTACTTCCATAATAAGCAGATGATGCAGCTCATTCCAGCTCTCAGCAAAGTGGACTTGTATATATTCTGATCTTCTCCACCAACCAAAACTCTCATACATATGAAGAACAGACATAAAAGCTGTAGTGTACATAATTTAAAACCAAAGAGCACCGTTATGCGCACGAAAATACTGGTTATGTATGTAATAAATCAGCCACCATAGCTCTCCAGTAGCATAGAGACAAAGACCAACTTAGCACATATCTCTCATCACCAACACGAGTAGATAGTACTGTACGTATGCAACTAATTACCAAGTTCTAAGTTCATCTCACATTAGACATTCCTTTCCGTTTGGGCATACATGTTCAAGTGCTTCTTGGTCAATAACTACTATAAACGAAATAGGAAAAGAAAGTAAAATAATTGAAAAAGAAGTTGACTTGAATGCCCAAGAAGCACTTAAACACGTATGAGATGAGACAATAGTATGAAACTGTTTTCTACTTGTGACATAACAAATCTCTTTTGCTAATCTTTATTACATATACAAAATAGTTTGGCAGAACATGAGCGCTGTCTGGCTATGTGGCTAATTGATGATGGTGGTGAAAGCTTAAATTGACACTTACCAAAGTAAGGGACTCTTGCTATAGTTTCCAGAACAAAAAACCTTGGATAGTCTCTGCCCTGGTACAGTGTGTCGAGAACTTTGATTACCGAATCCTGACAAGAGAGAAAAATATTATTCTTGCAGTAATAAATATATATGCGGAACAAGTACTACTCAACATGACGTATAAAGAATGATTCGATACGATAAGAAAATATATACCGTAAGAAAGATGTTTATAGATTGTTCAAGCTTTACGGCCCATTCCTCTAGAGGACCATTTGGGGGTTCGCTATCAGGCCCTCCATTCTCTCCACCAGGAGAACTCTTGGGTGGAAATGTATCTTCCACATTCACTTTTTTCTCATTCTCTCGCAAAACGGTTGCTTCGACTTTACATGATCTCCTACTTGAATGTAATTACATAAATGATCCATAAATTGCATAGAAATGGATTTAAACAAAGCTGTGATATATCGAACATCCACTATTCTTAATCACTCTAACAAATGATGCTTATTTCTATATAACCACATACTATAAGCCTTTGAGAAAGTAGCCTTTTCAATACCATAAAAAGATTCCTATGTTCATATTTGGCTACTTTCTGGCTAGCAAGAATTGCATTTACATTATCAAAATGGCATACGCAATGGACTTAATTATGCAGTCTAACTAAACTATGACTCATCCTACGAAAATAAGCTTACATGATGATTACTTATCAACATTAATCACCTCAAGTGGAATTAACAGTTAGATACTTTGCGTTCATTCCAGATTCCAACAGAACCATGAAGATCAATAAATCCAAACCATTTGCATCTCTTAGGGGGTGTTTGTTTAAGCTTATTTGTGGGCTTACGAGCTTATTCATATCCGGCTTATATTTAATAAGACCCAATTTTCTAGCTTATTTTGAGACTTGTGGGCTTATATAAGTTTATTATGATGTGATCAAGCTTATATAAGCCCATAAGTTTCAAAATAAGCCGGAAAATTGGAGCTTATGAAATATAAGCCAAAAAACAAATAAGCTAAGCCACATATAAGCAAGAACACAAATTCAGATCCCTATGACTTATGAAAAGGGTAGACGGTCTAAAAATGTATCTAACTTACCACTTTTTCTTTGTTCGTGTATCGTACTAGTATTTTATTTTCCTCCTATTGTGGGTACTTAGTCACTTAATAAAACATTTCAGTTACTACATTACCATAATATTCCTATGTAAGAAGTTATGTTTCATCATCACAATATATAAACTATTATCAACACTATAATCAAGTTTTTTTTATAAGCTATAAGTTTCTATAATAAGCTGATCATGCCAATAGAAATGAACTTTTAGAAAGCTTATATTTTGTAAAATGACTTAAACACCCTAAAAAATATATCATGATTAAATCTATATGAATCTTAATTCATGTGTTTTTTATATAAAAAAAAACACAGAATCATAACAAGCACGAAATTATATTAAAAAAAAAATCACCTGGAGTGAAGGCGAGTAAATGAATTGCCATGCAACTTTAAACCAGTTGAAGAAGATTTAGTATACGAAACTAGTTTATTGGGAGATAATAATAATGAAGAAGATTGAAGAACACTTGCCATAACTACTTTTTGAATACTACAAAGTACAAACAAACAAGTGGTTTTATTTATTTTATATATAGATATGGTTTTGAATGTTGAATAGTAGAAAAGTATAAGGACTATATCTGGTCAAATTTTAATAATTTAAGGGCTGAAATGGAAGTATAAATCTTTATAAAGATATTTTATTTGTCTGTCGACCTGGCTGTGGTTGTGGGGATTTTGTAGTATAGTGAGGCAGGCAGGCGCATATAATATTCGTTCGACACTTGGAGTTATATTTACAAAACCATTTCACATGTTGTGGATAATGTTTTTTGTTTCTTTTGTTTATTTTGTTGAAAAATTAGAGGGATAAAAATATTGAAAGGATAATTTGTGGTGTCTATTCCATAGCAAATAATACAGTATATACTAGTTATAATATTCGCGTATGCGCGAGTTTTTATATATTGTGTTTTTTTAAATCTATTACTAATTTATTTCTTTACATTAGACACAAATATTTTTAAAATCACTCTCGCTTTTTATTAAATTTTTTCTTTATACTTTTGACACTTAAACTTTTATGTTTATTTTTTTTTCTTGACTATATATAAGAAAGTTTTTTTTTTTAACTTTTGCTAAATTCGGAATATTTGAGTTTTTTTAGTAAATATTTTAAAATAAAATATTACCAAATAAATTATGAATTGATTTTTTTGAAATGAAAATTTTCCATTATGGATTTTGTTTTATTATATAAAAGATAGATATGTTACAAAGCTATTTTGGGTAAGAGATAATCACCCATAAATCATGGTTATTTATAGCTAATTGATTTTATCTACTTGAATGTCAATCCATATACACGGTTTAATACTCCCTTGCAGTTGGAGCGGGAGGAAGTCGGGCGCTCAAACTGGATCTGAAATCTTCAAATAAGGCTGAAGGAAGTCCTTTGGTGAAGATATTTGCGTACTGATAACGGGAGGGTACATGGAGAACACGAACATGACCAAGCGGTAACCATGTCACAGACAAAGTGTATATCGATCTCAATATGCTTGGTCCGTTGATGTTGAACAGGGTTGCCAGACAAATAGATGGCACTCACATTATACTAGAGTAGCAGTAGAAAGAGGATAATGCAGTTCACGAAGAAGGTTAAGAAGTCATGCAGTCTCAGCTACAACATTTGAGACACCTCGGTACTCGGCTTCGACACTAGACCGGGAGATGGTGTGATGTCGTTTGGAAGACCAAGAAAGTAGATTATCGCCCAGAAAAACACAATATCCCGAAGTAGACCGTCGTGTGGATGGGCAACCCGCCCAATCTGCATATGTATATCCAACAAGAGAAATGGTGGAGGATGCATATAGGTGTAGACCATAATCTAAAGTCCCTTGAACGTATCGTAAAATACGTTTAAGGGTAACTAAATGTGGCTCGCGAGGATCATGCATGTAGAGACAAATCTGTTGAACAACATAGGAGAGATTCAGTCTGGTAAATGTGAGATACTGAAGGCCACCTGTAAGACTGCGATATAAAGTAGGATCATGAAGTGGAACACCTTCGGGACCCAGTTTGGATTTAGTATCAACTGGTGTTCGAGAAGGGTTATAGTCGGTCATGTGAGCACGCTCAAGAAGCTCAGTAGCGTACTTCTGCTGGGATAGAAAGAGACCTGTAGAATGCCGATTAGCAGAAATTCCCAAAAAAATATTAAGAGCGCCAAGATCAGTCATTTCAAACTCACTGTGCAGGGAGGTAATGATTTGCCGTAGAAGGGCAGTAGATGAGGCTGTAATAATGATGTCGTCCACATAGATAAGTAAATAAGCCACTTGGGAGCCCTGTCGAAGAATAAATAGTGAAGAGTCACAACGACTATGATAAAATAGAAATCTAGTAGCATAACCTGCAAATCTCTGAAACCAAGCACGAGGTGCCTGTTTTAGACCATATAAGGATTTCTGCAGAAGACAGACATGATGAGGGTACCGGGAATCTACAAACCCCGGTGGTTGGTGCATATATACGGTCTTAGATAAATCCTCGTTAAGAAAAGCATTCTTAACGTCAAGCTGATGGATAGGCCATTTGCGAGAGACCGCAAGGCTAAGAACCGTGCGAATGGTAGCCGGTTTGACAACCGGACTAAAAGTCTCATCACAATCAATACCAAGCTGCTGACTGCTGCCATTTGTTGGTCCAAATAATTGAGTAAATCTTGATAAAATGAAGAACACATTCATTAATAATGAATAACAATTATTACAAGATTACTCAATATCAACTAGACTACACGATAACATCCTCAACTTTTTACGGGGATAATCTCGGTATATTATCCCCATTGAATGACAAATAAACTCTCATTGATCCAAGCTATGCTTGTGTTTCAATGAGAGGATGATCCTAACAACTAATACTATGTATTGTGTTTGTTTAGAATGCATATCTATCTATTACAATTACATACATTATATAGGAAAAGAATAATAGTACAAGGGACAAAGACATGTGATGATGGTGACATGTGGTCCTTCATGTGCTCCATCTTTCTCTTTTGTGTCAAAGAATATTCTCACTTCTTTTGATAAAGTCTTGTACTTGTTTGACTTCTTCTCTTGGAAGTTCCACCCATATTTTCAGTCTGTATGTAGAGATAGGTCTTCAGGATCACTGAGACATTTGTCAAAATCTCAGTGTCACTGGTGTTGTTTGTAGCTCATATATTTTACTCACTGACATCGTATCAGTAAGTAAGGAGTACGAAACAACACTCACTGATTTCTTTTATCAATGAGTCACTCACTATATTATTTAGTGAGTTAGGTTATTTTATTTTCAAATCTTGTTCAGGGTGATTGGGTCAATTTATTGGACCCAACAGTCTCCCCCTATTTGAATATACAAATAGCCTAAGGTGATTGGTAAAAGGTTTAGTCTGAGGGTTCATGTTGTTCAGTGACCATGGGTTCACTTTGATGCTACGAGGGACCTGGTTCATTTTAGATACATCAGTGTCCACTCTTCCCCTTTTTGACTTATTACATGTTGATACATGTTTTGACACACTGATACAACATTCACTTAACTGATAAAGCAAACTAGGGACCTGGTTCAATTTGATACATCAGTGTCCACTTTCCACCCTCATATATGCATTCAGTTACAATAAGAATTTCCCAGGTAAGTGATAAAAATTACATTTCATTTTAGGCTAAGCCTAAAGATATTACACTTACTGACGCCACCAGGGTCTCTGGTTACCAGGTCTTCGGGGTCTCATTTTTTCAGTGACTCAGTTTCAGTCACTACGAGCTCAGTGGCTCGGGTTTCAGGCACCATCATGGATACCTTTATGAGGTCAGAGACTCGGGTTCAAGGGACTTGAATATTATTCAGTCGCTATGGTTTCAGTGACTGAAAATTCAGGTACACTCTTGATTTCAGTGAGTGGGTTTACTCACTAGGTTTCAGGTTGTAAGGTTCACGTTCACCTTCAGGTTTTTCAGGTTCAGTGTCATTGGGGACCCATGTTCAGTGGCTATAAACCCCTTGATTCTTTTCTTTCACAACTCTTAAACCACTCTCCCTGATGTTTACTCCCGGATTTAGAATCTTGCTTCATTAGGGACTTCAGTTCAAGTAGTCTCGATTGTCTTAGAGACTGAAGTTTCAAGGACTTTACGAGTTCAGGGCCACTCAAGTATAAGGGACCTGAATGTGCACTTTGCTTTACAAAGACTTGAGTGTGTGCACTTGGGTTTTCAGAGACCTGGATGTTCAGGTGTTGGGTTTCAGACCTTTGGTTTGAATGTAGGTATTCAGTGAGTAAGATTCAGTGATGCACCCAGGTTTCCACACAACCTGATAGATCCATGTTGATCTTACTCAATGAGTCAATCGCTCACTGATTGTATTCCAACCTTTTTTACTCCCTAATATGCTCCTCACTCCCTTTTAACATCATATACTGAATCTTGAGTGCCTTAACAGAAAAGTATCACACCACTCCCTGAAAACACAATCTTAATAAGCTTAACTCCAACCTGCCTATCCCCTGAATCTTATCAGTATACAACCATTTGCCACTCTCGTCTTTATCACTCCCTTCTGAACATAATCACAACTTAGGTGTAGACTCCACAACTTTGACTCAAGATACTTTTCAGGCTCAGTACGAAGACCACAAATACTCCATGTATACCACATTCGTGTTCTTCTAAGAACACTGACATACCCTGATTATTACCACCGCCTTATCACTCCCTGATGCACGCACACCCCAAACAACCTGATTTCTTTGAGTGCTATTAGTCCCTGACATTTTAACACTATCAGTTGCACGAGTGCACGACCATATCATTCATCTAAACTTACAACCCTCAACACTATAACACACTGAATATCACAATCATTATCACACTTTGACAGTTTTCTCACATTCTGAGATGCAATCTTCTACTGACTACACCCGATAACCAATCCCTTTAACTCGTATAATCCCACACTACAAATCCACACCTATTAACTATCTCAGCCGCCTATTTTTGTTTTTAGATAACTCATCATCATTTTGACTCGACCCCGAATACGAGTTAGTTTCTGACCGGGTTCAATGCTTCACTTCGAAACAGGTTTGATGATGCTGTTAACCACCGTCGCCACAGTTGTTGCATTCGCCGGTGTACCTGTTGGATTTTGACGGCTTTATTTGTATGTGGGTTTTTTGTGTGATAGATATGTGAGATTTTTTGATTGATTGTGAGCTGAGATAGGATTTGTAAATCTCGTTTTTTTTTTTTTGGATTTGGGTTGTGTGAGAAGATGATTTTTAGTGTTTTTTTTGTTGGATAGATCGAGTACAGTTTTTTGTGAGAGGTGATTTTTGTGATATGAGATGTGGATCTGGTTTTTTTGTTGTGTGTGATAAGGTTTTTGTGTGGTGAGGATATGGCGGGTAAAGTTTAGATCCGGATATAAAATACAGATCTGGGTTTTTGTATGTATTGTGTGTGTTGGGATGTGTGTGGATAAGATATGAGTGGTGTGTAAAGGTACCTTTTTTGACTGATTATTTCAATCAGTGGGTTGTTTAGGTGGGTTTTTGCCATTTTGTCAAATATTCAGTGTCTTCTCCCCCTCAAAAAATGCTATTACAGTAGCAGTTTTTGACGGTTTACACTTGAATTTTTTTTTTTTTTTTTTTTTTTTTTTTGACAATCAAGAATGTTATCAGCAGTCTATGAACGGATATGGATCATGAGAATAATCCACCCGCTCTGATACCACTTGTTGGTCCAAATAATTGAGTAAATCTTGATAAAATGAAGAACACATTCATTAATAATGAATAACAATTATTACAAGATTACTCAATACCAACTAGACTACATGATAACATCCTCAACTTTTTACGGGGATAATCTCGGTATATTATCCCCATTGAATGACAAATAAACTCTCATTGATCCAAGTTATACTTGTGTTTCAATGAGAGGATGATCCTAACAACTAATACTATGTATTGTGTTTGTTTAGAATGCATACCTATCTATTACAATTACATACATTATATAGGAAAAGAATAATAGTACAAGGGACAAAGACATGTGATGATGGTGACATGTGGTCCTTCATGTGCTCCATCTTTCTCTTTTGTGTCAAAGAATATTCTCACTTCTTTTGATAAAGTCTTGTACTTGTTTGACTTCTTCTCTTGGAAGTTCCACCCATATTTTCAGTCTGTATGTAGAGATAGGTCTTCAGGATCACTGAGACATTTGTCAAAATCTCAGTGTCACTGGTGTTGTTTGTAGCTCATATATTTTACTCACTGACACCGTATCAGTAAGTAAGGAGTACGAAACAACACTCACTCATTTCTTTTATCAGTGAGTCACTCACTATATTATTTAGTGAGTTAGGCTATTTTATTTTCAAATCTTGTTCAGGGTGATTGGGTCAATTTATTGGACCCAACACCATTGGCAACCAAACGAGCCTTATAACGGCTCAAAGTCCCCTCAACATGAAATCTATGCTTAAATAACCACATAGATCTCACCAAATTAACACCAGCGGGCCGTGGTACCAGAATCCAAGTACCATTTTTAACTAACACATTATACTCATCATACATAGCATTATTCCAATGAGGGTTTTGAAGAGCGACGAAAGGAGATTTAGGCAAGGGCGAGATAGAAGAAGTATGAAGCGAGAGACGTTAAATGGGTTTGACAATGCCTGATTGAGACCGAGTGACCATGCGATGAGTATGAGGTGGTTCGGTGGGATGTTGTGTTGATTGGGTCGAGGCATCGGGGTTGATTATGTACGGAGGGGGTTGTTGGGCTGATGATGATTGATTTTGGGTTGCGGTTGGTGGGCTGTTGGGTTGCTTTTGAGGTGAGGGTAGAGGGCTATTGGGGTAACCCGTGTGAGTATTAGGTGTAATGGGCTCATGATGGGTATTGGGGACTTCTTGTAGTAGATTTGGTGTTAGGTGAGTAAGTATTTGGGTTAGTAGAAGTGATGGTGGAGATTCTAAAAAGGTGTAGGAAGGTGGAGAGTCGGGTGTCATTGAGCAGTAAGGAAATTGGTTTTCATCAAAAGTGACGTGTCGGGAAAGTAAAATTTTGTTTGTTTCAAGGTCTAGGCATCGGAAGCCACAGTGATAGGCGGGATAGCCCAAGAATATACACGGTGTTGCGCGTGGGGCAAGTTTGTGAGGGGAGTGAAGGTGGGTAGCATAGGCACCCAAATATACGTAAGTTAGAGTAGTCGGGTGCTTTGTGGAAAAGTCTTGTGTATGGGATTTCGTTGTTGATGGCGGTAGAGGGTAAAAGGTTGAGGAGATAAGTGGCCATATGTAGGGCCTCGACCCAAAAGGTGGGGGTATGTGAGCTTGAAACAAAAGCGTACGAATGACATTGTTGATGGTTCTAATCATGCGTTCCGCCTTGCCATTTTGTTGGGAAGATTTTTGGCAAGAGAATCGGAATTGTATACCGTGGTTAGCAAAAAGTGTATGTAAGCGGTTGTTGTCGAACTCACCACCATGATCGCATTGGAAACTTTTTATTTCACATTTAAATTGGTTTTTAACCTAAGTTCGAAAGTGCAAAATATTATCAAGCATGTCAGATTTATTACGAAGAGGGTAAATCCATAAATAATGAGAGAAATGATCGAGAAATTAGACGTAGTATTTAAAACCACTTGTACTAATGATGGAAGATGTCCATAAATCGGAATGAATAATATCAAAACAATTTTCAACAAAGTTGGAACTATGAGAAGGAAGTTTCACATGTTTGCCAAGTTGGCATGCATGACATACATGTGAAGACTTATCTTTATTACATGAAATAAATTGACGCGAAACAAGAGACCGGAGCACTTCGTCGCCGGGATGACCGAGGCATTGGTGCCACGTGGAGGAGCTTGTTGAGAGAAGAGCGGTGGGTGTCAATGATGGGTTGGTAACGGGATAGAGATCACCCGAACTATCACATCGAAGGAGGATATGGCGAGTCCAGAAGTCCTTCACAGAAAAACCAAAAGCGTCAAATTCAATAGTGCAATTATTATCTCTAGTAAATTGAAGCACATAAATGAGATTTTTAATAATATTTGGGGTGACAAGAACATTATGAAGGTGAAGAGGACGGTGAAGAGAAGGAATAATGTTATGTCCGGTATTAGTAACGAGAATAGAATTACCATCACCAACGTGTACAGATGAGAATAAACGTTTATTAAAAATAGTTCTTATATTATTTGCATTAGAGTTTAAATGAGAGGTGGCACCCGTACCCATATTCCACGCCGGGTCTTGCAATGTCATGGTGCTAAACGCACTCGGAAGAGAAGTGGCTTGAGATGGGTAGGCATGTGGGGCTGGCCCGAGAAGACTGTTGGGTGCAGCAGGCTGGTTGTATTGGGCTGGTGGATAAGTGGTCTGTTGGTGATGTTGGGCCTGATGAACAAAAGGTGCAGCCGTATTATGTGATGTAGTGGTGAGCTGGTGAGTGTAAAGAGGGGTGGTAAAGGCTAATGGAGCGTGGTGTTGGGCCTGAGTTGGTGAAGGGGTGGACTGTTGGTGATAGTGGATTGCATAGCTGGAATGTAACCTAGGAGGGGCCCAGGTGTAAGTCTGGTAGTTTTGTGGTATAACAAGAGGTCGACCAAGAATTCCCCCACTGTTAACAGAGGACATATGATGAGTGCCTTTTTACTCATCGTTTTTACCCACCTAAGACCACAAAAATGACCAAAAACACCCAAATATGATCAAAATATGTTAAAAATATCCTCGGAGTGTGTTTTGTGTCTTGCAGGTACAAAATGATTGAAAACAGAGCGTAAACGAGCAAAAACGAGCCGAAATCAGAAAAGTGCTGAAACAGACGGAGCCGAGAGTGGATTTCTATATTTTTAGAGCCCAGGACGCGTGTTTGGAGTGAGAGTGGGAAAACAAACCTAAAAACCTAACCCGAAACCAAAATCTCCATTTCACCCGTCCCCGATACCCAAATGAACCTCATCTTTCCTATTAAACCCTCCCACTACACCTTTTAACCCCTCTCCACATTGAACCCCCTGCCACTTGACCTCCCTTCCATTTTGACCCATCACCAATAATATAAACGACCCATTTTTTTCCCTCCTTCTTCCTCCCCTTTATCCAGTAAACCCAGAAACCCAAAACCTTTCCCTCCCTTTTACCCAGCCAATCTCAAATCCCCAACCCACTCACTACATCAACCAAGAAAGAGTCACATGATTCCACTGCCACCTTGGCAATCCAGAAGCACAAAAGCCCTCTCAAACGGCTTAGATTGGTTCTTGGACTATACCTAATTATTTGATGGCTTGGATTGATTCAAGAAAGCACAAGGATGTGTTTGTTTGTTTGCCCTCACAGAAGAAGCAAAAAAAGAAGAGATGAAGACAGATTACTCTTTAGTATAAATAGGAGTGTAGTAAAAATGTTAAGACTTGTCTAGAAATCCTTGTTCTAGTACCATTTTTACTTTCAATGTCATTTAAATTTCATGTAATTTAATTTTTAATGCAATTTAATTTCTGTCTTTAATTCAAGTTTATGCAGTTTCATTTTTTTCAGGTTCTTGAATTATGTTAATTGTGATTTAAATGTGTTTGTTTCAAGTGTGTTTAAGCTATTTTGAGCTTATGTTAATGTTTTAAAAGTAAATTTTTAAGAGATTTTAAGCTTGTGCCATTTTTTTTAAAAAACCAGTTTCTAGTTTTCCCCTGTAAAGGGGTGTTTGGATTTACACTTTTCATGGGTGAATACTCAGTTTTGACCCATGTTGGATTTCAAAATGATCTTGTGAAGTTTATTCGACACTATCTTAGCCTCTACAAGTAGTGTTTAGTTGCTTTAAAATAGTTTTTGTGTTGTTTAATAATCTGTCAAACTGTCCTCTGCTGTCCCCATTTAGCCTTTTTCACAAGCCCTTAGCAAGCTCTCTTTTAGCTCATTTAAGTTGCCATTTAGTTTAGTTAAAAGTCAAGTGGCGTAGTTTAGCATGCTCATTAGTTTTAATTGGCAAAACAAGTAGTGAAGTAGTTTTCATAAAAAATTCCTGTGCACCCACTGCTTCACAACTAAACTTGCCTTTGTGTCACTTGTGTGAATACGCTTGTGATTATTGGTTTAAGTTCCTTGTGTTTTGCCTCGGTCTTGTTTTAATTGAATGTGTTGTTTTTGAATGTGCATGTGCACTCGTTTTCGAAAAATCCAAAAAATATTTTTCTCGTTCCTCTTATTCTATTCTTCTTACCCTCTTTTGCCGTTTAATTCTATCCTTCGTATCCTCTCAACCATTTGATTCTAATTCTTTAACCCTCTACATGTTTAATTCTCATGGTGACGATCGATTATCGTCATTGTTTTCACTGCAAAAACCGTATGGAAGAGGATCAACTTTATTGTCAGAATCACGATTGTTTATGTAAGCGGTGTGGAAGGGTTGGTGCAAGCAAATATTGCTATTGGTGCGAATTAGCCGATAAAAACTCTCTCGATGATTCTCCAAGTTTTTCCGACCACCCGCCACAACCCGAGATTTGTTCTATTATTTCTGAGCCCAAACCGTCCAGAATTGATCAAAATCTGTCGCGATTTACGGTTAAGGTTAAACGAAAAGAGCAAGAACCGGAGACCAAAACGGAAGTGGTGGAAATTGCTAGCTCTAAGAGCACACCACTTGTCCCACCTCCGGAATCTTCAAAACCTTTTTCGGACGATTTCATGAACATTGTTCAAAATTGCTTAAATGAATTTCGTCAAATTTCAACTTCGGGAAATACCGTTTTACCTAACATTTGTGATGTAGTTGAGCCCTCGATTCCTACTCCCGTACCTGATATATCTTCGTTCGATCAAGAGTATTGCTACGGTTGTGGAGACTTGTTACCACAAGGGTTTCGTTGTTACAAATGTATGTGTGAGTGGTGTGGAAACTATCTTGTCAATGGATGTTGTTCGATTTGTGCCGAGAATTCATTCACTTATGATTCTAACCCGAACTCTTTCAATTATCCTCAAAACGATTTCAACTACCCTCCACAAAATTCATTCGAGCCACAACCGTACTATCAAGATTTCAATGATTCATCATTTCAAAGTTTCTCTCCCCAATACCCTCATTGTGCTAAGTGTGGGGGTCCTCATGATGATTATCAATGTCAATCGTGGAATCAAAATTACTATGGACCTGATCCTTGTTATAACACTTCCAGTTTTGACAATTTCCAACCCCCACAACTTCCCGTCATTGATCAATTTCCTCGTATAATTCTTGAGGAACTTTCCGAGGAACAAGCTGCTCGCAACGAAAGATTTCTAGCCGATGAGCGAGCAGCTCAAAAGCTTCTCCTATTTAACGAAGCTGCTCAACAGCGTTTTCTATTCAACGAAGCTTGCCGTCTCGATGACGAGGATGAGGAAGATTGGGAGATGACAAAGGACAAGGTGCATATCTCAAACCCACAAAGTACCGCACATGTCCACTCTCCGCCCTCATATTGCCTACCTACCATAGACCCTTCGGATAACCTTTTAATGGGGGACGAGCATCTTAGCACTATTCCGGAAATGGAACCGTCTTGTGCTGAGAACCTTGTCCCAACCCCAAGTGAGTCTGAGGTTATGTGTGACGAGCCTCTCGATGATGATTCTTCTCCCACCCCGAAAGAACCTGTTGAGGTGATCTCCGAGTCTGAAAATGACTATACGTCGTTTGATGATTCTTTATCGTGTGGAGACATCGAGTATGTGGAGGAAATTCCTTCTGAGCTCGTCAGCTTAGAAGAAGTGAGAGATGTTGATCCCGATGATCTTGATATAGACACTGATTTTGAAACGGATGATGAAGATATTCTCGTTGTGTCCGAGAAACCTTTTGCTATGGCGTTCACTAATCCTCTGTTTGACTTTGATTCTGAATTCACTCTAGTTTCGGATAATCCCATCTTTGACATTCAGAATGAGGATAGTGACTCTTACATGGAGAACCTCGTTGCATCTCCATATTCACCCGAAGATAAAAATAGTGGCAATCCCACTTCGACGTTAGACCTTCTCGAGGAGTTCTCCAATGAACTCGCTCTCGTTGATCATTCTCCATCGGGAGATGATGATGTGCACTTCGACTTTGAAGCCGACCTTACCGAATTGGAAAATCTTATTTACAATTGGTCTTCTGATAATTCGTCAAGTGACACTCGTATTGGAGAGGTCGACTTTCTTTCTCCGGATGACTCGATACCCTCGGGTTTTCAGAGTGACGATTATGGCTTAGGTCCATCATCCACTCGTCCGCCTGCTAAACCACCGGATGATGGAACCTCTTCTAAGCCCGATACGGATGTTTTCATTGCTTCAGTGGTGGATAAGATTTCAGAACATTTCGTTAATGTTCCTCAATCTAATCTTTTGCCCACCCAACCCACCCATTGTCATGCGATTGATACTTTGCTTTCTCATCCCGTTACTTCTCCATGTCTTAACTCCTACGGGAGTGAAGATACCATCTTTGACCCCGGCATTTCTCTTTCTTCTAAGCCGGTTGTATCTCATTGGAGTGGAACTTTCAGCACATTCAATATCTATCCAAACCATTTGAATGAAAGTCCGATGGAGATTCTCTCTTCCACTTGCTCCCCCATGGACCAATGAATTCGGGGTCGAGTCAAGCTAGCGACTCGGTTAACAAAAACAGTAGCATAACATGGGTTTTCACCCGTGTGTACCACCCTAGTGTGGGGGAGTTGCCCCCCGCTGTTGTATATAAGTTTTCTAAAAAAAAAAAGAAAAAAAAAAAAAGAAAAAAAAAAAATTCAAATAATGGCCGTAGTATTTCCCTTTTACGTTCTATGTTTCGGCCTAACCGCCGGTACTTTGAATATTGAGGGCAATATTCATTTCTAGTGTGGGGGGGAATTCTCACGAATTTTATCATGTAAATATACCACCAAATTCCCCCATTTTTGGCCAAATTTTTTTTTATGGTTATCAGTCTGCCATGTCTAATAAACAAAAGGATTGGCTAATCCAGGAGCAAACGGCTCTTGGTAAAGATATCTCAAATCCGTTGACGGCTTGCAATTTGCCCAAAATTGTATGGTGTTCAGCTCACCATATCTTTAATTAGTGAAGAGTTGGCTAGCCCGCAAGTTTATGGCTTGTGGTAAAGGCAGTTGGAAAACCATAATTGGTAATCAGCTCACCAAAGATAGTATATATTATCTAAGAGTTGGCTAGTCCAGAAGCAAACGGCTTCTGGTAAAGACAAATCAAAACCGTTGAAAGCTGGTGATTTGCTCAAAATCATTTGGTAATCATTGTACCAAGGTTCTTACTTGAACTGAAACAATTGACTACTCCAGAAGTAATGGCTTTTGGTAAAGAGATTCAAATCCATTATGTTTTCTCAAAAGATTGCTAGGGACTAGCAATTGCCTAGTGTGGGGGGATTTGATGAGTGCCTTTTTACTCATCGTTTTTACCCACCTAAGACCACAAAAATGACCAAAAACACCCAAATATGATCAAAATATGTTAAAAATATCCTAGGAGTGTGTTTTGTGTCTTGCAGGTACAAAATGATTGAAAACAGAGCGTAAACGAGCAAAAACGAGCCGAAATCAGAAAAGTGCTGAAACAGACGGAGCCGAGAGTGGATTTCTATATTTTTAGAGCCCAGGACGCGTGTTTGGAGTGAGAGTGGGAAAACAAACCTAAAAACCTAACCCGAAACCAAAATCTCCATTTCACCCGTCCCCGATACCCAAATGAACCTTATCTTTCCTATTAAACCCTTCCTCTACACCTTTTAACCCCTCTCCACATTGAACCCCCTGCCACTTGACCTCCCTTCCATTTTGACCCATCACCAATAATATAAACGACCCATTTTTTTCCCTCCTTCTTCCTCCCCTTTATCCAGTAAACCCAGAAACCCAAAACCTTTCCCTCCCTTTTACCCAGCCAATCTCAAATCCCCAACCCACTCACTCCATCAACCAAGAAAGAGTCACATGATTCCACTGCCACCTTGGCAATCCAGAAGCACAAAAGCCCTCTCAAACGGCTTAGATTGGTTCTTGGACTATACCTAATTATTTGATGGCTTGGATTGATTCAAGAAAGCACAAGGATGTGTTTGTTTGTTTGCCCTCACAGAAGAAGCACAAAAAGAAGAGATGAAGACAGATTACTCTTTAGTATAAATAGGAGTGTAGTAAAAATGTTAAGACTTGTCTAGAAATCCTTGTTCTAGTACCATTTTTACTTTCAATGTCATTTAAATTTCATGTAATTTAATTTTTAATGCAATTTAATTTCTGTCTTTAATTCAAGTTTATGCAGTTTCATTTTTTTCAGGTTCTTGAATTATGTTAATTGTGATTTAAATGTGTTTGTTTCAAGTGTGTTTAAGCTATTTTGAGCTTATGTTAATGTTTTAAAAGTAAATTTTTAAGAGATTTTAAGCTTGTGCCATTTTTAAAAAAAAACCAGTTTCTAGTTTTCCCCTGTAAAGGGGTGTTTGGATTTACACTTTTCATGGGTGAATACTCAGTTTTGACCCATGTTGGATTTCAAAATGATCTTGTGAAGTTTATTCGACACTATCTTAGCCTCTACAAGTAGTGTTTAGTTGCTTTAAAATAGTTTTTGTGTTGTTTAATAATCTGTCAAACTGTCCTCTGCTGTCCCCATTTAGCCTTTTTCACAAGCCCTTAGCAAGCTCTCTTTTAGCTCATTTAAGTTGCCATTTAGTTTAGTTAAAAGTCAAGTGGCGTAGTTTAGCATGCTCATTAGTTTTAATTGGCAAAACAAGTAGTGAAGTAGTTTTCATAAAATATTCCTGTGCACCCACTGCTTCACAACTAAACTGCCTCAGTGTCACTTTTTTAGCTTAATTTTAGTATAGTTAATGTTAGAATTAGGACTTGATTTGAATGTTATGAGTAGTTAAGTAGTACTAGGCTTATCAGTTATGCTTTAATAGGATTTTAGAGTTAATTAGCTAGCTTAATTCTTGCCTTAAAATTCCCCTCATGTGTTTTTTTTTTGTGTCTGCAGCAGCCAAAGCAGCCCCTTGCAGCCCTTTTCTTTAGCTTGTTAAAAGCTTTAAATTAGCTGTTTGTGGGGGCAAAAGCTTGCCCCCCAGCTTTACTTCATTTCCCCAAAAGCCCATAAGCTCACTCCCACTTTAGCTTATTCAAATTTGCTTCAAAAGTCCCCCGTAGGGACTGTTTGGGGGCTGCTGTTACAGCATCAGTTTTTTTTTTTTTTTTTTTTTTTGGTTTTAGCTTATTTGCTTTTCTTATTGCTTATCCATGATGCCTTAGGTAGCTCTTAGATTTAGTTTTAGCTTTTAGTTAGCTTGTACCCATTTAGTAGCTTATGATAGCTTGTCCCTTTTGTAGCTGTCCAAACCAAACAGCCCTTTTGCCAAATTCCATATCTGCTGCTCAAACAAGCTGTACACAGCTTAATTTGAGCTTTTGAAAAAGTTTTGTTTTTGTAAAATAAGTTTATTTTGATCCTACATTTCAGTTTTTAAAAGAAAAGTTAAAAAATAAATAATAGCAAATAGGGAGACTGCCAGGATTCGAACATTAGACCTCCAGGTGTTACTGCCCACGTCCACGCAGCAAACACCTTTGTCCAACTGCCCTAGGTTCTTTTTGATGATATATCTGCACAGTTTAATACAAAAGGCATATTGGGCAGTTTGTATAATAAGTTTTTTTTAGCTTATTTGTTGCTGATTTCACAAAACAACAACCTGTTTTTTTATTTTTCATTTAATCAGTAGTCTTTAAGGTACTTTTAGGAATTTTTATAAAATCATTTAGTATTTTTTTTATAATTTAATTTAGTTTTAATCTTTATTAATTCGTAATAAATAAAATAAAAGTCGAAAAAATACCCGGCTTTTTTCTAAAATTATTTTTAGTCGTTTAGAGTGTATAAAAATTGGTTTTGCACCCGTAGGCTTTAAATTGAATAATTTTCACTTTTGAAGCTCGGGATTAGCCCGGGTTTTCACGTTTTTTGTTTTAGCACCCTAGGACTTAGTTTAGCTTCGTTTCATTGTTTCTTAAGCTTAGTTGTAGTTTATTTAGAGTTTATATTGTTTTTCATGCTTTGTTTTCATTCTCGTTCTTTAATTTGTAGATTAGCATAATCAAAATCCAAAATTTGTTAAACCCATTCAAGTCCAAAATCACAAAACTCACGACACCGTCAATTTCACACCTCGTTGGGACACGACCCGGGAAATCACTTTTCCGGTATCACTTTTATCACACCCGTGAGATTTAGCACGTTGACCCTTTTCCTAAAAGGTTAATTTGTCGGGTTTCACGGTTAAATTGATATATTGATATTGTGTTTTTCACCACTCACTTTACACAAATCAACATACCCGAAGTATTTCTAGCATTCAAACCCGACCGGTTGCGATGGTCATGAATAAACTTGCAACGGTCCCCAAACTTGCAAGTACCCTTATTAAAAATGATTGCACATTTGTGGTAGACCTAGGGATTTATTGGCATTAGAATTAAGGTTACTGTGAAGTTTGTTAGACTCCATGGATCGTTTAGAGCATCTAGGGTTCGACAATAACAATGATAAAGAACATGTACACGCAGTGGAATTTATAAATACTTTGTTATTGACACAAGGTTTTTCCACATCATCCCCAATTATATTTGATCAGAATATAACGTGTTACCTAACTATAACAGGGATCAAAGACACCTTCGGTCTTGGAGATAACTAAACTACTTACCTAGGCTTTTACAAGACTATACGCCTAGGACACACACACACACACACCTTTAATGACTACATTATGGAAGACTTAATTATGAAACCTATACCCCATGTCCTCTTTATATACTAGTGGATCAGGGTTTACAAATCTCTGCGAAGGACTAATAAATAAAACTTCTTTTGCAAGCAAGTCCTTCCATCTTTTTGCAGGATTCATTCTTTGTCACTTTGAGTCCTTCTTGTTTCATCCTTTTTGTCTTATCAACTCAAACGTATAATTCCCAACAGTTACCTTTTTTATCTAATGAGTTTGTGGCCACAAGGATGGTAGGTGATGAAGAGCTACTATCAAAGTTTGCGTTGGTACCTGCTTGTTCATTTAAAGTAGACTCCTCTAGGAGCAACATGTTTCGTGTGGTTTCAAAACTTGGAAGAGGCTCGCGATGTCTAATAATTTTCACAATAGTAAAGAAACGAGAGTCAAGACCATTTACCGCATAGATAACCAAGTTCCTTTCACTTACCGGGGAACCAAGGATTTGGAGTCGATCGGCCATGGACTTGATTTGGGTGCAATAATCATTGATAGACATATTACCAATCTTGATAGAACGGAGTTCATTATCAAGGTTGATGGCCCGAGTGTCCTTGTTGTCATGGAATAACCCTTAAAGATGGTCCCATAGGTCCTTTGCATTCCTGGGTGTAGAGACAACTTGCTTTTGTAAAGAATCACAAAGAGATCCAGGATCCACATCTTGATGTGATCATCAAGTTTGCACCACTTCGGATTGGAAACACTAGATGATGCGCCATTCGAGGGTTTTTCTTCGATATGATATTTGAGTCCAAGGCTTCCAAGGTGTATTTTTAAAAAAGGAGCTCCATGAGGTGTAGTTATGCTTTTCAAGGTTCATTTAATGGGAACTTTGTTAGTAATACTAAAAGGGATGAGTTTATCGGCGGTTGTAGGTGGAGTAGGAGGTGGAGGAGGGTTATCTTCGACGGCCATAGGTGCCGATTATGAGAATAGAGGGGCTGTTAGTGGCGGCAGAAAAAAAAGAAGGGAGAGGAGGGAGGGGATTCGGGAATTTTGGAGATATAATTAGGGGCTCTGATACCATATTGAATGGATAATTTATGGTGTCTATTCCATAGCAAATAATACAGTACATATAGATATGTTACAAAGCTATTTTGGGTAAGAGACAATCACCCATAAATCATGATTATTTACAGCTGATTGATTCTATCTACTTGAATGTCAATCCATATACACGGTTTAATAAAAAAACCAACACAAAATCGAATTACTTTGTGAGTTGCAGAAAAATAAAATTGTAGGTTTATTTACAAATCTACTTCATGTGTAAAAGTTTTCCAAGTTTAAAAAATATCAATAATTTTGCTTTGCCATTTGATATGTTAGACATTAGTAATTTTTCTTTATCGCTCATTTTTCAGAAGAAAGTTTTAAGCTAAGTTTCCCTTCTAAATCTCGTCATATCCTTCCTTTTCCTGCCTTAAAAAAACTGGACAACACAAGCTCCTCTTGTTTTTTTTTTTTTTTTTTTTTCTTTCTTCTCTCCCCAAAATTAAACTCGTGTACACAGTGTTAGTTTTGGTCTCGGACTACTTTGTGTTTAAAGAGCTTTCTTTACAATGTCAACCTCACCTGAGTCACCATGACCTGACAGATAAACCTCGAACTTCACATGTCATCCTCCAAAACTCATAAATCACTGATTCTTTATGATTTTGGCTTGGGTTAATTGGCTCCACATAATTGTAGCATCATATGAGTTTAAACGTTTAAAGTTCTTGTAATTACTCTCAAGTCTTTACAGCTAGGCTACTTCTTTAAGATTTTTCCTTTTAACAACTCTAACCGGAAGTACAAAAAGGAAAGGGAAAAAACAAACATAAGCTAACAATAAATAAAAGGTGTTGAGGCATTAGTAGGACACACACGTACCCAACTGACCACCTACCATTAAACTCTTTTTGTCACGAGCTCCTCACAACTCACCTTACAGGTTTCAATCTCTCTCGATCACACACTTACGTATTTATATTTTCTCCCTTTATTATGGCCTCATCATCATTTGTTTCTCAAACCATTTTTTAACAATAATATATACTTTTGTCGACTGAAATAGTACTTTTCTTTAATCTTCATTTATTCAAAGTCTAATTACATTGTTACAACTTACAACATGGACTTAATTTTGCATGACGTTTTTTCTATAAAGTTTGCATGATTAAAAACCAAAGGTAGCCAATAACCCAAAACGTGATTTCTATTTCGGTATAAACATATTATTCTAAAAACGAAAATATAAAAGCTCAAAAGCTCCTAAAGACGTATATGTGACTTAAAAGTAATAAAAGTTGGTTAAACATGCATGCTTTTTGTTTGAAAGTTAGTTAAACTGATCATATAGATACAGAATCCTGTGTATGTATAAATACCACAACCACTATATATATCTTGATCACAAACGCCTCGTCTTAGATTCTTTTCATTTTAACTGCAACGTACATTTTGATCCAAAGCTAATGGCAGATTCAGTAACGACCACAAACAACAAAACGACCGACACAAAATCAAATTACTGGATTATCGACACTATCGAATCCAGAGGCTTTTCATGGTTATTTCTTGATCAGTCGAATATATGGAAAACTGGTTTGTCATGGTCGATGTTTTTCCTCTTGACTCTCTGTGTACCGCTTCTATCACACTTGGTGTATCAGTGTTCAGCTTGTGATTTTCATCACAACCGTCCATTTGATTCTATCGTCCAATCTTCTCTGTCTGTATTCTCTGCTGTCTCGTTCTTTAGTCTTTTGTCCTTCTCTAGGAAGTATGGTCTCAGGCGGTTTCTGTTCCTTGATAAGATGTGTGATGTTAGCGATGAAGTCCGCCATGGTTATTCTGATCAGCTTCATGTATGTTCATTCATTTCATCATTAATTATATATGCAGTTTTGCTTTCATTATTACTATCATTGATTCTATAATTAGATGTAAAAGGTTTAGACTTTACATCTACTAGCTAGTTTTTGATATGTTCGGTGTTCATTTATGCAGAGGGCAATGAAGTTTTTTTGCGCATTTGTGGTTCCTTGTTTTATTGCGAACGCTACTTACAAGATTTGGTGGTTTATTTCCGGAGCACATCAAATACCTTACATCTCCAACATTTACTTAAGCCACACCTTGGCCTGCATACTGCTTATGGTGTCCTGGCTATACCGTACATCATTGTTCTTTCTGGTGTGCGTGCTCTTCAAACTCACGTGTGATATGCAAATATTCAGGCTTGAAGGTTTTGCTAGAGTGTTTGAGAAACAAGGAGATGTAGGTTTAATATTGATGGAACATCTTGCAATTAGAAGGACTCTACGTATCATTAGCCATAGGTTTCGTGGATTTGTGTTATCGACTTTGATTCTAGTTACAGCAAGCCAATTTGCTTCTTTACTTGCTACAACTCGGCCTGGCTCACTCGTCAATATTTCCACTGCTGGTGAACTTGCGGTAATCCTTCTTTTGCTCATGTATTATTATGCTAACGTCACATTTGATTCTTGATGGAGCACACTATATACTTCTAGAAAATTATTAATAAAAACGCGCTTTAGTGAGAAAATTTTATAGGAAAGAACTAGTAATAGGGATACAATGATTCACTAATATGTGACTACAAGTTTTTGACAGTTTTAGCAAAAATAATTAGTGCTAAATTTAATGGAAATTACCACCACTTTTAAACGTTCTTTGCAAATTGCAACTCATTACTTTGTTTAACATCAACATCACATTAAAATCTCATTGTTGTACAGCTGTGCTCCACGACACTTGTGAGCGGGCTATTCATATGCCTACGCAATGCAGCAAAAATCACACACAAAGCTCAATCCGTGACAAGTTTGGCAGCCAAATGGCACACTTGTGCCACGATTGACTCATTTGACGACATGAATCCTTGTGAAGAGACTGCACAAGATAACATTACTATAGAGACAAATAAATACCATTTCAACAATCATCATTATTCAGACAACGAAGAAGGAGATGAAGACGAATTGGACAATACAAAGTTGGTTCCAATTTATAGGCATACAATCACATACCAGAAGAGACAAGCCTTAGGTGAGTTTCATACATATATATGATTAGTAGACAGGACATACTTTATTTAAGTAATATGAATCATTCAAAAACATGATTGATTTTTACATATTGCAGTGACATACTTGGAGAACAACAGGGCCGGGATCACGGTGTATGGTTTTATGTTAGACAGGAGTTATCTACACACAATCTTCGCGCTTGAATTGTCTCTCACGCTTTGGTTACTCAACCAAACAATCGGTTTCTCATAAACTAATTTTCCAACATGTACAAAAATGACTGAAATGTGTTATGAAATACGAGAGATGGCTCGTCTGCACATCATTCGTTGGTTCAGACGAAGCCCACACTATATTGTCATGTAGCAGCGTGAGGAGCACTACTAGGCATTTTATATAGTTGATCTTTTAGGTATTAATATGATTTGTAATTGCAATATATATATTTCTGTAACTTGTTAATCAAATTATTTGTATTTTTGTATTGTTGTATATAGTACAGTCATATCAGGCTTGTTTTAGGCATAGTACTTGATTGTATTCTGAATTAGGAATAACCAAATTGTAAAATTATAAAGTTCAATACATGCCTTACCTATTGGTAATGTCTAAGTAAACTATACTATATTACAGTTTCAAGTACGAAAAGATCTATTCATGATGACTGCTGGCCTGCTGCACAATGGTATGTGAAAGTGGGAACTAAATAGGGGCTCCGAATTTAAGTCGTTGAACTTATTGACTGTATTATGGCCTTCTAATATGTCGTCTGTGGGTACATGAATGTGTGAACCATCACCTTTACACATTGCACTGGGTTTTGTAGTTTCTTTTTAACAGTGCTGGTCGTGTCTTTGGTAGCTGGTCGTGTTTGGCAGATTGGTGGTATTTGTGGTTCATTGGCAGTGTTTTAGTGTTGATCGTGCTGATAGTTTTTGGTGGCAGCCATATATACAGTTAGAAACATATAATAGATACTTTGCGAGTGGCCATATTTGAACGAGTTTATATAAGTTTAAGAGAAGATAATATCCAGAAACCAGATTTTTATATTGACTTTTAGAAAGGAAACTAATTACATAAGATTATAGACATTGGTCACATTGATGAACAATGTGGCCGAAACTGTTGAAAACGTCAAACACCATACTACACATTAGATAACCTTTGCATATGTCTACTTATGGACATATGAAAAACACACAAGATGACCAGAAACTAGATCAATATTTCTTGTCGAAGAACGATGCTGGCAACGAGATGTTAGAAATGTCAAACTTCTCCAAAAAGATTTGATCGGAAATCCTACACTTGATACCAGCAAACTGCTTATACTCTTCATGAACTTCACTCATGCACCAGTTCTGCAACTTCCTGAAGCACCCAACAAGACAACCAGTGCGGTGCTGAATGTCACCAAGAAAACATGAATTAGTTAGCCTGCAAATATTACTGCATTAACCAAGCGCATTTTCTTATGATAAGTTTGAGCACAAATTCTAAAGAAACCTTTCCACGCTTGCAATGGATGAGGACCGGATAGTTTTTTGCATCTGAAAAAGAGATACATAGAAGGTTTCAAGTAAATTATGAAAGTAACTAATTAAACATAACGATATTATGTATCAGCCAAAATTTCATACCAATGAGAACGTTTAAAGCCCCGCGGATTTTTCCCTCTTGGATGTCCATACAAGGATTCTGGTCCTAAATAATATATAAAGATATGATGTGTATCATACTATCATTAGTTAAAAGAACCAAAAAGCTAAAAATCTTTGATGTTATATATTCTTCAATGTCAGAATTTCATATAACTAAAGCATATGGATGCGTAATATGTTATTCTATCTTAAGTTGTACTAACGAATATGAAAGGATATATCATTTGGACTGTGCAAAGTAAACCTTAGAAGTTGAGACAATGAAGAAGTATTATTTGTTTCATAAAACCTTGAACTATAGATTACACAAAATTCCAAGTTGATAATGAGGCGTTTAAGAGTTTCGGTATCATAAGGGGGTGTTTGGAATTGTTTTCTAGGAGAGGTTTATTTACTCTAAAATAAACATACTGTATTAGATTAGCATTTACCATACAAACTCTCAAAACAGATTAACATTTACTAAAATAAGCAATCCTACACACCCTCTAACCAATTCGACACCCAAAAATAATTCTTTGACTAGTTTGTAACTGAATGTTGTCCCTTGATAGATCTTCTAACTCTGTTACTTCTTCTTATGTAGTGTATCTATCTATTCTTTTAGTAGTTTTCTTTATTATGTTTGCATTTTTTTGGCAAACGTCATTATATTCATGAACGGTGTTAATTAGTCGGTTACTTTAGTAAAAGATGTTGGATTGTGACGATTACGCTAGCTCAAAACAATTAAAAGGCCACCGACCGTGGCGTCATTCTGCATTTTATTCACGTCTGTTGAGATTAAAACTTATACTTACTATAAATGAAACTATATATTGTTAGAAAGCAATGAATCTTGTATGATAAATCTAATGGATGCATATAGATTGTAAAGACTTTTTATTTTATTTTTTTGTTGATGTTGATCAGTTTAAATACAGCGAGTTGATGTATTGTTACTTGTGAACAATATATCAACTAGCTCGGTACAAACGACATACAAGAAACATTATACATATATATTGTTAGATCATAAAGCATATTACGTCTAAATGTATCCTAACCTTGGATTTGTGGATTCCGAAATGATAGAGTTGAATTGCATTAGCATTGAGAAACTCCACATGCTCTTCGGGATAAGGTTCCGGACACAGATATCTGAATGTACGCAAACAAATCATAATGTCACACATTCACAATAATAATTTTACAACAAGTAATATATCAAACATACTAACCGTAAAAATATAAACTAAACTTACATGACTGATCGCAGTCCTAGAGTCTTCAAGAAGGATAAGTTAGTCGTGTCGGGGAATCCTGACCTGAAGATTCCCTCATCAACCATAGCAAAGTTGAAAGGTGCAATGTGCATGTGATGATCAGAGCTCATTTCCTTCCAGTCGTTCACAACGGTGATCATATCGGTGGACATCTTTTTTTCACCCGAAGAATCTCCATCGACTTTGATGGCATGGAACACCATAGGTGGGGTTGAGCTTTCAGCTTTCATGGTGTTTGGCGCCAAAAAAAGGTGATGGTTGTTGTTTGTGTGTTTAGGAATGATATTTCAAAGAAGAGAAAGACACTTCTATATATACTAGTCACACTGTGAGGGCCCATTGTCAAAATAGACTTTCTTTGACTTTGTTTTTCATATTTTAGCGTTTATTTTCTTCGTAACTAAATTTTAATTTTGATTAAGTTTATAAAATACACAAAGTTATTTTATCCAATCATTTTTTATATCAGCAATAAAGGTTAGGTTATGCACAGTCGTGGCCTCGGTCATCCTCTGTCATATCAGCTTTTTTTTTTCGATAATCAGACACTATCAAGTTGCCGTAGTCGATGACTCAATTTTTTTTTATTTATTTATTTTTTAATATTAAATGGATACTTGTTTTTTGGAATTTTGTGTGCACCACAATCGATCGAGTTTTAGACCGATAGACCCAAAACACACCAACTCGACCGATTTTCATTTTTATCCCACAGTCGGTGTAACCGACTTCAAAGTCGGTCGACCCTATGCCTTGACCGATATTTTCCAGCCCACTGTGCCCAGCCTTATATAGGTTCCAAATAAAAGTAAGGTGATGTTTGATATCGATTTAATTGACTTAATATGAAAGGAACTGAATCGAGAAAGTCATATAAAAGTTGTTTATTCAACAAGAATTATGACACTCGATACTACAAGTACTAAATAAAGCAATACGAAGAAAAATACTTAAAATTATTTTGTGTATTGAATGATACAATAAGTGAATTACGTAGATGCATGTGAGGCCCACAACACGGTCCCACATTCCACATGGCCCCATCGAGACGTAATCATGCAAGAATTTTAGTGTTTTTTATATTTGAAACGGTTGTAAAATTTTAATTTTTCAAACGTCATGAAGTTTCAAATGTTAGTTCGTCAATGCTTACATTTATAGAAAGAAAATTGGGAAAATTCATAATAGTGATATGGATTTTGCTAAACATAACTCTATGAGTTTTGTTAAGCATTCCAAATTTATAAAAATGACAATTAATAAACTCATATATTCTATAATTATATACATTTAATTATAATAAAAGTGATAAGTGATGTTTATTATGAAATGTTTGTTGTTCATTAAATGCTATATAATTATGAAATGCTTATACAAAACCCATAAAGTTATGTTTAGCAAAACCCTAATGATATATAAAGCTGAAAATAAATGTATAATTTAAAACTAGGTTAAAGTAAATAGATATGTAACTTTTAATGTTTCTAAAGTCATACTACATTTTAGTATCAAAATTCTTTTGGAAAGAGCAATTAAATATTGCTCTATTTTAGTACAGTAATTTATTTTAAAAAAAATCTTTGTGGTTCATAAGTGTGAAGCTACATCAAGGTAAATAGTTAGTGAAGAGTATCACTCGATATTGTATTACATCTTGTCGACAACTAAAATCATTATCTCGTCAAGTGGACATGTGACGAGCTGTTTCAAAATCAAAAATCCAATATCCAAGTACTCAGTTAGTGATTTTCAAATCGTTTAGGTCTTCCAAAGGCATCAACGTAATTGAGTACTAATTCTTTTTAGTTCTACATGTCTCGTGTCTTTAAACATGATCTCGTTAACAAAGTGTATAAAATTCACCATCTTTTTTGCGCCAATATACCATGTCACGGAACCTTTGAATATAGAGTAATTCGAACAATAAGTAAGAAGGCGAGGGCGGGTCATTGTAGATAATATAGATATAAGTATATTTGACAAAAGTAATTGTTGCTGGAACTTGAGATGTAGATGAAAATGGAGATGAAAATTATAAAAGATATTATTTTTATAAGCTTCATGAAGTAGCATTTGATTTTTAGATATTTTAAAAGATTAATTTTTTATAATCTTTGACAAGTTTGGTTTGCCAAACAAAACTTATATTTTAAGTAGCTTATATTTTTGGAAAATAAGCATAATATCTTAATAATATCATGTGCCAAACATTCCCTTAATACATTCCAACTTATTTTATTAGTTTCAAGTTAAAGTTTCAAAAGATTAGACAATATCTATAAGAGAAATACTAGAAGTACTCATAAAATACACAAAAATAATCGACTCGCTGGCATCTATACACTAATAACTTATAACATGGTTGCATCAGTTTTAATTGAAGATGCCAAAACAACTTTTCTATATTTACAAAGTAGGTTTAATCATGATAAGGTTTTAAAAGGTACCTTTTTGAGGGGTCGTTTAAGCCCTTATTTGATCACTTTTGTATCCGTTATTGCTTAATATCGTTCCTTTTCACTTTTTAGGTCTCTTGAAGGCAAAATGATGGAATGGCACTTATTTGGACGAAAAGGCGCGAATATACGAAGAAAATGGCCAAAGTCAAAATCGAGACACTCAAAGCTGCTGAAAACATAAGGTGACGGCGTCACAGCTTATACGCGACGCCGTCGGAGGATTTTGTGACGGGACAGAAGCCAAAACTCTTATTTTCAAGTGACGACGTCAAGTTATAAAAGAGTAGGCCGTCGCGACTCAGACGGCCTAGATGCAATCCAGACGGCGTCAGAAGCTGAAGAGGACGACGTCACAAGCATAAGGTGACGCCGTCGCAAGTCTAACGTGGCCAAGACGAAACCCTAATGACGGCGACACGACGACGTCACAAAACATAAGGTGACGCCGTCGCATGTGTAATCTTATATATAGAATCCGAATTTTTCAGTATTTGTGTGTAGTCTTTTGGAGTAAAAACCTAAACCGAACCAAGGCTGTCTTGTACAGTATTTTAGGGTTCCAAACCCTATCTTACACCAAGATAAGTGTTTTACTTCATTAATACAATTATGTCTTTGATTAAAAAAAAAAAATCTTCCTCAATCTCAACCTTAACGTAGTAACTTCTCACTAGCATTCCTATTCCCCTAGAGAACGATATCAATACCCGTGGCGTACCCTAATACTACACTACAACAATTAGGTTCACTGCCTAGGGTGTTGAAAAACTTGCTCGACGAAAAGGAAGTTCCTTTGACCCCGAACGACGCGTGTAGCGTTATCAAGTTTTTGGCGCCGCTGCCGGGGAATAGAATAGCTAGTTAGTAGTCCATCTCGTTTAGGTTTCTTTACTTGATTCCTATCAAGTAAACTTTTTTTTCTCATTCTTAGCTTTCTCGTAGTCTATCCCCCTTCTTCGCGACATTTGTTCGTAAAAACCATCACTCACCATGATACGTATCTTCCGGCGAAGATTCTTCACTCTGCCCGTTCCCAATCCCGAAATTGAGAACGCAATCCCACAAAACCCTTCACCCATTCACCATTTTGGAAATCACCTAGGGCATAATGAGATAAATTGGCAACAACAAAGTCCTTTCTATGACTCAGATTCCGATGAGGAACTTGATTATGGTGAAGCACTTGATAGCGGAGAGGTCATTAATGGAGTTAGTTTTGAAATTGAGGAAGACCCCTCCCAATGTTTTGACCCTAGGTGTAGGATTGAGAAAGATGGCCCCTTTAACATGCAATTCCCTTGCAAAATAGGACTAGAAGGGTTCGATGCTTATTTGAATTCATTCTTACCTTTGAACTTAATCTCAAGGGACCTATACAATAAAATCAAGATCGATGAGTTAACTTATCAAGGGAACAATGTTGCTGAAGCAGTCACTCATTTGCACGTGTTTGTTGGAAGTTTTGCTTATTTGGTAGAGTTCATGGTCTTAGAAGACTTAGGAGAATTTATTGATAAGGACCTCACTCAAGTAATTTTTGGAAAAACTTTCAAAAAATTGACTAGGTTGAATGAACGGATGATTGATGGTCTAATTACATTCTCTGATGAAGTTGAAGATTTTATCTACCAAATGCCACGCGCTCATCCTAGGTTTAAACATAAGGACATTGAGGCTTGTAACAGAATGACCCCTATTCCATTGCTTAGTGAAAGGGATAAGCAAAGTGGGCTTAGGTACCCATATGAGAAAACTAAGCGGTATTACAAAAAATGCCTTGAATTAGGAGATGATTACAAAAAGAATGAAAGAGCGTTGGAATGGCTTAAGTATGAGCACGTGAGCGTGCGCGAGGCAACGTAGGAGCACGACTACGAGTCTAGCTACAAGACTCTTAAATAAAGAAAAGCGCTTCGTGGGAGGCAACCCATGCTTAATTGTTTGCTTGTTAGTGTCATATGTCTTTTATTGATTGTTTATTCTCATGTTTAAATTTGTAAAAATGCTTTATTTTGTTTTTAACCTCGTCTTAATTGCATATAAAGGTATTTTACATAAGGGATAAGTGTATGGAGGAGTACACACGTTTTCAAAAGAAACGTAAACATGAGAATAACAATTAACTAAAAGATATATATGTGTGTTTGTTCGAGTCAAATGCTTGTATCGAGTCATAATGGATGTTTTGCAGAAATTTTTCCAGATTCTAAAGATGTGAATTTTCCAGAATTTTTTCCAGAAAATCGCATACCAGTTTTTGTCAGGATAACCTGACGGCGTCAGGATCGCAACCTGACGGCGTCAGGAAGGAGTAAAAACAACAGATTACTTTTTTCTCGTTTTCTGAGCTACTTATAAATTTTTGGAATTTTCCAGGTCTTAATTTTCCAGAAATTCTGTAAACATCCATTCCACAAGCATTATATCCTAGTTTAAATCGAGTCTTATATATATTATTACCGTCGATTTTATGTGAAGGTTTCATTTGTTTTCTTCAAATGTGTAGGTTTAATTTATCAAGAAGAAGTTACAAAAGATTGGAAGGAGCTTTTCACGCATAAATTCTTCTTGGAAAGGATTTAACCACTACTTCACACACGGATCCTACCGAGCTAATCAGGGGAGTACTAGTTTCTTTCATTTTTAATTATCTTCCATTATCATAACTTTGATACTTTCGGGGAACATTGGGGACAATGTTCAGTTTAAGTGTAGGGAGGGAAAACAAAACGGGAACTTTGAAACTATGCTTATCCTTGAATATTTGCTTTGTCCAATTGTATTTGTGTAATAAACCATGAGAAAATGTCGGTTAGGGTAATTTTGGCACCAAATTTAAAATTTTTAATGACATATAGGAGTGGGCCATTAGTCTTAACAAAAGCGTCTCACGGATAGGAAGTTGCATGACTAGCACAAAAACCCTTTACCACCTAAATTCCACCCAAAATGTGAGGATCGCCCTTAGATTAGTAGGAATTAAAGCATTTATCTTTAATGCTTAGAGTGTGAACCGGTAGTATATTAGATTCTAGAACTTGTTTTGTGATGCATTCCGAGATCGCTTGTAAGACTGCACTTGTGTAGTTAGGAATAACTAAATGATAAGAGGCATTAGGATAACCCTTGTTTGATACCCGTAATATAATTACTTCTTCCACATCGCTTGAGTAATTCCCCCACACCCTTTGCGTTGTACTCATCTTTAGTACACGATACCCCTAGTTAACCCCTCAGAGCCTATCCTTTTCGCGGTTCTCGTGATGTTTCGGTTTTTCCGGAATATCAGTGAAGAGCATTGTTTACACCCCACCCCCAAATATACACCAAAATCGCCTTAGCCTACCTTGTATGCACTCACTTTTAGTGCATTTTTTGTTATCACCCTAAACCCTTAGTTCAATTATCTAGTTACTTGCATGAGTTGCTAAGTCGAGTCATATCCTTTTTACACAGTTTTGGGATGATTGGGATTCATGGGAAAAGTTAAAGTTTATGAAATGACGGGAAGGGAACGTTAAATTCAAATTCCCTTTGTTTGCGTAATAATGTACCCCAAGTGTTTTGATCTTTTCAATTCGGGTCAAATTAGTGTTAGAGTAATAAAAACTCAAGTGTAGGGATGTGCCTATAAATCTCTATCACTTTGATGTTACCGTAGAGGATGGTAGAGTAAAAGTGTATGAAAAAAAAAATAAAAAAAAAAAAGAGAAAAAGAAAAAGAGTGTATGAAAAAAATAAATAAATAAATAAATAAATAAATAAAAAATACGGGCTACCATCCTACATCTATCCTTTAAATTTATGTTTGTTTATTTCAGTTAGCTAGAGTCTAGAGTGTCGAGTCTTGGCTTAGCAACGCCATTCTTCGTATGCTTGTAACAATAAGATTTTTGACTTACCACCACTAAATAGCATATCCCACCAAACCCTTTGTTTCCCTACCGTAAGCCTAACGTTACAACCCTTTAAAGACCTCTTTGATAGTCTTTTTTAGGTGCTTACGCCAATGCAATGGAGGTTTGATCTATTCTTAAGCCTATGGTAATCTATGTACTAGGACCGGTTAATGAGTGTTTATCTTCCATTTCCAATTTGTTATATTTCATATACACCCGAGAGAGATGTGAGTATCCAAACACCCCATGTGAGGTGCTAGTATGTGATTTCCGTGCTTGTTATGACTTTTGCGGGGCTTATATGTGTTGTGGACTGTTTTAAACCAATGCTTCATGACCCCTAACTTATAAATTAATTGGCTAAAAGCACATTTGCTTGAGGACAAGCAAATACCAAGTGTAGGGATATTTGATAAGGTTTTAAAAGGTACCTTTTTGAGGGGTCGTTTAAGCCCTTATTTGATCACTTTTGTATCCGTTATTGCTTAATATCGTTCATTTTCACTTTTTAGGTCTCTTGAAGGCAAAATGCTGGAATGGCACTTATTTGGACGAAAAGGCGTGAATATACGAAGAAAATGGCCAAAGTCAAAATCGAGACACTCAAAGCTGTTGAAAACATAAGGTGACGGCGTCACAGCTTATACGCGACGCCGTCGGAGGATTTTGTGACGGGACAGAAGTTAAAACTCTTATTTTCAAGTGACGACGTCAAGTTATAAAAGAGTAGGCCGTCGCAACTCAGACGGCCTAGATGCAATCCAGACGGCGTCAGAAGCTGAAGAGGACGGCGTCACAAGCATAAGGTGACGCCGTCGCAAGTCTAACGTGGCCAAGACGAAACCCTAATGACGGCGACACGACGGCGTCACAAAACATAAGGTGACGCCGTCGCATGTGTAATCTTATATATAGAATCCGAATTTTTCAGTATTTGTGTGTAGTCTTTTGGAGTAAAAACCTAAACCGAACCAAGGCTGTCTTGTACAGTATTTTAGGGTTCCAAACCCTATCTTACACCAAGATAAGTGTTTTACTTCATTAATACAATTATGTCTTTGATTAAAAAAAAAATCTTCCTCAACCTCAACCTTAGCGTAGTAACTTCTCACTAGCATTCCTATTCCCCTAGAGAACGATATCAATACCCGTGGCTTACCCTAATACTACACTACAACGATTAGGTTCACTGCCTAAGGTGTTGAAAAACTTGCTCGACGAAAAGGAAGTTCCTTTGACCCCGAACGACGCGTGTAGCGTTATCAAATCATCATCATAATACATACTTACTCATTAAATGGGTTGTTGTTTAGCGATATCCATGTAATGTGAGAATTTTTCTTAACTAAATGATTAAGGGCTAAATGCCGTATAAAAACATGTATGGTACATTTTTCATGTATATGACGACATATAATTAGTTTTGCTTTAAACAAATATAAATGAGAACACTCTCTCGAAATGCAAAATATTTGTTAAAAAATAGTTTATAAGAAACATAATCCATACTGTTTTTAGAAAAATAGTTTTACACTAACTTTCTGGTGTTTTTCTGATTAGAGCTGAGCATGGACGATCCAAAACTGAATCGGATCGAAAAAACTGACAGAACCGACCCAACAGTCTTTCGGTTCTGCTCGACCCAGAACCGACGAAAACACACCCAAATAGATCTAAACCGAACCGAACCGACACAAAACTGAATCGAACCGATCATATTCGGTTCGATTTCAGTCCATGTTTTTCATGAAATCGGTTCTCGGGGTGGTTCGGTTTTGAACCTTTGCTCAACCCTATTTTTTATAGCAGACGATTGATTAATTTTATTTTTATTTTATTTTATTTTTTTCTTTTTGCGCAAATGGTGAATACTTATATTAAAATTCCAAATAAATTACATCATAAGAATAGAAACAAAAGATTTGGACATGACCCAAATCCTAACCAAACAAAACTGACACAAAACAATTCAAAAACAACTCAATTCTATCCGATATCAGATATACACCAGCCTTTATATCTGATACAAACAACTCAGAACCTTCAAACAAAGCATTTTCCTTATCATCACAGATGTATTCTCAAGAGATTCAAGCTGCTCTTTAACATAAACCAAGCCAGCTTAGACCTTGAATTCACCATTTATAATGCACCAACCATCTAGCTACATTTCCACATCACTTCCATATCAATCCATTCAACCATCATCCACAATAGAAAGATATGAAAAGTGTTTGGCTTCACTAGGAACCCATATCCCATCCATGGAAGGGCTCTACCAAATCAGCCTACATTTCCCTCTCTAAGAAGGGCTTCAACTGATTGGGAACACTCCCCCCCCCCCCCCCCATGATGGCCACCCTTACCTCCTTTGATGATATATTGAGTGGACCAAGAAGGATCATCTTTCATTCCTCTCTATTCCACCCATCATATACCATCCTCCAAAACCATTTACCCTTCACAATCAGGCAAAAAAACCAACCAAACACTCCTTTATTCAGTAAGACATCTATTCTTTTAACTGGAGTTCAACTGTATTTCCCATTCATTACATACTTGAGCAACTGATGCAGACTTCTTCACTTTAAGGCTTAGAAGTTGAAGCTTTACACTTTCAATAATCCCCTTTATGAGACATTGCTTGTTACTTTGACTCTGCTTGAATAGTCTCACATTTCTTTCAACCCAAATAAAATACACAGTAGTAGCAAGAACTAATCTGTGCAACACATCATAAATTGTATTCTTGCATCTGTCCTGCAATTTCTGCCACAACATTTCTCCAATCCATACCTCCATACACTATCTTAGCTTTAGCTTTTACTTCATTCCAAACATCTTTAGAGAATGGACAGTTGAAAAATAGATGACTGTGAGAATCATTTATAGTTGAACATAGAGGACACATGAGATTAGTCTGATTGTTCCAGCTCATAATCCTATCTTGAGTAGCTAGTCTTCCATGAATAGAAAGCCACAAGATAAAAGCATGCCTGGGATTACATTGGGAAAACCAAACAAACTTATACCAATTCACTTCTCCGCTACCTTCATTAAAAATCTCCCAAACACTCCTTAAAGAATTTTTTTCTTTTTTACCATTTACACCCATCCATACAACAAAATCTTCTTTACCATTAGACAATTTAGGGATCTCTATGCTACTAAGTCTGATGTATTTCTGTTTCCATCTCTCAGGCCAAACCCAATCATTATTAATCACAGCTTCCTCTATAGTCATTTGTTCTTTGAATCTTGCTACATATATTTCCTTAAAAGAAATAAACTCATCCAAAGGTCCATTAACATGCCATCTATCATGCCAAACATTAATTTTCTTCCCATCACCAATTTCATACCAAACATACTTTTTGATCTTATCTCGTAGATCCATGATAGCCTTCCAGGTTCCACTATCTAAATCATCCACATTGATCTCCCATATATTCTTCCCTTTTAGCTTAACTACATTTACCCATTTAACCCATAAGCTATCTTGTTGATTAATAATGTTCCACAAATGTTTACATAACAAGGCTTCATTCCAGGGTCCAAGCTTTTTCAGACCCAATCCTCCTTGACTTTTAGGAGAACAAATCACCTTCCAAGCAACCTTTGCAGCTCCTTTCTTCAAAGTACCTTGACTCCATAAGAAACCTTTCAACACTTTATCAATTTCCTTTACTGTGGTCTTTGGAATTAGGAAGACTGAAGCCCAATATATGTGCATAGATGCAAGGACTGCTGCAATGAGCTGCAATCTACCTACATAGGAAAGAGCTTTATTTTTCCAATCATTAACTTTTGCTTTTACCTTATCCACCAACTGATTACATTCAGTTATACCAATGTTCTTAGTTATCAAAGGTACTCCTAGATACTTCATAGGTAATTCACCAACTGCAAAAGGCAAAATCTCCAAAATCTTTTGTCTTTCAGCAGCCTTTACACATCCAAAGAATATAGTACTCTTACTCATATTGGGGATCAAACCTGAGCAGACGATTAATTTAAAACTAAGTTGAAATGAAAACATGGATAAATGATTCAAAATGACGAGAGAGTGCGAGTAATACATTGTTCTTAATTATATAACATAAAAATAAAATAAAAGTTGTGTTATCAAGGATTACTTAAATAGGAAAAGAAGAAAAAAACAAACGAGAAAATTTTTTTTTTTGCTAATTTTGAAATAAAATATTTCTTTATAAAATTGGACTAAAAATGTTTATAACTTTTAACAAAAAGTAAAAAAAGAAAAGAAAAAAACAGAGACATAAAGCCCAAGTTGTGTTGTGTACTTGTGTTATGTTTTGCAGTTGATCTTAAACCCCCCATCAACCAGTTGTAACTGTTCTCACTTTACTGTACTAGGGTTTCTAACCCCAAATACTTTAAACCCTCATTTCAGATTCAGTTTTCAAAGGTATCAATCAACCTACACTTCAATCCCAACCTGTAAGTACCTTCATTTCCATTTTAGCTTAATTTTTTTATCAAAGTTATAAATGGGTAAATCTGGAGGTAGGAAGAAGAAAACTAACCAAAACCAAAACCAAAACCCTAGTCAAGCATCTGTAGTAATCCCTAATGGAAATGTTATTGATCCCAAATTATCCCTTTTATTGAAAAAAGCTCATGACCTTAAAGAGCTAGGAAACATCAAGTTTCAATCCAAGGACTTTATAGGCGCCCTCGAAAACTACGAATACGCGCTTAAGTTAACACCTAAAACTCACCCTGACCGTGCGGTTTTTCATAGCAATATGGCTGCTTGTTTGATGCAAATTAAGCCTATAGATTATGACAAAGTTATATCCGAGTGTTCCTTGGCGCTACAGGCTCAGCCTGTTTATGTTCGCGCCTTGCTTCGTAGGGCTAGGGCGTTTGAGGCGTTAGGGAAGCATGATTTGGCTATGTTGGATGTGAAGGCTTTGTTGGGGCTTGAACCGAATCATAGGGATGCGTTAGAGATTGCTTTGAGGTTGAGGTTGGAGGCGACGCAGGATCTTATGAGCCGGCCGTCGCCTGCGGCGTTAGGGGCGAGTGCGGTTCGTGGGGCGCCCGTTGGTGGCCTTGGACCTTGTTTGCCTGCTCGTCCTGTTCCTAAGAAACCGGGACCTGCGGTTGGTGTTGCTAATAGTAAGCAAGATAAGATGTATCCGGTTCCGTCGACTGAGACTATTAAGGAGGTCAAGTCGACCGAAATGCCAAAGGTTGTTTCCAAATCCGTTAGTATTCCGGAAAAGAGTAGGCACAAGGAACAGATAGTTTCATCGGTTTTGCTGGCATCTGAGGTTTTAGTAAAGTGTAGATCTTTGAAGCTTGTGTATGGTCATGATATCCGGCTTGCTGAAATGCCGGTGAATTGTACTTTTAAGGTGTTAAGAGAGGTGGTAAGTAAACGTTTTCCGTCGTCAAAGTCGGTTTTGATTAAGTTTAAGGACAATGATGGGGATTTGGTGACTGTAACTTGTACTAGTGAGCTCAGGCTTGCGGAGTCCATTGCAGATGGTCTAGTTCGTCTTGGCAAAGATCAAGATGTAGAAAAAGTTGTCTCGTATGGGATGTTGAGATTGCATGTTGTTGAGGTTAGTCCAGAGCACGAGCCACTTTTATTAGAGGAAGAACCAGAAGAAGAGTATAAAAGAGATGACATTGAGACCCATGAGTTGGTAAACGAATCCGCAGAAGAAACTGTAATTGATGATAATAAAATAGAAGAAGAACGTGTTAAGAAAACAGATAAAGAAGGGACTGATGTTACCGAGTTTAAGGAAGTTGAGATGGATGATTGGTTGTTTGAATTTGCTCAGTTGTTCCGGACCCACATAGGAATTGACCCGGATGCTCACATTGACCTCCATGAACTCGGGATGGAAATGTGCTCTGAGGCTCTTGAAGAGACTGTTACAAGTGAAAAGGCTCAAGCTTTATTTGATAAAGCTTCGTTAAAGTTTCAAGAAGTGGCTGCTTTAGCTTTCTTCAATTGGGGGAACGTTCATATGTGTGCTGCAAGGAAACGAATCCCAATAGATGACTCGGGTGCTAAAGATATGGTGGCCACACAACTTCAAGAAGCTTATGAGTGGGTGAAAGAAAAGTATACATTAGCAAGGGAGAAATACGATGAGGCGTTGTTGATAAAACCGGATTTTTATGAAGGACTTTTAGCATTGGGTCAACAACAGTTTGAAATGGCAAAGCTTCACTGGTCTTTTGTTCTTGCTAAGAAAGAAGATTTGTCAAAGTGGGACCCAACAGAGACAATTAGGCTTTTCGACAGTGCTGAAGAGAAGATGAAGTCGGCAACCGAGATGTGGGAAAAACTAGAGGAGCAAAGAGCTAAAGAACTCAAAGATCCTAATACTAACAAGAAAGATGATTTAACAAAGAAAAGAAAAAAACAAGCCGGTGGTAATGAAGGTGAGGATGCTAAAACTGGTGGTGACGTGTCGGCTGATGAAGCGGCAGAGCAAGCAGCGGTGATGAGATCTCAGATACATTTGTTTTGGGGTAATATGCTTTTCGAGAGATCTCAAGTGGAGTGTAAGTTGGGTTTGAAAGGGTGGGAGAAAAACTTGGAAACATCTGTTAAACAGTTTAAGCTTGCTGGAGCCTCGGAGGTTGACATATCAACAGTTTTGAAGAACCATTGTTCTAATGCAGAAGCTGTTGAAGGAGATGACAAAAAGGTGAAAGACCCTAGTTCAGACGTGACAGGAGCAAATGATGATAACGAAAAAATTAACCTATCTTAGTTAAGGTCCGATCCTCTTCTAATGCAAAATTGTCATTTATTTTTTTACTTTTTAGAAGCGAGGCATAGGTTACTGCTTATGCCTAAACTCATTGTTATTTGGGTCAATTAGCCCCATAGTTTTTAGCTATGCCAGTTTTCCTATATTAGGCAGCGGTGGTTTGCTTTATATATTGTGGGATATTTTGCACTATGGAGACGTTATATTATGATAAGTTGTGTTATTTGCATTGTCTTTGCTATATGATCTTAGAAAATTTCGTCTTCACAAATTAGTATATGTGTGTTTCTTCGCAGCATATTATGTTTTTTTAAGTTAGTCTTTTTTGCTCAAACTTTGTGGATCTCGTTAAGATTTGAAATGTGATGAAACGTGTCTTCGAACATGGTCTGTCTGCTAGTCTTTTAGCTAGTTAAGTAATTAAATTGCACTCAAGGTTCATGTCATAAAAAAAATTTGTGGTTGCAAATAAAATATCATCAATCCTGATCATGATTATTAACATATATAGCAAACTTGTAATCAGTTTGAGCAATCACTCTATGCAAATATATAGCAAACTTGTAGATCATACGATTAGATTATTAACATATAGAAATTACATAGAATTATCAATTATGTCATTACGGTATCTCAAGATTTGGTGTTCTCATACAAACCATTCATAGATGTCTGCAAGACACCAGACCGATAATACCTTAGAACACATCTCTATTTTTTTTTGTGGTGTAATCCTTTATAATCTTATTTAGCTAAATGAACACACACAAACACCATCACTGCTGATTTCTTCACTCAAGCCGTCGCAATGGGGCTGACGCTGACTGCCTCCTGCATGGTCTTAAAAGCTTCAAATCTAGGCTCCTTTGCCTGAAACTTCACTTCAGCATAGAGCTTCATGTAGTCCTCAAACACAAACTTCGGGTACATACTGCTTTTTTCTGCTTCCTTGTTTACTAGTTCTGGTGCAGGATAGATCACAGCATCACTTCCTGGGTTGTAAAATGAGGCTATCGACATTCGGGTTCCATCAGTTTGAGCAATCACTCTATGCATCACACTTTTGTACCTTCCGTTAGTGATTACCTGAAAGCTAATATTGTTAGTACACCCTTATCGTTTCAACAACCTGATATGGTTCGTAAACAATGAAGTAAAGCATCTTAATGCAGTAATTGCACTTGAGAGTATAAGGACAGTCTAAACAGTTTAACTCGGGGTTACTTTTATATTTTTGTAATGTACCTCAAGCTGATCACCCAGGTTAATCACAATGGAATGGTGCATCGGTGGAACATCAACCCATTTGTCGTCCTTAAGGAGCTGGAGCCCGCTGACCTTATCGTCCTGGAAGAGTAAGATAACGCCACCAGCATCAGTGTGGGCCCGGAGACCCTTGATAAGATCAGGCTTAGGACATGGGGGATAGTTGCTCACTTTGGTCCCGAAGGTGGGACCCTTGGCGCCAGCACCATAGAAAGCTTTCTTGAGGTAACCTTTCTCTAGTCCTAGATTCTCACAGAATATGTCTAAAAGATTCTCAGCTAGTTTCTCAAGCTCTTCAGCAAACAACTTCATCACCTTCCTGTCATCATCCAAAAAAGAAAGTGATTTGATTATTTGCCACTTGCCTCTTTTAAGTTCTTATCTTAGAAGGTGTTTCGATGCCCTTTGTAAAGTGATTAGCATGAGTTGAAAAACCAGTTTTTTTTTTTTTTTTTTTTTTTTTTTTTTTTTTTTTTTAGCTTCTACTTACCTTAATCTTATAAGTAATAGTGGAAGCATAAATACTCAGAATGTCTCACTTTTACTGAAACACTCAAGAATAGTTGGTCGAGTATTTAATAGGCTAGGTCCAAGAGATATTAAAAAATGAAGAGGTTCATTTTTGTTATCATGCATAGGTTTATGTCACATGCTTATGTGGCCTGTTATAAAGCTTCGGAAAGTTAGTAGTAGATAGCAAAGATAAGTTTTTAAAATAAATAGGTTTGTAAGTCATAAGTTGTTGATTTAATATGAATATCAAATATATAAATCTTATAAAGGGTTTAAAATAGTGGATGTACTTAGTGCTGCAAATTATTTTACTTAGTTTAAGCTCATGTCCAAGCAACAGCGAAAGCTTAATAAGGCGAAGTGTCAGAAATGTCAATTTTTAATGGTTGAAAAGTCTTCATGAAGTAATGGTAGTTTACCAAATAAATAAATTCAATAGCGAAGTGACCACAAATATTTCCCTATAATAATATGGTCAGCGACGAAATATAGATATTTTATAGTCTTTCTTTCCTACTTTCTTGGACACCTGTTATTATTTTTATTTTATACATTTATAGAACTCTGTTCATACCTGTACTCATCTTCAAGATCTGGGACCTCAGAGATGTTGGATTGGGGTAGATGACGAAGATAGAAAGTGCTCTCCCAGTCCAAATCTTCGATTTCGCTTTGAACAGCTTCTAACCCTTTGCTGGCCACCATTTCTTTGAACCTATCTTCCATGCACTTCTTGTAATGCCCTTTTGTCATCTTTTCCACAGTGTCCAAAAGCTCAGTCGATATGCCATGGTTCACAATCTACAAAACTTAAACTTATTAGTATATGTCCTACGATAAATAAAAAACCAAACTTTTTATAATATATATTACAGTTCATAGTTGCATACCTCAAAGAACCCCCAGTTTTCACAAGCATCGTTGATCAAGCTCAACGTTGCAGCTCTTTCCTCGCCGTTAAGCTTCTCCATGTTCACAATTGGGAAGGTTTCCATTGCTCTCAGCTTCTTTTCTCACAGTTTGTAAGTTATGTGTGTGTATGGAATATGTGTGATCAATGTGTAGAATGAGCATGGGGGGTGGGTGCAATTTATAGAGGAATTGAAGATGGTAGGGCCGAGTAGGAAAATTAGAGGGAAAGTGGTTATTTTTAAGAACAAAAAATCGGAACAGGATAGTCATGCAACATGTAGATGTAACATTTTCGGTAGGACCCTTTGGAAAGTTACGGTCAGCCTATGACCATGGGTCTGCATCATCTCTTTACTTATGTCATTGTCCGGGTGAATTATGATTCATCATCACTATCTTTTCTGTGTAAAAAAAATTGTTAGCTGCTATTGGAATGGCGTTTAAATTTTGCATCTTTGGGTGTATTACAGCTTATTATACACGATATTTGCATGTTTTCCTGTCAATTTAGGGACACATATTTATCATTTGCATCTTTTCGTCTAACACTAGTTAAGCTTTTAACATACTGAAGTCTTGACATAAGCGTTTATAGTGGGTTAATAAAGTTCCTTTTTCGCACTAGAAGATTTGCTTTGATTGTGATGTCTTTTTGTGCAGAACTATTTTTGAAATGATATCTTTTCTTAAACGTGCCTTTAAGTGGTCCTTGTATTAGTTTGTGTACACTAAGACGGCCAAATAGGGCTGCGGCGACTATTCATTTGTCGTGAAGACTGCAATGAATGAATGTGTCGACTTCAGCCAATGGGTGGTCTTTCTCGAGTTGAATGAGTCAATACATGGCAGTATGCGACTGCGTGTAGGATTATTTATTTGTTTGTGTGGAAAAATGATTTTTTTTTTTTTTTTTTTTTTTTTTTTTAAATAAAAATACGAAAAGGAAAGTACGAGTTAAATTGCAAATGGCCAAGTTTGTTTTATAGACAGCTAGCCAGGTAGTACAGGAATGGGCATATGTTGTCTTGTTTTCTTTGTTCCATTCATCAGACTTGTGTTTTAATACCCCTCTTATTATTATTATTATTTTTTTTTAATTCTAAGTAAATGGTAAAAATGTGATAATTTAGTGGTAAGAAGATTGTGCGAGTGAATCACCACCGAATGAAATTAAAATTTGTGTATGTTGCGTGTTATGTGCAATGTTTTCAAATCCGGGTCTACCCAGCCTGGTTAACCGGTTCCGGAAAAAAAAGGTAAAAAACGAGTTAACGATTAGACCCGTCAGGTTTTAAGTGACCCGGGTCAACCCGGTTCTCGAAACTTGTCGGGGTTTGGTTTTTTCATTTATTTTATAGAAAACCGGGTTGACCTGATGGTCTAACGGTTGAACCGGTGGCCTAATCGGTTGAACCGGTAATTGAACCGGTTGACTCGGTTGAAAAAAGAAATAGTTTTTTTAATTGAACCGGTAACCCGATGACTTGATCTGATCGATTAAAAACTCAGTTTTTAAAACATGGTTATGTGTATGTTTAAGTAGAATATAATTAAATATTAAAAAATATATAATGTGATAATTTGGTGGTAAAAAGATTGTTGGATTGAATGTTTAATGTGAGGCAAATGTGTCATTGTACCCATCACTACACAATACACCTTGGTCTAAAAGCTTGTCTTTTTCTTAGATTTTCATATTTAAACAAATAATTGAAATCTAGCTTCAATAAAAAATAAAAATATTCAGGCGTTGTGTCATTGCGGGACTTGTAAGGTTGGTTGTAATAGTGACCTTCATTATCATCATCAATTCAATGTTACGTCAGTTTCTTTTTTCACAATCAACATCATCACCAACATATGTAAGTCTAGTGGTAATAAGGAGTTACCACAACCAATTTCATCATTGTCATTTCAGAGTTGTATCACTTTCTTTCTCCACAACAAACTACCAACTTAGTGTAATAAACCAACGAACTTCACTATCAAAACGTATCACACTTAAACACAAATATACCCTACAAAAACCAAAATATCACACACACAACAACAACACTCAGTCTTCCCTAAGTTCGAGGTCTCCGATTTTACATAAGGAAGTGTGTTGTGTGGATGAGTGTAGTAAGCAAAGGCGCGTTTTTGGTTGTCAACAAGGATGAAGACGCGTCAAAATTGCATCTATGTCTAATAGCACAACCAACATCATCATCAAAACATACCCTACTTAAATACATATATACTCCACAAAAACCATAATATCACACACACACACACAAACACTTCCACAAGTCGGTCTTCACCACGACTGACTTCTCCCCTCAAAGCATCTAAGACGCGTCGTGTTGGGGTGTTGGTAATAAGCAAGACGCGTGGTATAAGAGGAAAGACGCGTCTTACCATCCTTATTGCCAGTAGTCTAACGCAATTCTCCAATTCGTTTAGACATCTCATGTGTAAAGAATATTTGACTAAGTTAGTTATCAAAATTCTAAATTTACCATTAACAGATTGAACACAACAGCTAAAAGAATACTAAGTATTTATTTTGTAAAAGGATAGCTCTGAAGAACTATAGTAAATTATTAAAAATTTGAAAGTTTCGAGTATAGAATTAAAAAAAGACTGGGATTTACACCCCATTGAGTACACATACGAGAGTGGTGAGAGAAAGAGTCGAAAATACACTAGAATACTTTCGGTTAGACCGTGCATATCTGAGTTAAAAACTCGTCTTTTTCGTGTAATATGAACATGTAAAAAATCATTTGTTTACCTGTTTTAATCGTAGAAAATAAGTTGACAGCCGTTTTTAGGTCTTGATAAAATAAATAGTTAATGGCCAAGGGATAAACCCGTTTGAACCGCTAATAATATTGTTTCGATTGGTACCCCTTCTGGCTCACTTTTACCCCCTTATTACTAGGACAAAATTGTTTTTTATCTGCCTTTTCATATTTTTTGTCTTCTGAAACTTTATATTTTCTGTTTCGTATTTTCAATTCTGTAGTTTTATAATAAAAAGAAAATTAAGAAAATAAAATAAAATAAAGAGTAAACTGCAAAATACATCCCTGTGGTTTACAGTTTTTGACACCTTACATCCCTGTCACAAACTATTGGCTAGTTACATCCTTCGTTAGCCAAACGTTAGCCATTATACATCCCTGGTCACTAACTCCGTTAGTTTTCGTCGTTAACTGCTAACGGGAGGGCTATTTTGGTCTTTTTACGCATACGAGGGATGTATTTTGCAAATTATTTTTATACTTTACTTTTTTTTTTTTTTTTTTTTTTTTTTTTTTTTTTTAATTATTATTATTATTATTATTATTATTATTATTATTATTATTATTATTATTCGGAAATGTTTGTAAAAAAAAAATCCGAAAATTTTGTAAAAAAATTCCGAAAATTTTGTAAAAAAATTACGAAAATTTTATAAAAAATTCCAAAAATTTTATAAAAAAATTTATAAAAATTTTATAAAAAAATTTATTAATAATTCCGAAAATTTTATAAAATATTCCGATAAAATTTTTATAAAAAAAAAATTCCGAATTTTTTTATTAAAATTTTTTTTTTCCGTTTTGAATACTTTTAGACGAAATTTTTTATAAAATTTTGCGCAAAAGTATTCAAAAAAATATATAAATTTTTTATAAATTTTTTTATAAAATTTTCAGAATTTCTATAAAATTTTTATAAAATTCCAAAAATTCTGAAAATTTTATAAAAATTCTGAAAATTTTATAAATTTTTTTATAAATTTTTTTATAAATTTTTATATAAAATTTTCAGAATTTCTATAAAATTTTTATAAAATTCCAAAAATTTTATAAAAATTCTGAAAATTTTATAAACAAATTTATAAAAAATTTTATAAAAAAATTTATAAAAAATTTTATAAAAAAATTTATAAAATTTTCAGAATTTTTATAAAATTTTATAAAATTTTATAGAAATTCTGAAAATTTTATAAAAAAATTTATAAAAAATTTATAAAAATTTTATAAAAAATTTTCGACAAATATATATATATATATTTTTTGAATACTTTTGCGCAAAATTTTATAAAAAACTTCGTCTAAAAGTATTCAAAACAGAAAAAAGAAAATTTTTTATAAAAAAATTTGGAATTTTTTTTTTATAAAAATTTAGCGGAATATTTTATACTCCTTCCGTCTCAAAATTATTGTCAGGGGACAAGAATCACAAAGTTTAATAAAAGTGGGACCCCTATAAATCTCAACCACTCAAATGGAATATTCCTCAATTATATTCTCTTTTTCTTACTAAATATGGAAAGTGGACAATTAATTTGAGACACCCATAAAAGGAAATATGGACAATAAATATGAGACGGAGGGAGTAAAATTTTCGGAATTATTAATAAATTTTTTTATAAAATTTTTATAAATTTTTTTATAAAATTTTTGGAATTTTTTATAAAATTTTCGTAATTTTTTCACAAAATTTTCGGAATTTTTTTACAAAATTTTCGGATTTTTTTTTTACAAACATTTCCGAATAATAATAATAATAATAAGAATTAAAAAAAAAAAAAAAAAAAAAAAAAAAAAGGTAAAGTATAAAAATAATTTGCAAAATACATCCCTCGTATGCGTAAAAAGACCAAAATAGCCCTCCCGTTAGCAGTTAACGACGAAAACTAACGTAGTTAGTGACCAGGGATGTATAATGGCTAACGTTTGGCTAACGAAGGATGTAACTAGCCAATAGTTTGTGACAGGGATGTAAGGTGTCAAAAACTGTAAACCACAAGGATGTATTTTGCAGTTTACTCTAAAATAAAATAAAAGGTATTTAGAATCATTTAAGAAAGGTTATGTATAACTTGTCCTCATTTATTCTTAAGTGTTTTGGTGTTGAGATCATCTTAAGGTATTTTGATGATTTTTAAATTTATATACTCATCAAAGTCATATGTCGTTGAGTATCAAAGGACCAATATTCATTGACGTCTTTTTCCAAAAAAGAATTGATCAAGTAAACGAAAATGAATCAAGACTATTAATTACTCCCTCCGTCCCAAAATAATTGGCCTTATTTAACTTTTTGAAGTCTTAATTTCTCAACTTTGATCCTTAATATTTTTGTATGTGTTATGTAATACTTGATGAAAATTACACCAATGAAAAAATATTTAAAAGACAATTCATTCATATATTTTGCATCAATTATTATATAGCATAAATAAAAATATTCAATATCAAAGTTGAGAAATTATAACTTTAAAAAGTCAAATGAGGACAATTAATTTGGGACGGAGGGAGTAATAGAAAGCAAATAAAGCATCTGGTGCTTGAAAATCAAGTGTCATTTATTCATTTTACAGCTAGCATAGTACTCCTTATTTGTTTAGATTATTCGAGGATCAATTCTTAAGGATAAAATTTAAAAGTGGAAACGATCCGGATTTTACGTAGAATCTTAAAAAGCTTAAGATCTTACAGGATCTCGATCTTGACCGTAGGATTTAAAGATCTAATCATATCCGATTTTACGTTTCTCAAACCGCAAACTAAAAAACTACAAAGTTATAGGTTATCTTATAATAGAATTAAGAAAACAACATGCGATTCTTCTTAAACATTCAATATTCATAATTTAGAACAATGTTTACATAAAACATTCATATAACTTTTTATTTATGATATATAGTAATTTGTAGATTTGAGTACTATTACAAAGACTATTAAAAATGACGTTGTAGTAGTAAGATGTTATGATCTCGATTCAATTTTACAAAAATGAAAACGATCTTCAGTAGATCACGATCTTAAAAACCTTGGTTCAAATGATATTCCAAGCAAAAGAAAACCAAGTATGTGTACACATAAAAGCTGACAAATATATTTCGGTGTGGTGGTAGGGGCTTGTTACTTGATAAGTTAACTTGTTGCCATCTGGTATGATAGAACTATGAAGTTTCACTTTCCTATTCCCATCTTTATTCAAACATTTTTCTCTCAATAATACAATCTCTTTATACGTGGTGTGAGGAGCATGGATATGCTTGCATGGCCAAAGTTTCGAGCTGTTAGATGGAGCTAGCTGAAACTAAAGTTTTCAAGAGATGTATGTAACTTAACTTCAACGTATAGTAATTGAAGAGCTTAAAGGTGTGAAAATGACATTAAAAGATCCACAAACATGTAACGCACATAGTTGATTAGCTTCTTTATTTAAAAGCTTGTGTTTATCAAAAGCTCTTATAAGCTTTTACGTTAAGTATGACTTAGACTTGTCTCATAAAATGGTAGATTATTTCGAAAACAATAACATTAGGCGTTAATCAAACGTTGTGGTTTGCATATCATGATGATGATAAGTAGATGACCAGGACTATTGCTTTTCCATGCCATCGCTAAAAAGCAACACGAGACAACAAATAATTAGGGCATCGTGCTTTTGGCTTGTCATTTCGTTACCCTCTTTTACCAACAAAAGCTTATATATTACAACATGCATGTCGATCAATCAAAGAAAAGCGATCGCCTTTCGCCTATAATGCGGAACTCGCACTTATATTTGATGCTCAATGATTATATGTACGTAGTATTCTTTTTAATTACACCATTTTAACGATCATATTTTTGTGTTTGTGATGAGAATATTAGCATGCACTTGACCAAATTAACACTATTCATATAATGATATTCTAGAGAATACACTGTTACATGCATTACGTAAATTTTAAGTTTCTTCATGATCTCTTTAGAGAATAAATGCTATAGTTTTATAATGCACTTATAAATTCCATTAACAAGCCAAGGAACTTACGCTGAAGAGTCCTGATAAATGACGATTGAGATGAGATTCTGCATTTTTGAACAAATTGAATTCTTATTCGATAGCGATGACTCCTTCGTGGTCATTACAAGTAAATATATCTTTCGAGAAAGCATCAATACGACAATATCCATTTTTCTATCACAATTACAAGAAATTAAAATAAGGCTATAGAAAAGAAAAAAAAAAAAAAAAAAAAAAAAAAAAAAAAAACTGTGAATACAGATATAACGTTCAAATCAAATTAGAATAAATAAATATTAAGGTTTGCTGAATTTCCATTGTTTACAAAGTCGATGAAAATTCAGAAATTAGGCAATGAATCGCGACATTAGTGTGCTAATGTACATTACATTTTAAGCTCTTCTTAGGGATTTAAGACCCAACCTATTTGTAACAACAATATTGGCTAATTTATCCTAATTTTCTAGGTTCGGTATAAGCATGTTAATCTGCGTTCTACATGTCTTATTCATATTACTTTTACATAAATTTAAAAAAATTGCAAAAAGCTGGAAATTATAATTACATGTCTCGAATAAGATACAAAAATAAATTAAACTAGTTTGACGACTAAATGTTAAGTTAGTTCAAATTAGTTGTGTGTTTTCAGAGAGAATGAATATAGAAAAACCATGAAATTACATCACATAAACTTACATATTTAAAACTACTCCTTCCGTCTCAAATATACAGTCTATGTTTACTTTTTGTGTTGTCACAAATTAATTGTCTACTATTAAAAATAGATAGAAAATTAAGTTCGAGTTTACCATATTATCTTTATCTTAAGTTATTATCATGAACTTTGAAAAAGGGATTAAGTTATAGAATAGCGATGTATTTTTCAAAGTGTATCGTTTTGGTACGTGTACTTTTTTTAAGTTGTATAATAGCAATTTACTTTTATAAGTGTTCCAATTTGGTACGTGACGATAACGTGTCATACCCGAAAGTCTGACACGTGGCATCATTTATAACGTGACATGTCATCGTCACGTACCAAATTGGAATACTTATGAAAGTACATTGCTATTCTACAACTTAAAAAAAGAACACGTACCAAAATGGCACACTTTGAAAAATACATCGCTATTCTATGACTTAATCCCTTTGAAAAAAATCATAAATTAATTGGTTTAGTTAAGGATAAATTGTTACTATGCAAAAAGTAAGAAAGACAAATATGTTTTTCTAACTGTATTCCTTTTAGAGTTGGGATCAAATAACAAGAAAAATTAAAATGAGAATAATGAGAAGAAACAATAACCACACATTTCAGATGCACCTACAAAAGCAGATGCATCTCCTTTTAAAATTCTCTCTTTTATTTAAAATATGTGGCTAAAAATACTTATTATTTTTCTCATTTTAGCTTTTCTTCTTACCGAATCTCTTCCCATTCTTTTTATAGTTGGACAACTATCACAATATCCTTCAATATATCACGAACTTCATTTTGGTTTGAACTAGGACATTCAGTCCAAAATGAGGCACGGAAAGAATCAATATCCTTTGAGATTTAATAAGTTTACAAGTAGCTTATTAGAAGAAGAAAAAACTACTTTGTTATTTAGATGTTCTCGACTCTCGAGTACTATTTAAGGAAAAAAAATAAAAGAAAATAAAGTGAAACAGAAATACTTGTGTTTTCGAGTATCACTTAAATAAAGAAAAAAATAAAAATAACTGAAAAAAAATGATGATTTGCTTAATTTTAAAATAAACTGTTTCTTTCCAATATTGAGTTGAAAATATGGCAAAAATGCATATATATCCCTCCCAAAGTGAATAATTGCATATATATCTTTTGTACAAGTTTTTTATGCACATTTTACAATGGTTTTTATGCATGCTTTGGATATATATGCAATTTTGCATTTTCGGGAGGATATATATGCAAAAGCCCTGAAAATATTTACTTGCTATTTCTACAATTTTCCGTACTCAAATTAGTGCTTAACATACAATTAGTGGTGCGATGTGACTACGTGACCCTTCATAACAATATAACAACATGCAAGTGACTATTCCTGGATTTGGATGTAGTCTAGAATTCCATGAATCTACTTTTTAACTTTCTTTCCATCTTTGCTCTTTAATTATAACTATTTCATGCATGGTGAAATAATATATTATTATATAAACCTTTAAACTGTTTTGCACGTTGAAATCCTGATTATACATCGAGTTCTAAGTTACAAATATCTTATCTTAGCTTTTATAATGTACGTACGTGCATATCGAATTTTTAGCAGAATTCCAATTTAGAATCTAATTTGTTACGTCTAATTTTATAAAGTGAAGTTAGCCTAAGATTTGTTCCATCGGTGAAGTATATAATGTTGTTGTTCACGAATAAGATGATTGCGTGCATGAAGTGTGAAAGTAATAGATTTCTTTCGTTATTGTTCAGGGTGTCTCAAGAGTAAAGATGCTAAAGCAATTGCTTTAGGCCTTCGAATTTTAAAAACCTCCAATTTTTATATCTCTTATATATAACTAGGTCTTCGGTTTTTAAAAACTTGCTATTTTCAGGAATTGAACTTATGTATATGTCATTAAGTTTTGTTGTTGTGTAGACCCTATTATTTTACAAACCCTTTATGTTATGAGATAAAAGCCGACTGAACTTATATAAAAGTATCTTTAGTTTTCTACATAAAATAAAGTACTAAAATCAAAAAATTTTAACTGAAAATGCCTCATCTCCGAACTTCGCTTTAGGCCACCTCGAGGGCTAGAGACGCTCATGTTTCTTGTAGAGGTAACTATATCAGAAAGAGAAATGATATTTCTTTGTACTTTGTATTCTCACTGATCCTCTCATTTACAAGACCTTGACTTGTAGCAGAATTCACGGTTTAGACGAAAAGATATAATGAGTAAAAACACATAATGTTATTTGTTTACGTAAGACAAATTGTTAAGTAGGAATATGAAATATGAAGATGTACCAAAAATGTTGGTGTAGATGATCTATTACTAGTTTACTTGAATAGTTGCTTGTTTATTTGGTAAAAAGGAGTAGAAACTCAAAGCATCTCCTAAGATTTTTTTATAAAATTGGTTATAAAATTTGTAACTATTTAAATTGAGCCAAGAGAGAAACATTTACTCAACAATAAACTGTACCATTTATGAACTTGAATATCATTTTTAGGAATGAACCATGTTTTTTTTGAACGGCGGCAATATATATAACAAAAAAAGAAAACTAGCTAGACGCTAGTAAATTACATAAAGTTTACAGTTAATCTAGGATTTTGCACCCAATTAATCCACAAAACCTGAATTTTAGGATTTCTAGCATTAATCCAAAGAAACGACTGAGACTGTATGAAATCTCAAATACTCGCCTTTTGGTGAAGCAAAACAAAAATCTATTCTGAAAACACCAAATCGACCACATCAACGTAAAAGCTACAACATCCAAGCAATTCCTAACTTTGCTTGGCAGCCTAGCACTATCGATCCAAGTGACCCATTCCAGAACATAAGACATAACCGGAATATCTAGCTCCCACCAACGAGCTACTAAAACCCAAAGATCCATAGCCATCTCACAGGAGAAGAAGAGATGATTAACAGTCTCAACATCACTACCACAAATTGGACACAAAATCGAGCTAATGTCAATACCTCTCCTATTTAAACTTCAACTTATAAAACTTTACTATTTATTTACTTTTTCTTAAATTAGAAAGGATAACTAGGAGTAGATGGGATTTAGGGATCCACCCCATATGAGGATTTGTCAATTTGCGGCCAACAAAACAAAGCATGTGCATTACCATACCTTCTTTATGTCCTTCACACCATGTTCATCTTCCTTATATCCATACTTTATATTAAAGAAATGAATCATCCACAAATCTTTATCGAAATTGAATCATGAAAGTATTATTGTTAGTTCAAATAACACTATCTTTATTCTTGACAATGAGATATTTAATAGAATGTGTATTACATAAAGACTGAATTATGTCGTCCAAAAATAAAAAATAATTTTTTTTTGAAATATGACTGCATCTATAAGAATAACATTTACCTTGTGAGAAATTACAATTTACCATTATACTAATACGAAACAATATGCTTAAAACATGGAAGCTTAGCAAAAACGTTCTTTGGTCTTTAATTTTGCATTATTGATATCCTTCGAGTGCACATTCTGCTACGAAAACCCTTTGAGATGGTTTATACACCACCATGGTCACTTATTTAGCTATTTTAATGTTCACATGTGATTTGATGAAGTATGTGGCCAAAAATTAACATGTTTCATTAATTAGTTTGTTCTATATGATTAGTTTTCTATATTGAATGTGTTTGAAAAATAATTGATCAGTTTTGTTCAATAATTGATGCTAGTACTCTTCAATGATATATTCTTCGCATGCTTGCATGCTTCTTCAAAGTACAAATATTTGTGGTGGGGTTTTAAAAGCATGTCCAAATCTTATTGGGTTCTAACATAATCTAATGCCCATAATCTATCATTAAATTAACAACAAAAATATGTTAAAATAAGGGTTTTGCAGGTTAAAAAATACAGTAATACTTACTCCGTCTCTAAATAAATGTCTACTTTGATTTTTACGGTATTTCTTATTCAACTTTAACCTTAAATAATTTTGTTTCTGTTATATAATACTTGATGAAAATTATATTAATGAAAATATATTTAAAAATCAATCTATTCACATATTTTGCATCAAGTATTATATAACATAAATAAAAATATTTAAGGTCAAAGTTGAACAAGAAAACCGTAAAAAGTCAAAGTGGACATTTATTTAAAAACGGGGGTAGTAACTATAGTCTTCAATTCAGTTAACCAAGTATTTAACCATGTTCTATAAACAAAAATTGGAGTGTGTTTAGAAAATTTTAGATGGTAATGGAATGAAATTAACGTCAACAAATTTAATCAAAATCTAACCATTAAACAGTAATGCATGTGTGAAAGGAATGCTTCATTCGGTCAGGGCGTCTCTTGAATTTTGGCAGCCTCGTGCAATTATCACAAAGAGGCCTCATTTAACACAAGAAAAAAATACATGTATCAATAGTGCATAAACTAATTAAACTTGAGTCTTATATTGTGTATAATATAAGTGCATGAAATTATATATGTGACCCTCGTCAAACGGTGATCCTGTTCAATGGCACTGCCAGCACTCTCATAAAGACGGCACTGCATTGGATAAGATCTTAGGCTATAAGGAAACAAACTACTACGTCCAACAAATAAGAATCCGATCAAGATGCCTTAATAAAGATAGTCCACCATGATTGATAGAATTCGAAGGACCACAAAATGGGTTCACCTTTTTATTTTATCTTACGATATGTTTACCTGGAAAGTTCAACTTGAAAGGACCTCATTTCATGATTTCCATCCATCACAACTATAACAACAAAATACTACCAGTTAGTGCATCTGAAATATATGGTTCATGAACTTCTTCACAGCATCGTGTTAAATGTTTTAAAGGCTTGTCACACTCATAATGATTCACGTTAAAAAAGGTGCACTGATTCATGGTTTTCTCCACAAATTTAAGCTTTTGGACATTATAAAAGACGTTAAAGGTTAATTGATACCAGCATTTTAACTCCTAGACTAAGATTCTAAGTGTAATGGTGTGGTGTGCTTGTCCGCTTCGTCGTCAACATTCAATTTCATCATCATCAAATACTCGTAGTGGTTATCACGTCTTTTCCCATTTTTCTATACTACTATTAAGTAAAAACATAACTTACTTAAACACAAAGTAACCTTGTTACAAAAAAAAAAAAAAAAAAAAAAAAAAAAAAAAAATCGGTAGTCTGCACCACAGAACAATGCAAAGTTTCTGTTCCCGTGCATGAAGCAAGGGTGGTTGCAAGGCCTTGTCACGTCATGTCTTGATGATGCTACCCAAACTTGAACAAGCGTGAACCCAAGGCCTTACGACACCTAGTTTTGTGAGTGATATTTTTATATATAAACCGGCTAAAAATATATATAGAAAAGTCATAAGTTTTTTTTTTCTTCCTCGCGTAACGAATAGACCTATCACACCCAAGTTGAAAGAAACATAAATAGAGGGACAAACATGGTTTTAAATTTTGATATAGATATATTTGTATTGTTGTAATTATTTGCACTATTTATTTGAGTTTGGTTCGACCCATTGACTTGTCATTGCCATGAGCTGTCTCGTTATACCATTTTACACTGCTCTTAGTTGTACCTTGCCCCACAAGTCACAAACATCGATCGATATGTTCATTTTCTATGGTTTTTTTTTTTTTCTTCTTCTCATTGTATAAAGACGTCACGAGAAAAAAAGAAAATAAAACTTCAAATAGTTCACGGAACTATTAATAATATGCTGATCGAATATATAGAAACCTTATAAATTTTGCTAGCTATAGCTTTTTTTATACTTATAACATCATAATATATAGAAACCTTAAATATATGAAAATAAACATCTACGAAGGAACCAAATTTACTTGACCAAAACCTCACTATTTTGTGAATATATATAGTTAAAAGTAAATTGTAGACGACACAAAGAAATCAATACTTTTGAGCTTTCGGGAGTAGAGATCGAGCGTAGAATACCAGTGAAAAAATTCTTTCTTTATTCAATTTTTTTTAAAGGAATCAAGGGTGCCGTAGAGTTTCTCATAGAAATAAAAAACTTCTCGCCCACTTCCTACAATCCAGCCTGCAGCCTGTGATATGGTTGACAGTTTGCCATTAGTCTATATAAAGGTTTTATCTGGAGCTAAATATATTTTTTCGTAACATTGTATAGTGTATAGTATACGAGGTACAGGTATGAGGTTTTCCTTATTCAGGTTATCTGAGTGAGGGTGAATTTTTTACTCATATATGTACAAGGGCTAATCGGGGTATCACCGTGACCGTTTCCAACCCTTTCTTAAATCATCTCAAATATATATTGGGAACGTTTGAACACTAGACCTCATACGAGTACATGAGTTGTTTACCCCCAAGACACTAATTTGATGGTAGTTTCTCACTTTTTTTTTGTAATATGTAAATCTAAAATATCTAGTTACCTCATCCTGTGGATATGAAAAGAGTTAAATGAAAACGAACCACCCGATTCATATCACACGTACACATTGTCGATCACTTGTCGTGGTGGGGATGTGTTTTGTGTTTTAACGACTTGTACATGTACCGGAGTTTTGTTGCTTGAATAGTAGTATGTTTCAAAATCAATTTTGTGTTTACATAAATGTTTGTACCTTGATACTTAAATTTGGTGTAGAACATGAGTTGGACCATGTTAACCACATTACAGTGAACTGTTGAATTGGTTAGAGAATAGAGATAGGCCCATTCTATGTGTTAGCCGAATGAGGCAATTTGGTATGCGATGTTTATATACTACACCCGTCTCATTTTGAGTGTATATATTTCGTGTATTAATCTAAAATGTTGTTGGTCACGTTCGACTAAATGACTAGCTGGTTCTTAGTCTTTTATTTCCTGTTCTTCAACCCATTGACAGTGCTTCGGAGCTCAACGTTGGATGATTCATTCTCAAATCCTTCAAGACAAACTAACAAAAATTCAAGAGAAAGACTATTAGAGATCGAGTAAGGGGGTTATTTCATATGTATATTTGACCTGTTTTTATGAAGACTACAAATATACCATTAGAGAAAGGACATGGATTGGAGACAATGAAATATAGGACACATAATAGACGGTCTAGGCGGTGACTGATGGCAAGGGTGCAGACCATCCATTCACAAGTTGAGTTGTCGTAGAGGTCAAAATTTAGCAACCGGCTAATATGATCAGATACACAAAACCAACCTCATTAGCAAAGCTCTAACTTTACCAAAAAAATATATAGATGAAAGTAAAATTTGGAAAAAAAAAAATGAGAATTACATCCGGAACAAGTATTTTTAGACTACGTCAGTACGTGTGAGAAACTGATATATCGCTTATTTTAAGGGCTTATCTGACTATCAACTTTCTTATTAAGCAGCAGCAGCAACAACAACAACAACAACATACCCAAGAGTAATTTTGAGTCTTTTTGGTATATGCTTATTTAAGAGTAAATAAGCACTAAAAGGTACTGCAGGTATTAACCTGCTAATTTTTAAGGCGATAAGCAGTTCAAAACAAGCAAATTCCAAACACTCCTTTAAAAACACTTATGGGAACCAAACTTTATAAAATGGGTTTTGGGTCAAGCATTTTATCAAGTGTAAGTTGCCATATAAACATTATCATATTTAAAGATAATAAAGTGAAGATAGTAACATTTCAAGGAACTTGGAGAATTTGAAATAAATGGTCTTTATATAATAAGAAAGAGTATACCTATGTGTATTTTGCAAATTGATGTTCACATAAAGAGTATTTTTTATATCTAATTATTTTGAAGAAAAGAGGTATTTTCTTTTTTAAAGCTAAGTTGATCATTTTGTGACTTTATTAGCATATATGTTTAAGTTTATGGCTGGTGATCCCACATCGGCTGAAGGGAAGAATTCTAACCGGTTTATATACCGTTGGATGCATCATGTATGCAAGTTGCAAGTTCTATTATGTTGTATGTAGTGCAATTAAAGAGAAATAATTGGCATGTTGTTTCTTTTCGTTATTTTACATACAACTAATATAATTTGTTTAACTTTTTATACAAACCTTTTTTTTAAACAAATTGTATAACATGTCACCTTGACAACTTAATAGCATTCATGCTTTGTTTACTAAAATGCAATGTTTAAAAACCGGGTTTTTAATCGATCTGGTCAACTCATCGGGTACCGGTTCGACGCCGGATCAACCCGGTTTTTTATTTTTTATTATTATTATTTTTTTCGACTGGGTCAACCGGTTTGATCACCGGGTCAACCGGTTCGACCGCCGTGTCTACCCGGCCGGGTTTCAAGACCCGGCGGGTCTAACCTGTTAACCTGGTTTTAGAAACTCGGGTTTTTTTGACCTGTTTTTGTGGCCGGGCACCGGTCTGACCGGTTGAACTGGCCGGGTCGACCCGGGTTTTAAAACATTGCTAAAATGTTTAGAGGATTTTTTGTAACTCCCCATAATAAAAGGATTTAAGGGTTGGGCTCACTCATTAAGTGGCTCATATAGAAAACACCCATCAGTTTATAATTGTTTAACTTTTTTATTTGGTATATTTATATAAAATATCCACCTTTTCTAAACAAATCGTAAAACATGTCACATTCACAACTTAATAGCATTCAGTTTTGTGTATTTATGTAATGCAAGTTGCAATTGATTTTATTTTGTCACTTTTACTAACGGGTGAAAATGTACATTTAAATAGGGGTTTCAATTCTCGACATGACATGTTTAAATTTTTAAATGATATGAACTCGACACGAAGTTAAATATGTTTGAGGTGAGTATAAACAAGTTTGGGTCAAAAACAGGTTAAAACACATAACCCATTTAATCAAAGGGTCATGTTTGAGTTGAGTAAATATTAAACAACTCGGGAAACCATTTAATTATATAAGCCTCTATAAAAATATATAACTTTGATTTTATGTTTGATTTAGATTAAATGCATTATATTATGTACTTAATATGACAATAAATTACGATTATAACTCGAATGTCATTGAAACTGTTGCATAGTTATTTGCACGTTATTTATTTCATTTTTAGATATAAACTTGCCAATCGACAAACCACCAACCTTCTTAACTGCTTGACATACTTACTTAAACAGTTTAACATGTCACAAACAGATTACACGTGATATGCAGGTCTAAGTCAGGGTTGACTTTCTTGACACAATTAATAAACGTGTCATATTATAAAGATTATACTAACTGCTAACCCGAACACGACTAGATTGCTACCCCTAAATTTTAAGCATAGGACCATATCTTGCAACCAAACAAGTAGTTTGATACTTAAATGTGGTGTACGTAGAACATGGGTTGGACCATGTATTGGGCCACTTTAGAACGGACTTGACTTTGGATAGGCCCTTCCTAAGTGTTAGCCGAATGAGGCAATATATTTAGTATGCGATGTTTATATACTACATCCGTCTCATTTCATTTTGAGTGTATATATTTCGTATTACAATCAATCATGTCAGTTTAAGGTGATCGTTTTTTTCTTATATATACATCTTTGTATTATAAAGGATTTGAAGTTTTGAACCGTACCCTTTCAAACACTTGGTTAAGGACTTAAGGGGCATAATGTTATAATCCAATATATCGGATTTCTTTCACGATGCCTTTTACTGGTATAGCTCTTTTTTTCTTTTTTTTCCCGAATAACAAGAATATAAAAGTTATATACAACCATAAACAAAGTTAAAGATTGAAAGTGTTATAAAATTTGCGAAGATCGTGAGTGACTAAATGTACATAAAAGTTGTAAAATGGGTCAATTTTGGAAACCTGAACACTAAAGTGAATCCTTCTTTTGAAACATAGTTATTGTTCATGATACAAACGCGTGAGTTAAATGATAAATATAGTGTGCGCAAGAAATCCAGACACCACAATCTTATAAAACGTATCCATTAATTGAACGTTGGTGTTTCCAAAAATTGATGCTTCTCTAAAGATCATTCCAAAGCGGAAGAGATGATTATCTAAATCTTCACTTTAGAATATGTTGATGAAATAAACGATGATGCTGAAAATTATATCTCGAGTTGAATAAAGCCACAAATTGAAATAGATATCGTAACTTGAGAAGAGACTCATCACTTAGGCAATAAATGGTTGTTATTCTTAGAAGCGTTGTAGTGTCTATCAATCAACACCAATAGTACTATCAATAATACATGATCTACATATTAGTCCCAACATGACTATCCCTAAAAATAAAGGTGTAAGTTTTTCTCATGACTTACAGTCCAATCATACTCATATAAACACATCCCAATCGATCGAGATGAGAGTTTTGGTCATCATACACAATAGTATAAAGAAATAGCGGATTAGAATCCTTTTTTTTTTCTTTTTTTTTTAACATGGATTAGAATCCTTCATGTTGTGTACTTTGTGACGAGTACACGGGTCATGAGGTTCTACTAGAAGTTGAGCCAGTGTAACAAAGACGTGTAGCATACAAGCATCCGATTGGGTTTTACATAATAGAAACACAATTAGGGTTTTATATAACCAACGTTTACACAAATCAACGTGTCCATATGAATTGTCGTCGAACTTAGAATATATCAAGTATATCGAGAATAGTCCGATTACAAAGCGGACACAAGCGAAGGTTCAACCACAACTCCCTCGGACACACCCTACAAAACGTACGCCCACAAGGTATAAACTTCAATGTGCTTTGTCCTGGCATGAAAATATAGATTCGTAGCTATGTACAAAGCTGCTTGATTATCATAAAACAAGTAAACATGTTCCAAACCTTTAACACCAAGATCGTAAGTTTTCATGTACTGGATTTGGTTTCATTGTTTGTAAATCAAATTACTTGAATGGTCGATAAGTACTTTTGGCGATCAATGTTTTGTATTATATCACTACAACATTCACTGGCTACCCCAGCGACATATGGGGGGATTCCCCAGCGACATGTCGCTGGGGAAAGGTATCCCCAGCGACATGTCGCTGGAGAATCCTAGCTGGGGAAGTCTCGTAAGGGATTGTATCCCCGACGACAATCCCCGGCGACGACGTGGGTCCCACTCAAATTTAAGTCAAAGAAGCAGTGCCACTGTGGCACATTATCCCCAGCGACATGTCGCTGGGGAATAGTCGAATTAAGCAAAATGATTAAGACACTAATTATATTGATTAAGGATCCCCGGCGACATGTCGCTGGGGATACTATGGTTACTTGTTGACAAGTCAACGAGTTAGCCTACTATCCCCGGCGACATGTCGCTGGGGAAACTTGGTTTTCTCGTTGACTTGTCAACGTTTAGCGTGTGTTATCCCCGGCGACATGTCGCCGGGGAAAGGCCTGCATTTTTTTTAATGCAGCCTGCAGTGCAGGCGATTTCCAGATTTTTTCCGGAAAAAATCTACCAAATAAATCTGTACCAAAACCTGTATAGACTCGCCACAACTTGTACCAAAACACAAATACCATATAACGGATCAACGCAATACAAATAGATCACAACTTTTACATAAACACGACTCAAAAGTCAATATGTGCATTGATAGATAGGGAAACAAGTGTTTAAATGGCGCCAAGATGAACCTAATAATATATAACACAACTACCTAAAGTACCAATGTAGCATACTAATAATATATAACACAACTAGCTAAAGCTAGTACCAATGTAACATACTAATAATATATACACAACTACCTCTCGCCGTTGTTATCCTCATCACCGCCATTCTCCTCGTCATCACCACACCCACCACTCCCGCTAGCACCACCCGAGTCATACTCCCTGAACATATCCGCGTATCTGTTGTCGCTTCTGAGGAGACTCATCATAAAGCTTACATCTTTGGTGACTTTCTCGGCGGGGGCGGGCATACTTGGCCTGGATGTGGCCCGTGATGGCAATACGCGACCCACACCGGGAATATGCCCACGAAGCTTACCCCCTCTTGCCAACGCATTGATTTGATCCTCCGTGTATTCACCCGTGGACTCAAGCTTTTTCATCTCGTCCTATGTAGTGACAAAAACACAAGATAGTAAATATATTAGTCGGGTTGCTACATTATTTCTCGATAATTCATTAAAGTGTGTTTTGAAACAAAACTTACATATATCCGGCGGTCCTCATCGTTAAGGAATACCCCATCAACAGTATGTGTTCGCCAATAAGTGTCGATGAGTGACGGGTATTCATGAGTCTCTGATGCCTGCATCTGTACATACACACGCATATAAGATGAATAATTTTAAAAACGACAAATCACAACACACCAAAGCGTATAATCAGATATATATATATATATATATATATATATATATATATATATATATATATATATATATATATATATATATATATATATATATATATATATATATATATAATGTTTATTACCATATTATATATATGTATATATGCATGTAAAATAATTATAATGTTTATTACCATATTATCTCGAAGGCGAGTCAGCGACCGGGATCCCTGTCTAGATATGACCTTGCTCTTTTGCCGGTTAAGCCGATTTGTAGCGGCTCGAGAAATGTTCTTGGGATCATTCCAAAACTTAATGTACTCATCCCAATCACCCGCTGTAATTTCCTCGGGACGTGCCCGCCTAATCGCCTCCGCATCGTAATCCCCGGTGGTGGGGTCTACCTTCCAATGTTTGGCTTTGAAAGAAGCCTTGTTAGTATTGTAGGCTTTTTGCAGGTGCGAGTTTATGCCTTCGTAGATCTGGGGCCAGCGGGAGGAGTCGATGTGCGGCCTGAGGTCAAATAGGGTCTGCAATCATATACAACAAAACGAAAAGAGAGTTAGAGATATAATTTATATATTTATTTAAATTTGTTTATTTATTTATATGATATAAATAAATAAGCGAATTTAGATAAATATACACAATTAAATAAATGAACACGATAATGAAATAAACATAAAAGGATAACTGACCCCAATATCTGAAATGATTCCCGCCTTCTTCTCCTTCGGGACCTTGTCCCAAGAAGGGTAGTAAAACGGCACCTTCCTAACGACCTCCCCTATGTAGTTAGACCAATGCGCCGCATGGGGGCCGAGAGGGTTTAAGGTTTGTTTGTCACCCATCTCAAAAGTGATCGACACGGGACCTTTTTCGTCTACGATTGCCTTCAGCGAAAGGTTCCGGGTCTTGTCGCGGGTATTCAGCCTGCCCGCTGCCCTGCCGCCCAAATTGGGCTTTCGTTTACCTTTGCCTGCAAAATCAAGTTAGTGATAAAAGTCATAAATATGTATCAAATTTATGCTTGTATTACAATACTCCGGAAATTCTTACCTTTGTTAATGAAGCTTGCCCAGCAACCGGTGGGTACGCGGTCTGGAGGGGGACGATCCTCCCCGCCACCGTCACCGCCGTGGGACCGTGCAACATCTGTCGACATCTGTACAAGTACAATTAGCATAAGATATAGAAATTCATGAACAAAATAATATAAGCATGCAAACATTCAAAAAGCAGTCCAAAACGGGGGACTTTCCGAAATTAATTTCTAATAAATTAATTTCGGACGGGTTTTCTATAGGATGATTAATTTTAGACGGGGATTTTCCAAAATTAATCACTAAAATCCTAAAACAACTAATTATTATAAACTATAAACGGCTCATATCAACAAATAATAACTATAAACTAACAAAATAATATAAACGAGCACATGTCAACAAATAATAACTATAAACTATAAACTACATATCATTTCACTTTTTTAACATACATACCATTATTTTAACATACATATCATTTCACTTTTTAACATACATACCATTTCACTTTTTTCACCAAGTAATTACTATAAACTAACAAAATTTAAACAACTAATTATTATAATTATAAACGAGCACATTTCAAGGCAATTGAACTAATAATAACTATAAACTAACAAAATTTAAACAATAAACATTCCCCAGCGACATGAATAAACATTCCCCAGCGACATGTCATCCGGGATACCAAAAGGAGAAAAAAAAAATTATTACATACCTTGTCTAGCCTCCTCGTCGCCTACTGCCAAAAAAAAAAAAAAAAAAAAAAAAAAAAAAAAAAAAAAAAAAAAAATTAACTTTCCAAGTTAACAACTTACAACAATAATAATCTGCAAAAATTATAACATACCTCGCTCTTGCTCCTCGTCGGTCCTCGTCGGCTACTGCCAAAAAAAAAAAAAAAAAATTCACTTTTTAAATTAACAACAACTTACAACAATAATAATCTGCAAAAATCATAATATAATTAACTAATTTAGTTGAATAACATTTAAAATTTGTAAAACAAACCGTGTAACGTGTGGTGGTGGTGATGGTGGATGCGTTGGTGGTGATGGTGGATGCGGTGGTGGTGATGGTTGATGATTTGTTGGTGAATGGTGATGGTTTTTGCTGCAGAAATCGCCACAGAAATCGCCACAGGAAGGTTTTTTTTTTTTTTTTTTTTTTTTTTTTTTTTTTTTTTTTTTTCGTTTTCTGCAGTGAAGAAGATATCCAGATCTACTTTATGATAAAGTTTTTTCCCCGGCGACAATCCCCGGCGACATGTCGCTGGGGAAAGGTATAGTTTTTGTCGTTTAGCGTAAATGGCGCGATAACGAAAATTTTGGTGGGTACTTATCCCCGGCGACATGTCGCCGGGGAAAACTAGTTAAATTTTGGTGGGTACTTATCCCCGGCGACATGTCGCCATGGAAAACTGTTTTTTTTTTTTTTTTTTTTTTTTTTTTTTTTTTTTTTTGGGTAAAATTTAATTACTTTATGTTGTTAACGACTTCAAAAGAATACAATTTTATCTTTTATTTTTATTATAATCCTAAATATTTTCCTTTCTTTTAATATAAACTCGGGAACAAAAAGTTACCATTCGGCATCTTTATATTCTTATATGAGAGTTAGATTTACAATCTAGTAACGGGCTAGAGGAACAAGAACATATTACATCAAAATGTTGCATGCAATATTTAATTGGATCAAGAAGCCAAACGATGCATAGTTGAATGTGTTTTATAAATCTATGATTCACCGAAGAATAATTATGGTTACACATTAGACGTTCAACATCCGAGTCGGTATGTTATGGTTACACATTAGACGTTCAACGGATGAGTCGGTATGTTATGCTTACACATTAGACGTTCAACGGATGAGTCGGTATGTTATGGTTACACATTGAACGTTCAACGGATGAGTCGATATGTTATGGTTACACATTGGACGTTCAACGGATGAGTCGGTATGTTAAGCTTACACATTAGACGTTCAACGAATGAGTCGGTATGTTATGGTTACACATTAGACGTTCAACGGATGAGTCGATATGTTATGGTTACACATTGGACGTTCAACGGATGAGTCAGTATGTTAGGGTTACACATTAGACGTTCAACGGATGAGTCGGTATGTTATGGTTACACATTAGACGTTCAACGGATGAGTCGGTATGTTATGGTTACACATTAGACGTTCAACGGATGAGTCCGTATGTTAGGGTTACACATTGGACGTTCAACGAATGAGTCGGTATGTTGTGGTTACACATTAGACGTTCAACGGATGAGTCGGTATGTTATGGTTACACATTAGACGTTCAACGGATGAGTCCGTATGTTAGGGTTACACATTGGACGTTCAACAAATGAGTCGGTATGTTGTGGTTACACATTAGACGTTCAACGGATGAGTCGATATGTTATGGTTACACATTGGACGTTCAACGAATGAGTCGGTATGTTATGTTACACATTAGACGTTCAACGGATGAGTCGGTATGTTATGGTTACACATTAGACGTTCAACATCCGAGTCGGTATGTTATGGTTACACATTAGACGTTCAACATCCGAGTCGGTATGTTATGGTTACACATTAGACGTTCAACGGATGAGTCGGTATGTTATGCTTACACATTAGACGTTCAACGGATGAGTCGGTATGTTATGGTTACACATTGAACGTTCAACGGATGAGTCGATATGTTATGGTTACACATTGGACGTTCAACGGATGAGTCGGTATGTTATGCTTACACATTAGACGTTCAACGAATGAGTCGGTATGTTATGGTTACACATTAGACGTTCAACGGATGAGTCCGTATGTTAGGGTTACACATTGGACGTTCAACGAATGAGTCGGTATGTTGTGGTTACACATTAGACGTTCAACGGATGAGTCGATATGTTATGGTTACACATTGGACGTTCAACGAATGAGTCGGTATGTTATGTTACACATTAGACGTTCAACGGATGAGTCGGTATGTTATGGTTACACATTAGACGTTCAACGGATGAGTCCGTATGCTTGGGTTACACATTAGACGTTCAACGGATGAGTCCGTATGTTAGGGTTACACATTAGACGTTCAACATCCGAGTCGGTATGTTATGGTTACACATTAGACGTTCAACGGATGAGTCGGTATGTTATGGTTACACATTAGACGTTCAACGGATGAGTCGGTATGTTATGGTTACACATTGGACGTTCAACGAATGAGTCGGTATGTTATGGTTACACATTGAACGTTCAACGGATGAGTCGATATGTTATGGTTACACATTGGACGTTCAACGGATGAGTCGATATGTTATGGTTACAATTTAGACGTTCAACGAATGAGTCGGTATGTTATGGTTACACATTAGACGTTCAACGGATGAGTCGATATGTTATGGTTACACATTGGACGTTCAACGGATGAGTCAGTATGTTAGGGTTACACATTAGACGTTCAACGGATGAGTCGGTATGTTATGGTTACACATTAGACGTTCAACGGATAAGTCGATATGTTATGGGTTGGACATTAGAGGTTCAACGGATGAGTCGATATCTTAGGGTTGGACATTAGACGTTCAACGGATGAGTCGATATGTTATGGTTACACATTATACGTTCAACGGATGAGTCGATATGTTATGGTTAGACATTAGACTTTGAACGGATGAGTCCGTATGTTAGGGTTACACATTGGACGTTCAACGAATGAGTCGGTATGTTGTGGTTACACATTAGACGTTCAACGGATGAGTCGATATGTTATGCTTACACATTAGACGTTCAACATCCGAGTCGGTATGTTATGGTTACACATTAGACGTTCAACATCCGAGTCGGTATGTTATGGTTACACATTAGACGTTCAACGGATGAGTCGGTATGTTATGCTTACACATTAGACGTTCAACGGATGAGTCGGTATGTTATGGTTACACATTGAACGTTCAACGGATGAGTCGATATGTTATGGTTACACATTGGACGTTCAACGGATGAGTCGGTATGTTATGCTTACACATTAGACGTTCAACGAATGAGTCGGTATGTTATGGTTACACATTAGACGTTCAACGGATGAGTCCGTATGTTAGGGTTACACATTGGACGTTCAACGAATGAGTCGGTATGTTGTGGTTACACATTAGACATTCAACGGATGAGTCGATATGTTATGGTTACACATTGGACGTTCAACGAATGAGTCGGTATGTTATGTTACACATTAGACGTTCAACGGATGAGTCGGTATGTTATGGTTACACATTAGACGTTCAACGGATGAGTCTGTATGTTAGGGTTACACATTAGACGTTCAACGGATGAGTCCGTATGTTAGGGTTACACATTAGACGTTCAACATCCGAGTCGGTATGTTATGGTTACACATTAGACGTTCAACGGATGAGTCGGTATGTTATGGTTACACATTAGACGTTCAACGGAAGAGTCGGTATGTTATGGTTACACATTGGACGTTCAACGAATGAGTCGGTATGTTATGGTTACACATTGAACGTTCAACGGATGAGTCGATATGTTATGGTTACACATTGGACGTTCAACGGATGTGTCGATATGTTATGGTTACAATTTAGACGTTCAACGAATGAGTCGGTATGTTATGGTTACACATTAGACGTTCAACGGATGAGTCGATATGTTATGGTTACACATTGGACGTTCAACGGATGAGTCAGTATGTTAGGGTTACACATTAGACGTTCAACGGATGAGTCGGTATGTTATGGTTACACATTAGACGTTCAACGGATAAGTCGATATGTTATGGGTTGGACATTAGACGTTCAACGGATGAGTCGATATCTTAGGGTTGGACATTAGACGTTCAACGGATGAGTCGATATGTTATGGTTACACATTAGACGTTCAACGGATGAGTCGATATGTTATGGTTAGACATTAGACTTTGAACGGATGAGTCCGTATGTTAGGGTTACACATTGGACGTTCAACGAATGAGTCGGTATGTTGTGGTTACACATTAGACGTTCAACGGATGAGTCGATATGTTATGCTTACACATTAGACGTTCAACATCCGAGTCGGTATGTTATGGTTACACATTAGACGTTCAACATCCGAGTCGGTATGTTATGGTTACACATTAGACGTTCAACGGATGAGTCGGTATGTTATGCTTACACATTAGACGTTCAACGGATGAGTCGGTATGTTATGGTTACACATTGAACGTTCAACGGATGAGTCGATATGTTATGGTTACACATTGGACGTTCAACGGATGAGTCGGTATGTTATGCTTACACATTAGACGTTCAACGAATGAGTCGGTATGTTATGGTTACACATTAGACGTTCAACGGATGAGTCCGTATGTTAGGGTTACACATTGGACGTTCAACGAATGAGTCGGTATGTTGTGGTTACACATTAGACGTTCAACGGATGAGTCGATATGTTATGGTTACACATTGGACGTTCAACGAATGAGTCGGTATGTTATGTTACACATTAGACGTTCAACGGATGAGTCGGTATGTTATGGTTACACATTAGACGTTCAACAGATGAGTCTGTATGTTAGGGTTACACATTAGACGTTCAACGGATGAGTCCGTATGTTAGGGTTACACATTAGACGTTCAACATCCGAGTCGGTATGTTATGGTTACACATTAGACGTTCAACGGATGAGTCGGTATGTTATGGTTACACATTAGACGTTCAACGGATGAGTCGGTATGTTATGGTTACACATTGGACGTTCAACGAATGAGTCGGTATGTTATGGTTACACATTGAACGTTCAACGGATGAGTCGATATGTTATGGTTACACATTGGACGTTCAACGGATGAGTCGATATGTTATGGTTACAATTTAGACGTTCAACGAATGAGTCGGTATGTTATGGTTACACATTAGACGTTCAACGGATGAGTCGATATGTTATGGTTACACATTGGACGTTCAACGGATGAGTCAGTATTTTAGGGTTACACATTAGACGTTCAACGGATGAGTCGGTATGTTATGGTTACACATTAGACGTTCAACGGATAAGTCGATATGTTATGGGTTGGACATTAGACATTCAACGGATGAGTCGATATCTTAGGGTTGGACATTAGACGTTCAACGGATGAGTCGATATGTTATGGTTACACATTAGACGTTCAACGGATGAGTCGATATGTTATGGTTAGACATTAGACTTTGAACGGATGAGTCGTTATGTTATGGTATACGTATTATTATTATTATTATTATTATTATTATTATTATTATTATTATTATTATTATTATTATTATTATTATTATTATTATTATTATTATTATTATTAATAAAGTCAAACGAAGTCAAACGGTATCCCCGGCGACATGTCGCTGGGGAAAAGTGCAAAATAAAATTTTAAAGTAATCAAAGTAACACTAATTACATATTTTAAATAATCAAATGAATCCCCGGCGACATGTCGCTGGGGAAACATGCAAAATAAAATTTTAAAGTAATAAAATTAACACTAATTACATATTTTAAATAATCAAATGAATCCCCGGCGACATGTCGCTGGGGAAAGGTAAGCGGGAAAAGTTCCCGCCACGTTGCACGATGAAATTTTCAGTCAAAATATAACAATGGTATCCCCGGCGACATGTCGCCGGGGAAAACCTCTCCATAATTTAGCTGACTTTTCTACGAGACTTCGTGCCACGTAGGATATATTTTTGTCGTTTAGTGATGATTCCCCAGCGACAATTGTCGCCGGGGAAAACGGCGATGGGGAAACAGGTAATTGTGGTAGTGTATGTAATGGTTACAGCATGATCATGTATTATTCATGCGTCAAAAGCTACAGAGCTCATACGTTTTTGAATGATTATCAGCTTCTCTAACAGATTGATGATCCGTAGCAGAAGATATACTGATAGTCGAACGTGTACTTGGTGTCACCGATAGAACAACAACCTTTCGAACTCATTAATCGAGTACCCATAGATTGTTTAGGTGATAGTCGATATTGTAACTTGAAAGGGTAATAACACAAAGAAACTCGTGATCAAGCATTTTGTACATATTGAGTCGCCATACAAACATTATCATATTCAAAGATAATAGATAGAAGATAATAACATTCCAAGTTGAAGTTTGTGACCAGTGATCCCACATCGGTTAAAGGAGGAATTTTTAAGTAGTTTATTTACCATTTGATACATGAGACATGCAAGTTGAAGATCCTATTATGTTGTCTAAGATGTTAGAAGCGAGTTATAATTGATGTATTATGACTCGGATTTTAAAATCTTAGCCAACCTATTGAAGCTCTTTAACTTTTTTATTTGATTATTTACATAAAATACTTTCTTATTTGATATATTTACATAAAATGTAACCTAACAAATGCCTTTTTTTTTTTTTTTTTTTTTTTTTTTTTTTTTTTTTTTTTTTTTAATAATTGTAAAGCATGTCACCATCTCAACTTAATTAATAGCATTCAGCTTCGTGTATTTATGTAATGCAAGTTGCATTTGATATTATGTTGTCACTTTTACTAACGGGTGAAAAGGAACATTTAAACATAGGAATTAGGACCATATTTTGCAACCGAACAAGTAGTTTGATATTTAAATTTGGTGTAGAATACGAAAAACAAGCGGTGGCGGGGTATATACTTCGTATTACCATCAATCATGTCAGTTTAACGTGATCTATGTGACGGTGGGCTCAAACCCCATAGATTAGTCGACCAAAAGGTCAGAAACCATGATTACCTAAAAACAATTTGGTGTAGAACATGGGTTGGACCATGTCTCGGGCTACTTTAGAACGGGCTTGACTTAGGACGGTTAACCACATTACTAGAATTGTTAAATTGGTTAGAGATATGCACATTCTAAGTGTTAGTCGAAAGAGTGTATATACTTCGTATTACAATCAATCATGTCAGTTTAATGTGATATGTTTTTTCTTATATATGCATCTTTAAGTTAGATAGGATTTGAAGTTTCGAACCGTACCCCTTTAAACACTTGGTTAAGGAGTTAAGGGGCACAATGTTATAATCCAATAAATCGGATTTCGTTCATGATGCCTTTTAGTGGTATAGCATTTTTTTTTTCTTTTTGCAGAAAAACAAGAATATAAAAGTTATAAAGACCCTTAAACAAAGTTAAAGATTGAAAGTGTTACAAAAATTGCGAAGATCTTTATGACTAAATGCACATAAAAGTTATAAAATGGATCAATTTTGAGAACCTGAACACTAAAGCGAACCATTGAATCCTTCTTTTGAAAATAGTTTGTTCATGATACAAACGCGTGAGTTGAATGACAAATATAGTGTGCGCGATAAACCCAGGCACCGCAATCCTTTAAAAGGTATCCATTAATTGAACGTTGGTGTTTCCAAAAATTGATGCTTCTCTAAATAAAGATCATTCCAAAGCGGAATAGATTATCTAAATCTTCACTCTAAAACTTTATCTCGGGATGAATAAAGCCACAAGTTGAAGTCAAGCTTATAATGGAATAGATATCGTAACTTGAGAAGAGACTCATCACTCAGGCAATAACTACGGACGTAACAAAACAAATTGATGGCAAACTGAATGATGGGTGCAATGGGGAACAAGAAAATATACCATTAGAGAATGGGCATGGATCGGAAAAAATGAAATCTAGGACACATGATAGACGATCTAGGCGATGAGTGATGGCAAGGGTGCGGACCATCCATTCACAAGTTGTCAAGTTGAGTGGTCATGCCAGAAGGAATCAAGGGTGGCGGAAGACGTGGAGGTCAAAGTTTAGCAACCGGCTGATATGATCAAATACACAAAACCAACCTCATTAGCGAAGCTCTAAATTTACCAAAAAAATATATAGATGAAAGTAAAATTTGAAAAAAAAAAAAAAAAAAAAAAATCTACATCCCTTACAAGTATTTTAGACTACACGAGGGTGAGAAACTAATATATCGCTTATTTTAAGTGCTTATCAGACTATCAACTTTCTTTTAAAGCACATAAGCAATTTTGAGTCTTTGTTATATGCTTATTTAAGAGTAAATAAGCACTAAAAGGTACTGCAGGTATTAACTTGCTAATTTTTAAGGCTATAAGCAGTTCGAAACAAGCAATTCCAAACATTACTTTTTAAACATTTCTGGGAACCCAAACTTTATAAAGTGAGTTATGGGTCAACCATTTCATCAGTGTACATATTAAGTTGCCATATTAACTTATCATATTCAAAGATAATAAACTGAAGATAGTAACATTTCAAGGAGCTTGGAGAATTTGAAATAAATCGTCTTTATATAATAAGAAAGAGTATACCTATTTGTATTTTTGCAAATTGATATTCACATAAAGAGGTTTTTTTATATCTAATTATCTTGAAGAGAAAGAGGTTTCTTCTTCTTCAAAGCTAAGTTGACCATTTTGTGACTTTACTGGCAAGTGTTTAAGTTTGTGGCTGGTGATCCCACATCGGCAAAAAGAAGAATTCTAACCGGTTTATATACCGTTGGACACATTGTTTATGCAAGTTGCAAGTTCTACTATGTTGTCTGTAGTGCAGGTAAAGAGAAATAATTAGCATATTGTTCTTCTTACCTGCTCCACCGACTATTAATATAAATTGTTTAACTTTTTTATTTGATATATTCACATAAATATCACTGAGCAAACACCTTTTCTGTAAACAAATTGTAACAAATGTCACATTCGCAACTTAATAGCATTCAGTTTTGTGTATTTATGTAATGCAAGTTGCATTTGATATTATGCTGACACTTTTACTAACGTGTGAAAACGTACATTTAAATAGGGGTGTCAATTCTCGACATGACACGTTAAATGACAGTAACCCGATACGAAATTAAACATGTTTGGGTTGAGGATAAACAAGTTTAGGTAAAAAACAAGTAAACACGTCTAACTCGTGTTTGGATTGAGTAAGTATTAAACAGCCCGCGAAACCATTTAAGCACATAAGCCTCTAAATAAATATTAACTTTGATTTTGTGTTTTAAATTTAGATTAAATGTATTATGTTATGTACTCAATATGACAATGAATTAAGATTATAATTCGGATATCATTGAAACTATTGTATAGTTATTTGTATGTTATTTATATCAATTTTTTGATATAAACTTGCTGAATCAAAAAACCGCCAACTTTCTTCACTGCTTGACATACTTACTTAAACAGTTTAACGGGTCACAAACATGTTACACGAAATATGCAAAAACAAGTAGTTTGATACTAAAATGTGGTGTACGTAGAACATGGGTTGGACCATGCATTGGGTCACTTTAGAACGGGCTTGACTTTGGACAGTTACCCACATTACTAAAATTGTTGAATTGATTAGTGATAGGCCCATCCTAAGTGTTAGCTGAATGTAGACATGCACACCCAAACCGGTTTTGAAAAAAACCGCTGAAAAAAACCGGAACCGGTTTTCCAAAAAACCGGAACCGGTTTTCCAAAAAACCGGTTTTTACTAAACCGAAACCGGTTTACTATAACCGAACCGGTTGTACCGGTTTTAAGTTTTTCTAGCCGACCGGTTTTTACCAAGGTTGTCAAAATCGCGATCCTGCTCGTAGGATCGTACGATCCTACGATCCTACACACAAAAAACGATCAGGATCTTAATAAGATCGTAATCCAGGTAGGATCGCAGCAGGATCGTAGGATCGCGCGTAGGATCGTAGGATCGGATCGGATCGTATAGGATCGCCGATTATTAGATTTTTTTATTTTTTATTTTTATTTTTATATTTTTTTTTCGATAAATTATCTTATTAATTATAAGCTCATGTCTTAAAGCCCAATGACTAAGAATTATTCAAAAAAATTATTTATTTTTGTGTTGTTAATTAATTGTCTCTTGCAAGATTAATGAGTGTAAAATCATTATTTTTTTGTGGACTATTTAAAAATAGTTTAGATGTGTCTTTTTGGGTTTATTATAAAAAACAATTTCGTGCTTTGTGAAATGTTAGAAGCTTGTTTTTTAAGTAAACTATCTACATACTTGACCCAATTTTGTTCATATTTTATTTTATGGTACATATAAAAGCATGAATATTCTAATTTAATTTATTTTGTTATCAAGAAAAAAAATTCAGTAATATTATCATAATATTATAATTTAATTTATTTGGTCATCAAGAAAAAAAAAATTGTGTTGCCCTCTATTATAAATTATGTCGTTTCATTTTTAGATACAATCATTTTATCTTGTTGCATTAATCTATATAATGTAACAAGAAAGTTACAGAATCACGTGCTAATAAATTAACATTATCTTTTTGCATAAATGTTAACACGAAAAACCTATAATAAAAAAACATTAAAATAAAAAGTAGGTGCACCGTGCACGTATTTAGTAACTTTGTGCAAGTGTGCATTGCAATATATATAATATTCTACTATTACGGTACTTGAACATATAACTTTTTCTTTTATCATCTATTTAGATTCGTTTATCATATGAAATATTATATAGAAATATAAAACTTCAATCCCTATACAAAAATAAATGCATTTTTATAGGATCTTACGATCCCGATCCGATCCTACGATTACGATCTTGCAAAGCCGAAAACGATCCTAGGTAGGATCCCGATCCTGACAACCTTGGTTTTTACCGGTTCTAAAACTGGGTAAAACCGGTTTTTTCAAAAAACCGGTTAAAACCGATTTTTTTTTTTTTTTTTTTTTTTTTTTTCCGAAAAATACCTTGGATAAAATAACTAACCGAGAGAACAAAGTAAGTAGCGAATGGGTGCGTACATGTTGAGCAATGCAAATCGATTACAACATATAGTAGGAAGAAGAAATTACAAGAAGAATAAACGAATATTTCTTAACATGTTCACTTGGGTATATTACATCTTTACATTTTTACATTTTAACTTGCGTATAAAAGTTAAAAACTCCGATCTAGCACGCGTGAATGAGTTTCACGGCGCGTGCTACGTACCGTTAGAATCACAATACACCGATCTATTAAATGGTATAGGACGTGTAGTAGTAGCGGCGGCGCGTGGCCGGAATAGTCGCCGGAGAAGGTAACCGGAAAATAATTTCGGTGACCGGATATTAAGAGAGAGAGAAGAGAGAGAATTTGTATGTGTAAAAGTGTGAGAATAAGTGAGGTGGAGAGTTTTTATACCCCAAGAGGGACCAAGGGGGTCAATTCTCCAAGTTAAGGGTGCGTTTGGTATTAAAATGGAGGGCCGGTTGCGTAAATTGCCCAATCTTTCACGATAACGCTTCTCAAGCTCGTTTCTACCCTCAAACATTGTCGAAAAATCATGAAAGTTACGCCATTGATCTTAGAATCATTTTTCCAATCAAAATAGACGAAAAAATGAAAAACTTACTTGAATTAGACGTAAAAATAAAAACATTTAAAACCGGTAAAATACCGATAAAAAAATGGATCCGAACATTTAAAACCGAAAAATACCGAACCGGTAAAAAACCGATACCGAAAATTTGAAACCGAAAAAAACCGATTCCGAACTTTTAAAACCGAAAAAAACCGATTCCGGAACAACCGAAAAAACCGAAACTGGTTTTTGGAAAAACCGGTTTTTTTAAAACCGGTTTTCCAAAAACCGAAAACCGGTAAAAACCGGTTTTTGTGCACCTCTAGCTGAATGAGGCAATATATTTAGTATGCGATGTTTATATACTACATCCGTCTCATTTCATTTTGAGTGTATATATTTCGTATTACAATCAATCACGTCAGTTTAACGTGATCTGTTTTTTCACATATATACATCTTTGTGTTAGATAGGATTTAAAGTTTTGAACTGTACCCTTTCAAACACTTGGTTAAAGACTTAAGGGGCACAATGTTATAATCCAATATTACCTCCGTCCTAATATAAATGTCCAGTTTAACTTCAAAGTCAAAATGGTTTAACTTTGACCTTATTTATTTTTGCGGGTGTTATACAATACTTGATGCAAAATATATAAATGAATTAACTTTTAAGTATATATTTTTCATCAACTATTATATAACACAAAAAAATATTTAAGGTTAAAGTTGAACCAGTTTGACTCTGAAAAGTCAAACTGAACAATTATTTTGGGACGGAGGGAGTATATCGGATTTCGTTCACGATGCCTTTTAGTGGTATAGTCCTTTTTTCTTCTTTTTCCCGAAATACAAGAATATAAAAGTTATAAACAACCATAAACAAAGTTAAAGATTGAAAGTGTTACAAAATTAGCGAAGATCTTGAGTGACTAAATGCACATAAAAGTTATTAATGAATCAATTTTGAGAACCTGAACACTAAATCGAACCATTGAATCCTTCTTTTGGTGTTAAAAGTAAATAGTAGATAACACGAAGAAACCGATACTTTTGAGCTTTTGGGAGTAGAGATCGAGAGTAGAATACAAGTGGAAAAATTCTTTCTTTATTCAAATTTTTTTTTGAAAGGAATCATGGGTGCCGTAAAATTTCTCATAGAATTAAAAAAAACTTCTCGCACACTTCCTACAATCCGGCATGTGGCCTGTAATATGGTTGACAGTTTGCCATTAGTCTATATAAAGGTTTTATCTGGAACTAAATATATTCTTTTCGTAACATTGTATAGTGTATATGAGGTACATGAGTGAGAATGAATTTTTGAGTCGTATGTACAGATCTTAATCGGAGTATCTCCTTGACCTTTTCGACCCTTTTCTCAAATCATGTCAAACAATGTATCGGGTAATGTTTGAACACTAGACCTTTATACGAGGACATGAGTTTTTACCACCAAGATACTAATTTGATGCTAGTTTTTCACATATTTTTATTTTTTATTTCTTTTTTCTTTTGTAATATGTAAATCGAAAATATGTAGCTACCTCATCCTGTGGATATGAAAAGAGTTAAAAGAAAACGAACCACTCGATCGATTCATATCACACGTACACAATGTCACTTGTCGTGGTGGGGATTTGTTTTATTTTTTAACGACTTGTACATGTACCGGATTTTTGTTGCTTGAATAGATATTTCAAAATCAATTTTCTGTTACATAATTGTTCAAAATCAGTGAAAGTATTTTACGTTTCCTATTGCGAAGTTCTTTAACGATTTTCTTGAGCTATTCAGATTTCAGAACATATTAGACTGTAAGAAGCCGATAGTTTGAGATCAAATTTATATACTGTCACTTTTACTAACGGGTGAAAAGGTACATTAAAACACAGGACCATATTTTGTAAGCGAACAAGTAGTTTGATACTTAAATTTGGTGTAGAACATGAGTTGGACCATGTTAACCACATTACTAGAATTGTTGAATTGGTTAGTGATAGGCCCATCCTAAGTGTGAGCCGAATGAGGCAATAGGTATGCGATGTTTATATACTACATCCGTCGCATTTTGAGTGTATATATTTCGTGTATATAATCTAAAATCTTGCTGGTCACTTTCGACTAAATGACTAGCTGGTTCTTTAATCTTTGATTCCCTGTTCTTCAACCTATTGACAGTGCTTCGGAGCTCAACATTCGATGATTCATTCTCAGATCCTTCGAGACAAAAAAAAAAAAAAAACAAAAATTCAAGAGAAAGACTATTAGAGATCGAGTAAGGGGGTTATTTCATGTGTATATTTGACCTGTTTTTAAGAAGACTACAAATATACTTATATCCTTTAACAAACCAAAAGTTCATTCCCCTCTTTCTATTAGCATGATATAGAGGTGTTAGTGCGATGAGTCAAAGCACAAAGAATTTGCATCATCAAACCTACCGAAGTAACAAAACGAATTGATGGAAAACTGAATGATGGGTGCAATGCGGAACAAGAATATATACCATTAGAAAAAGGGCATGGATTGGAGACAATAAAATCTCGGACACATGATAGACGGACTAGGCGGTGAGTGATGGCAAGGGTGCAGACCATCCATTCACAAGTTGAGTGGTCGTGGTGGAAGACGTGGAGGTCAAAATTTAGCAACCGGCTAATATGATCAAATACACAAAACCAACCTAATTAGCGAAGCTCTAACTTTACCAAAAAAATATATAGATGAAAGTAAAATTTGGAAAAAAAAAATCAGAATTACATCCAGAACAAGTATTTTAGACTACACCAGTGTGAGAAACTGATATATCGCTTATTTTAAGTGCTTATCGGACTATCAACTTACTTATTAAGCATATAAGCAATTTTGAGTCTTTTTGGTATATGCTTATTTAAGAGTAAGTAAGCACTAAAAGGTACTACAGGTATTAACCTGCTAATATTTAAGGCTATGTAATCAGTTCAAAACAAGCAATTCCAAACACTCTTTTTTAAACATTTCTGAGAACCCAAACTTTATAAAGATTTTTGGGTCAAGCATTTCTTATTAATAAGTTGCCATATTAACATTAGCATATTCAAAGATAATAAACTGAATATATTAACATTTCAAGGAGCTTGGAGAATTTGAAATAAATCGTCTTTATATAATAAAGAAAGAGTATACCTATGTGTATTTTTGCAAATTGATATTCACATAAAGAGGTTTTTTAAATCTAATTATCTTGAAGAAAAAGAGGTTTCATTCTTCTTTAAAGCTAAGTTGACCATTTTGTGACTTTACTGGCATGTGTTTAAGTTTGTGGCTGGTGATCCCACATCGGCTTTTGAGAAGAATTTTAACTGGTTTATATACCGTTGGATACATTGTTTATGCAAGTTGCAAGTTCTACTATGTTGTCTGTGGTGCAGGTAAACAGGAACAAGTAGCATATTGTTCTTCTTTTCTGTTCCACCGACTATTAATATAAATCGTTTTAACTTTTTTATTTGATATATTTACATAAACATCACTGAGCAAACACCTTTTCTTTAAACAAATTGTAACAAATGTCACATTCACAACTTAATAGTTTTGTGTATCTATGTAATGCAAGTTGCATTTGATATTATGCTAACACTTTTACTAACGCGTGAAAACGTACATTTAAATAGGGATGTCAATTCTTGAAATGACACGTTAGATGGCACGAACCCAACGCGTATTTAAACAGGTTTAGGTTGAGAATAAAAGTTTGGGTCAAAAATTGTAACAAATGTCACATTCACAACTTAATAGCATTCAGTTTTGTGTATTTATGTAATGCAAGTTGCATTTGATATTATGCTAACACTTTTACTAACGAGTGAAAACGTACATTTAAATAGGGGTGTCAATTCTTGACATGACACGTTAGATGGCACGAACCCAGCACGTATTTAAACAGGTTTGGGTTGAGAATAAAAGTTTGGGTCAAAAACTGGTCCACGTTTAACTCGTTTAATAAACGGACCATATTTAGTTGAGTAAGTATTAAACATGTCAACTCGTGAAACCGTTTGAGCATATAAGCCTCTAAAAATATATATAACTTTAATTTTATGTTTGATTTAGATTAAATGCCTTATATTATGTATTTAATATGACAATGAATTACGATTATAACTCGGATGTCATTGAAACTTTTGTATAGTTATTTGTATGTTATTTATATCATTTTTGGATATAAGTTTGTTGAATCGACAAGTCGTCAACCTTTTTTACTGCTTGACATACTTATTTAAACAGTTTAACATGTCACAAACAGATTACACGTGATATGCAGGTCTAGGTCAGGGTTGACTTTCTTGACACAATTAATAAACGTGTCATATTATAAAGATTATACTAACTGCTAACCCGAACACGACTCGATTGCTACCCGTAAATTTTAAGCATAGGACCATATCTTGCAACCAAACAAGTAGTTTGATACTTAAATGTGGTGTACGTAGAACATGGGTTGGACCATGTATTGGGCCACTTTAGAACGGACTTGACTTTGGATAGGCCCTTCCTAAGTGTTAGCCGAATGAGGCAATATATTTAGTATGCGATGTTTATATACTACATCCGTCTCATTTCATTTTGAGTGTATATATTTCGTATTACAATCAATCGTGTCAGTTTAAGGTGATCGTTTTTTTCTTATATATGCATCTTTGTGTTAGAAAGGATTTGAAGTTTTGAACCGTACCCCTTCAAACACTTGGTTAAGGACTTAAGGGGCATAATGTTATAATCCAATATATCGGATTTCTTTCACGATGCCTTTTACTGGTATAGCTCTTTTTTTTTTCGTTTTTTTCCCGAATAACAAGAATATAAAAGTTATATACAACCATAAACAAAGTTAAAGATTGAAAGTGTTATAAAATTTGCGAAGATCGTGAGTGACTAAATGTACATAAAAGTTGTAAAATGGGTCAATTTTGGAAACCTGAACACTAAAGTGAATCCTTCTTTTGAAACATAGTTATTGTTCATGATACAAACGCGTGAGTTAAATGATAAATATAGTGTGCGCAAGAAATCCAGACACCACAATCCTATAAAACGTATCCATTAATTGAACGTTGGTGTTTCCAAAAATTGATGCTTCTCTAAAGATCATTCCAAAGCGGAAGAGATGATTATCTAAATCTTCACTTTAGAATATGTTGATGAAATAAACGATGATGCTGAAAATTATATCTCAGAGTTGAAGAAAGCCACAAATTGAAATAGATATCGTAATTTGAGAAGAGACTCATCACTTAGGCAATAAATGGTTGTTATTTTTAGAAGCGTTGTAGTGTATCAATCAACACCAATAGTACTATCAATAATACATGATCTACATATTAGTCCCAACATGACTATCCCTAAAATAAAGGTGTAAGTTTTTCTCATGACTTATAGTCCAATCATACTCATATAATCACACCCCAATCGATCGAGATGATAGTTTTGGTCATCATACACAATAATCTAAAGATAGAGCGGATTAGAATCCTTCATGTTGTGTACTTTGTGACAAGTACATGGGAGGTTCTACTTAGAAGTTGAGCCAGTGTAACAAAGACGTGTAGCATACAAGCATCCGATTGGGTTTTACATAATAGAAACACAATTAGGGTTTTATATAACCAACGTTTACACAAATCAACGTGTCAATATGAATCAAACGATATTAATGATCAAAGTACGTTGAACTTATAATATATCAAGTATATCAAGAATAGACCGATTACAAAGCAGAGAAAAGCGAAGGTTCAACCACAACTCCCTTGGACACACCCTACAAAACGTATGCCCACAAGGTATAAACTTCAATGTGCTTTGTCCTGGCATGAAAATTTGGATTCGTAGCTATGTACAAAGGTGCTTGATTATCACAAAACACGTCATCATGTTCCAAACCTTTAACACCAAGATCTTAAGTTTTCATGTACTTGATTTGGTTTGATTGTTTGTAAATCAAGTTACTTGAATGGTCGATAAGTACTTTTGGCGAGATCAATGTTTTGTATTACATGTAATGGTTATAGCATGATCATGTATTCATGTGTTAAAAGCTACGGAGCTCATATGTTTTTGAATGATTATGAGCTTCTCTAACAGATTCATGATCCGTAGCAGAAGATATATTGACATTCGAACATGTACTTTAATTTGTGTCACTGATAGGACAACAACCTTTCGAACTCATTAATCGAGTACCCATAGATTGTTTTAGGTGATGGTTGATATTGTAACTTGAAAGGGTAATAACATAAAGAAACTCGTGATCAAGCATTTTGTACATATTGAGTAGCCATACAAACATTATCATATTCAAAGATAATAAACAGAAGATAATAACATTTCAAGTTGAAGTTTGTGACCAGTGATCCCATATCGTTTAAAAGAAGAATTTTTAAGTAGTTTATGTACTATTTGATAGGGGTGTTCATCGGTTCGGTTTTCGGTTTCGTGGGTTGTATGGTTCGGGTTAATCGGTTTGAAAATTTTAAAACTGTAAACCAAAACCAAACCAAACCAATTTTAGAATGAATAAAACCAAACCATACACCAAATTGGAATTCGGTTAAAACCAAGAAAACCAAATTCAAGTAAACTTCAAAATATAATCTAAAAGTTACAAATAAAAACCTAAAAGTTCAAATAAAATTATCAAATCAAAAGATCTCACAAAGTGCTTAAGTAAATTAACAAAACAAAAGTTTAAGAAACCAAAAGGTTTCATAACTTAACGGAAATAAATGAAAGCGAAATATGGGAGGAGAGGATATCATATATGTGAATTTATAGGAATCAAGTAGGTTAATTGCTCCTAGAGTCCTAGATATGCATCAATCCATGATTTAAGGAGTTGTTAGTTTATAAGATATTTTAAATTATTAGGATTTTTTGTTAGGAAGATAAACATATAAAAATTGTATATATATAATTTAAACTTTTTTGTGTGGATAGATATATATTCGGTTTTTTCGGTTTGGTTTGGTTTTGTTTTTGTCAAACCCAAAACCAAACCAAGCACCAATTAAATACTTCGGTTTGGTTTTAAACCGAACCATACACCAATTAAAATTTTCGGTCCGGTTTTATTCGGTTTCGGTCCGGTTTATATTTCGGTTTGTTTGGTGCCAAACCAAACACTGAGCACCCCTACTATTTGATACATGAGGCATGCAAGTTGAAGATCCTATTAGGTTGTCTAAGATGTTAGAGGTGAGTTATAATTGATATATATATATATATTATGACTCACTTTATAATCTTAGCCGACCTATTGAAGCTCTTTAACTTTTTTATTTGATTATTTACATAAAATACTTTCTTATTTGATATATTAATATATATATTAATCTGCGTTCGAAACGACGTCGTTTTGGCGTTTGCGAAAAAAGGACGAAACGACAATTTTGGTGCCAAATTAAAGAGTAAAACGACATGTCTCGAAACGACGTCGTTTCGAGAGTTTCGGAAAATGGCAAAAAATACCCCTCAAGTCAACGACGCCTTGCAAAAAGAGTACTGAATTCTGAAAATGGCTAGAATTACCCCTGAATTGTGTCACATTTTGCAAAACCGATCCATTTTGCAAAACCGATCCTAAAGCCTTATATTTTCACAAAATTTTAAAAATGGCAAAAATTACCCCCAAAGTATGGAAAAAACGGCAAAAAATACCCCCAAGCTATGCGACTTTTTGCAAAACCAATCCTAGACTCTAATATATTTTTACAAAGTTTGTAAAAATGGCAAAAAAATACCCCCTAACGATATAACAGTTCTCAAACTCAATGCTAAACTTTATTCGTTAAATTTTTCTTAAAAAAAACTTTAAAACACACCCGTTAAACAAATTTAAGGTCAACGTTCATATCCTCACCCAACTATCACCATACAAATGTGTCATAGAAAATGAATATACAAATTTTTCTTAAAAAAAAACTTTAAAACACACCCGTTAAACAAACTTAAGGTCAACGTTCATATCCCGATCCAACTATCACCATACAAATGTATCATAGGAAATAAATATACCCACATTTACATAAAGATTTTTGCACACAATTTACACACCACACGTATAACAAAACTCATATAGCATAAAAAATCAAATGCAAAAAACCCGCCGCAACGCGCGGGTACAAAATCTCGTTTACATAAAATGTAACCGAACAAATGGCTTTTTTTTTTTTTTTTTTTTTTTTTTTTTTTTTTTTTTAAACATGTCACCATCTCAACTTAATTAATAGCATTCAGCTTCGTGTATTTATGTAATGCAAGTTGCATTTGATATTATGTTGTCACTTTTACTAACGGGTGAAAATGAACATTTAAACATAGGAGTTAGGACCATATTTTGCAACCGAACAAGTAGTTTGATACTTAAATTTGGTGTAGAATAGGAAAACAGGCGGTGGCTCGGTATATACTTCGTATTACGATCAATCATCTCAAGTTAACGTAATTTATATGGCGGTGGGTTCAAACCCCGTAGATTGATTAGTCGGCCAAAAGAGCGGAAACCATGATTATCTAAAAAATTTTTGGTGTAGAACATGGGTTGGACCATGTCTCGGGCTACTTTAGAACGGGCTTGACTTAGGACAGACAACCACATTACTAGAATTGTTAAATTGGTTAAACATATGCCCATTCTAAGTGTTAGTCGAATGAGTGTATATACTCCGTATTACAATCAATCATGTCAGTTTAATGTGATATGTTTTTTCTGTTGGTTTTATGGACTATAAATTAATAGACGTGTGTTAGGATCGAACTTGAGACCACGGGATTGCACACTTTACGTATGAGAATTAAAGTTAATAATTAAATGTAAATGTTATATTTATTTATTAATTAAATGAAATAACTAACGAACGTTAAGTAATTAATGTAATGGATTAACGGGAGTTAAATATATTTGGAAAAGGACTATGTTGTAAATATTGGGAAGGTTCCGGAATCCTTGTGGGATGGTTAGAACCGATCGGCCACAAGAAAAGGAAACCCAATCCCTCTACAACTCAAACTTGTACACTAAGTTAGTTTGGGTATAAATACAAAACCAAGGGTGTTTGTAATTTATCTCTTGTACTCATTAAGCTAAACCTAAAAATTTGTTTGTGTGTGTTTTGCTTAAAACGATCGTCCACCTCCTTGTGGGTGTCGATCATCAACTTTTTCCAACTCAAGTTATTTGGTTTGATTAAAACTAGCATTACTTTAATTTGATATAGTACGTGTGTACAAGAACGTGGTACAATCATACTATTGATTGTATCTTGGATTGAATTACAAAACGGTAAGGGGTAATTCTTATAATCCTATAAACCCTAATTAGGGTTCATCCTAATTGCTAGTTTGTGGATTTGATTCTTGTTCGGCTAGAATCAAGTAAGGTACGCATACTTTATTCTTTAGTTAATTAATTATTCATTATATGTTCCTATACGCTTCCGCACTTACTTTGATGTTTATTGTTTATATTTATGATTGTCATGTTATATAATTCTAACAGTGGCATCACGAGTCACAGGTTTTAATGAGTAATTAATTACTAAACACGTAAAAAATGGATATTGTATTGTGTTTGATATGATTTATTCTAGGGTTTTGGTTATGATTATATAAACCCTAATTTTAAGGGTTAGGGATTTTGCCCTAATTTGGTTTTAAAAATCAATTATGGATCGAATTTTTTTTAAGGGTGGAAACCCTAAAATTTTTTAATCGATTTCCTTAAATTTTTTTTAGGGTTTATATTAATTGTTATGTTATCTATATCGAAACCTAGATTTAATATATTTGTTACGTGATAAATTCATGAATAAAGTGTTATGTGACATGGAATTGTATGTGATCTTGTGACAACCTGAATAATTGTTATGTTATATCCATGATGATACATGCATGTTCGTCATGGATGGTTGCTTGAATATTTAATTGTTAAGATTGGTTATGCGAAAATTAATTGTTAAGTTTTATACATATGTATATTTATGATAAATCTTGAATTGGGGAAAACTCCAATTATATACATTAATGAATCAATTATGTGTAATTTGGTATATCATTAATTATGGGTTTACGCAATCGATTCGTCGATGTATGTGGCTCACTTTCAATTGAGAGAGTGAAAGCCCTAATTAATATATACATTATTTAACCTAGACATTGATTATTAATAGGGTTTTATCGAATAAGTTGCATGTGGCTACTTGTTTACACGTATAAATTGTTTATTATGTGCGCATTGTTTTTTAGTAGTTTATTTTTTATTGGTATTACTTGTTTGTTTATTATGTGCGACAGTTTTAAGCAAAGGGTAATTTTGAATAGAAAAATAATACGGACTAAACAATGGTGAAATTTAATTGGTTTTGGAAGAGTTAAGTTTTCTATAGTTTAATTGATTGGTGACTTTGGTACAATGACTGAACGGCTCACCCATTCGAATGAACTATAAAGGGGTTATTTAAGAAGTGCGCACAGTCACACTGAATGGATGTCTAAGGTTATGCTTTTGCGCTTACCTGGTCCTCTGCCCTCTGTAAGTTCGAATGGAGCTACTTAGTAAGCCATAAAATGTGCAAACTCATCTTAAGGGCGAATTAGTTTTAATTCCATGCGCCACTTCTGTGGTAATTATCCGAAACACTAAGTGTTTACACTTATGCAAAAGTACGGTATAATGGATGATAATTAACACTAAATTCCTTGATTGGTGAACCCAATACCTCAATCAAAACTTTGATAATTTGATCTTTATGAATTGGTAATAAAAAGTTTTTTATTAAAATTATGCTACAAGATGAATGCATGACATCTTTGTACATATTTGATTTGACCACATAAAATCAAAACTAGTACCCTTTTAAATTAAGTTATATGCCATCTAATTAAAAGGAACACTTGAAGTTGCAATTTATGTCATGAGAGTACTTGGCTAGATTGTGATGGAGAGGTAAATCTCTATATAAAGTGAGACATTACATGGACATATTTGCAGTTCTTTAAGTTAGACACTTAAGTTGAGTAGGAAGTGAGACTTGGACTCAATGGCATAAGATGGGATGTGATCCGTGCCAAACAGTCAAGCCAAATCACACAAGCCTGCCACTTGTGAATGGCAGACCGTAATCAGCTTCAAACTGCCTGAGCACGAATGCAATGAAGATCTGGGGAGTATAGTGTTTCCCCGGGTCGTTATGTCCCAGCGAGCTATGCAATGGATTATCAAACGTGTAGTGATCGCGAGATTTGAACGGGAAAGGAGAATTTGGAATGATGATTATAACTACAGGAAAAGCCAACAAATTACAACGGCTTAAATGCAAATTAAAGGAAATTAAAAAGATAAAATATATTAAATAAATGCTATCACTAATTTTAAAATGATGTTTTTGTTTTTATGTTTTTATAAAACTGAAATTAAAAACTACGCGACGTACAAAATAAAAAGTGAAACTAAATCAATATAAACCCTAAAAATATGAAAATGATGTTTTCACAAACCTAATGATAAAAGAAAATTATTAGAAAAAGAAAATTATTTTTATAACTAATTATCTAATTAAAAACTATTTTTAACTATTAATTAATTACCTAAAATACAAGAAAATGTGAAATAAAGCTAGAAAAATAAAATTAAGACTTAGAAAAATCTAAAATATCAAAATAGAATTTTCAAAACTATTTTTGTAATTTTCTGATTATTTTTCTATTTTCTAGGAATTAAAAGCTATTAAAACTAATTAAATGGCTTAAAAATACAAATTTAACTAAGAAAAATCTAGAAAAATACTTTTTTGTCTTTTTATATTTATCTAAACTTAAGAAAAATGAAAAATTATTTTTTTGAACCTTTTCTTAATTTTTTGTATTTAAAGCTAATTAAAAATGCTTAAAAACTAATTTAAATTAAGAAAAATAGCAAATCAACTTAGAAAAATCTGAAAATTTCAGGGAAACTCTAAAATGATATTATGAAGCTAGGAAAAATGGAAAAACAGTAGGTTGTGTGGAGAAAAATGGAACTGCTATGAACTGAGCTTATGAATAAGCTCTTTAATAAGCCAAGTGAACACAAACAAGCACCACACTGGAATAGAAGCTACAATATGCTAGATTAACCAAAATACAACTAAAAACAATAAGCTATAGCCTCTGAATTACAAGATTTATCAAACTTGATGATTTGAGCTAATAAGCTAAAACAGAATTGGGTACCTACTTTAAGCACAAGCACAAGTTACAAATCAAGCTAAAACTAAAAACTACAAATTGGAAACTAAAGAAGACCTGGGTGAGAGTTAGTACACCAAAAATCAGACCATGACTAGCTCTTATGAGCCCTGTGCATAAGCTGCACAATCTGAGAAAAACTCAGCATAGACTGACCCTGTGAGCAGGGCAATTAACACCTAAAAGAGAAGCTAGTTTGGAGCTTATACAAAATTTATAAAATTCTACAAAAATGCTAATAAGTAAAAAGACCAGATGTAGTTTTTAAAATGCCCAATCTCACTGAAATGGGCTCAAAGATGAGCTCATGATAAATCCTTGCAGTTGGCCAAAAATCAGGTTTTGTGCAATTTGACTTTTGACAATAGTTGTAACCTTTGACTAAAATGAAACTTGAATCCAATTTTATGACTGATGTTGAAGTAATATGATGTAATGAGTATAATGAAAGCAATGGTTAACACTTTTAAACACAAATCCAGGTTTTGCAATTCCAAAACTCACAACAGTTAAGACTTTAGACAGATTTCAATGAATGTTGACTATAGAGAGTTGCAGGCACATTTTTTTTGACAAATATGATCTCAAATAGGCTAAACAAACATGAATCAACCAGAAGCTAACACTGCATAAGCCTAAAAGACAGCTATGACAGTAAACCAAACACCCCTTAATACACTGATTAGCAAACAACAACTGAACCAAGGATTGAACAAGCATACATTATGATCAAACTAATTAATACTAACCTAAATACTGCTACTAAAACAGGTTTCAACTACTGATTAACACTGAAACAGATTATGCTAAAAAAGATGAGCTTAAACTTACACACAGTCCCTAGCCACAATGGCTTGCACAAACAGTGACCAAAGAACACCTAACCTATTTTATCCAACCACTGCTTCCAAATAAACTTATTCCCATTCCTGAATCAACCCATTCCCTTCCTTCATCAAATTTGCTCCAAGTTTGACTTTTATTGACCAAGGTCCAAAACTGAGTGAAACTGAAAGGTGAGCTTATGGAAAGCTTAAATAAGCTTGAATGAGCATACTTGAGCTTAAAAGCAAGTGACTAACAACTTTTGCATAAGTCTTTGAGAATAGAAATTTCAACAGTAGACATATGATATGGAAATTGACTTTGAACTAAAATTGATACTTGAATCAAGTTGAAATACACTGAAAAGGTTTACTTTTGATACATGGAACCTTAAAAATACACTGAAAAACTACTTAAGACATTACAAGCTAAAAACGACATACAATTTAAGAAAATTAACTAACTACTCTTTTCTCTTGCCTCTTCTGCTTCCTTTTATGCTCAAACTTGTTTCTCTCACCTTTCTGAGTGGATCCCAGCATCAATATGAGCCCTTGGATGCCTTTTGAGCCATCTTGACCGTTTATTTCGTTTTGGCGCCAAACCTGTTTTGATATCAGAGACAGGGAAATGGGATGCATTAAATGCACTTGGGTAGGTAGGTGAGGAGGGGGGAGACAAAGGGTGGAGTAAGGTGATTTTTGGTGGCTAGAGGAGGGGGGTTGCAGACAAACATGTCGGGGAAGACAGGGTTTAGGGGGGCGGGTATATTATTTTAAATGTTGGGTTTTGGGTTGGTCGGGTTGGAGGATTGGACCGGTTAAGAGGATTGGGCCAAGGGGGGTTTGGTTTGGGCTTGGGTTAATAATAGGTCCGTTTGGTTTGTGAAATTAATAACACCAAGGACCACTTGTGTAATATTTGAAATTCAAGGGACCAAACATGTAAATTATGAAGATGTGGTCCAAGGACTAATTTTGCCAACCTTTAATAGACCAAGGTCTAGTTTTGACACTTTTGAAATTTCCAAGGACTAATTTTGACCATTTTTGGATTTTCAGGGACTAAACTGTAATTTCTCAAATATTTTTGGATTTTCCACCAAAGGACTAAATATGATAATTTATGTTTCCAAAAGGACCTTTGGTGACTTTTCTTTTAAAATAAATGCCTAGGGACTGATTTTGCCATTTTCTGAAAGTCGGGGGACTAAAACTGCCAATTATGTAAACTTTGCTCGTTTTTCATCTGATTTTGAACATTTTGCATCTAAAACATATAAAATGCACTTTTGAGATATTTTCAGAGTTTTGATGCATTTCTGAGCATTTTTAACCGTTTTGCAGTTCAGAATTAACCAAAAATGATGAGTATTTACACACTCATCAATCCCCCACACTAAACTATTGCTAGTCCCTAGCAATCTTTTAAGAAAAACTAATGGATTTGAATCTCTTTACCAAAAGCCGTTACTTCTGGAGTAGCCAAATGTTTCAGTTCAAGTAAGAACCATGGTACACCGATAACCATGTGATTTTGAGCAAACCACCAGCTTCCAACGGATTTGATTTGTCTTTACCAGAAGCCGTTTGCTCTGGACTAGCCAACTCTTAGATAAATTATCAATATTATCTTTGGTGAGCTGATTACCAATTATGGTTTTTAAAAAATTTGATGCGCGCAAAACAGTCAAGTTTTCTCACGCGAGCAAGAAACTTAAAACAGCTTAAGCACGAAATCAATGAAGATCTGAGGAGTATAGAGTCTCCCCGGGTCGTTATGTCCCAGCGAGCTATGCAATGGATTATCAGACGTTTAGTGATCGAGAGATTTGAACAGGAAAAGGATTTGGGAATGATATTAACTACGGAAAAAGCCAACAAATTACAGCGGCTTAAATGCAAATTAAAGGAAATCTAAAAAGATAAAACCTATTAAATAAACGCTATCACTATATTTAAAGTGATGAACGTTTAAAAACTTAAAACTAAAAACTTACGTTTAAATAAAAATTACGTAAACGTAATAAATAAAAAGTGAAACTTTCACAATATTAACCCTAAAAATATGAAAAATACATTTTTACAATCCTAATGATAAAAGAAACTTTATAGAAAAAGAAAATTATTTTTATAACTATTTATCTAATTATTATTAATTAAAAACTATTTTTAACTAATTAAAAATAACCTAAAATGAAAGAAAATAGGAAATAAAGCTTGAAAAATAAAATTATGAAATGGAAAAGTCTAAAATATCAAAAGAGAATTTTAAAAACTATTTTTGTATTTTTCTGGTTATTTTTCTATTTTCTAGGAATTTTAAACTATTAAAAACTAATTAAATTGCTAAAAATGACAAAATAAACTAGGAAAAATATGGAAAATTACCTTTTTTGCTTTTTATATTTATCTAAACCTAATAAAATTGAAAAATTATTTTTTTGAACCTTTTCTTAATTTTTTGTATTAAATGCTATTTAAAATTGCTTAAAAACTAATTTAAATTAGGAAAAATAGCAAAACAACTTGGAAAAATCTGAAAATTTCAGGAAAACTCTAAAATGATATAAGGAAGCTATGAAAATTAGAAAAAGAGGTGCTTATGTGGAGGATATAGAAACTGAAGAATAAGAGCTTATAGAAATAAGCTCTTGAATAAGCAAATGCAGTCCAAGGGGCACCAAACTGATATGCAAACTACTATGAGCTAAAATGACCAAAATGAAATGAAAAACAACAAGCTAAATCTTCTGATTATCAAGTTGCAATGATTTGAGTGATTTGAGAAAATAAGCTAAAACAGGAAACAGGCTTCCACTTTGAGCTTATGCACTGGCTCCAAAATAAGCTGAAACTTGAAACTACTAATTGGAACCTACAGAAGACCTGGTTGGGAACTTATAAACTAAAAATCAGACCTAGTTGAACTAAATTGAAACCTGTGCAGGCCTTACAAAACCTGCACAAACCTGTGCAGGCAACAGTGCCCTGCACAGGGGACTGAGCATCATATTGACAAGCTTCTTAGAGGCTTGTAGAAAATTCATAAAATTGTACAAAAATAACTACAAGAAACTAGAGCAATAGAACTTTTCAAAACCACAAATATCACTGAAATTGATCCAGAGATGAGTGAATGAAAAATCATTCTCAGTTGGCCAAAATCTTAGTTTTTGCAATTTGACTTTTTAAGAAAAAATGGAAAGTTGACTAAACTGATTTTTGATCTAGATTTATAGACTAGAAATGACATATTATGATGAATTAAGACTGAAATAAGCTAGACCTATGAAATTGGAACACAAAACAACTTTTTGCTTTTATATAAACTTAACAGTTAATGGTATAAAACAGTGGAGAGTGGATTTTGACTTTGGTTGTGTTTCAGACCTAAACTAAGGTTCAAATGAGTTTAACTAGAGCTAACAATCATGTACCAACAGGACTGAACCACTGAACAACCCCTGCATGCAGTTAAATCAGTACATCCAAACACTACCTTAAGACATAGATAAGCAATCACATATGAGCTAAATTCCTACTCAGCTAACACTATGGATCAAACTAGTTTCTCATGACCATATTACAACTTTATGAGCACATTTAAATCACTAGTGGCCACAGATACATATACAACCATAAAATGCAAATTGGACTAAAAAATTTGAAACTGAGAACTCACCCACATGATCCAAATGATGTTGCAGGCTAACATCAAAACCAATACTACACTAAAATAACTAAGTCCAACCCATTAACATCACTGCAACACCCATTCTCATCTTCATATCCAATTGAGCTCCTGTTGACTTTTATTGACTAAAATGGAAATTTAGTTGAAACTGTAATGAGAGCTTATGAAAAGCCTTGACAAGCTTAAATTAACTTAAATGAACTGAATATAGGCTATAAGAAGCTTTAACACAAGATTTGAGAACTCAACTTTTCAACAGTAAACTTAAAAGTTTTGAACTTAAACCAAACTTGAATTTTTCTCTCAAAAGTACAATACAAAGTTATTTTAACTTAGATGAAATACAATTAAACTGAAACTAAAACATTTGATTAATACATGAAAGAAAACGACATTGAAGAGAATTACAAAAACTAGCTACTCCCCCTTTGTTGCTTCCTTTTGCCTTTTTATACACCCAAGAGGTTTCTCTCACCTCTTTCTTCAAATCCCAGCAACAACTTTGACCCTTGGATTATTAGGGATCATCTTAGCCGTTTACAAGGTTTTGGCGGGAAAACTGTTTTTGAGCATGTGAGTGAGATTGAGTGTAGGGGGGGGGGAAAGAATTATTGTCTCTTGGATTCATGTGTTTGGAGTGATAAGGTTGGGTGGATCATGGGCTGGGATGGAGTGTTGGCAGGAAGTTTGCAGGGCTAGAGGTTGAAGAAACAGAAAAGGGCGCGTAGGGGTTTAGTTGACCAGTGTTTGACCGGGTATTAGTTAATAAGGGGGGGTTCAAAATGGTATTGTGACAGGGGGTCAAATGGGGTGATAAGGTCCAAAATGGTTTGGAAAGGTTAAAAATACAAGGACCTAGAGTGTAAATCCTGAAAATTGGAGGACCATAGCTGCCAACTCATCAAAGATATTCCAAGGACTAATACTGACAAGCTTCAAAAGTACAGGGACCAAATCTGTCATTTTCCAATTTTCCAGGGGCCATTTCTGCCAAATTTGAAAGTTGAAGGACTAAACTTGTAATTTTCTCAAACTTTTTATATTTTTCACCAAAGGACTAAATTTGACAACTTTTGATTTTAAAAGGACCTTTGGTGACTTTTCTTTTGAAAATTTGTGCTCAGGGACTGTTTTTGACAATTTTTGAAACTTGGGGGACTAAAACTGCAATTTTTGCAAATTTGATACGTTTTTCATCTGATTTTGATATTTTTGCATTTAAAACACATAAAACACTGGTTTGTGATATTTTGATCATTTTGATGTGTTTCTGAGCGTTTTCAGATGATTTTGCAGTTTATTTGATACAAAAATGATGAGTATTTACACACTCATCAATCCCCCACACTGAGATATTGCTAGTCCCTAGCAATGATTTGAGAAAACATAATGGATTTTAATCTCTTTACCAAAAGCCATTACTTCTGGAGTAGCCAAATGTTTCAGTTCAAGTAAGAACCATGGTACACCGATAACCATGTGATTTTGAGCAAACCACCAGCTTTCAACGGATTTGATTTTGTCTTTACCAGAAGCCGTACCCTTCTGGACTAGCCAACTCTTTAGATAAATTATCAATATTATCTTTGGTGAGCTTGATTACCAATTATGGATTTTCCACTGCCTTTACCACAAGCCATAAACTTGCGGGCTAGCCAACTCTTCGCTTTTTAGGATATGGTGAGCTGAATACCATACAATTTTGGGCAAATTGCAAGCCATATAAACGGATTTGAGAAATCTTTACCAAGAGCCGTTTGCTCCTGGATTAGCCAATCCTTATGTGGGTTAGACATGGTGGACTGATTACCATTTGTTGTGTTTAGTACATAGTACTTCCACTAAATTTTTTTTTTAAATTTTGGCCATTTTGGGGGAAAAAGGGACTAAAAGGGTACATTTACGATCAAAATTCGCCAGAATTCCCCCCCCACACTTAGAAATGAATATTGTCCTCAATATTCAAAGTACCGGCTGTAATGCCGAAACTTAGAACGTAAAAAGATAACATTACTGGCTAAGTGTGGAAACACAACAATTATTCTCTTTTTCAATATTTACAATTTTCAAAGTTTTTTAGATCTATATACAACATGTGGGGCATCTCCCCCACACTAGGGTGGTACACACGGGTGAAAACCCATGTTCAGCTACTGTTTTTGATTACCGAGTCGCTAGCTTGACTCGACCCCGAATTAATTTGTTCATGGGGAAGTAAGTGGAAGAAACAATCTCCATCAGACTTTCATTCAAGATGTTTAGATAAACATTGAAGTACATGAAAGTTCCACACCGATGAGATACAGACAGACAGACCCGGCTCACAAATGGTACATGGAAATGCCTGGGTCAAAGATAATGTCTTCATTCCCGAAGGAGTGAAGAACAGGAGAAGCCACGGGATATATGAAGAAAAGAAAGAAAATCATGATACAAATCATGACTAACTCATCATCTTCATCCATAGGGGGATCCATAATTTCAGGATTATGAATCTCATCATTTAAGCTTATGTGATCAAGACAAATCTCGGGTGTGTCATGATCAAATTGGGAGTTATCATACTCCGGCGGAGATATGATATGAGTGAGTTCACCGGCGAACTCCTCGTGAAGAGAATCAATCACAAGATGTATATCTGTGGATTCTTGTTCCACTGTAGATTCATCATTATCCTCAATCTGAGTATCAAAGAGTGGATTCTCAGAAATTAAAGTGAATTCAGAGTCGAATTCAAATAGAGGATTAGTTATGGATTCTTGTTCCACTATAGACTCATCACTATCCTCAATCTGAGTATCAAAGAGTGGATTCTCAGAAATTAAAGTGAATTCAGAGTCGAATTCAAATAGAGGATTAGTGAAAGTAGTTTTGAATGTTTCAGGAACAAAGTGATTAACATTCTCAATTGGACTGTTGGGATAAGAAGTGAGTGAACGATCATTATCAAGGAGACTTTCAGTCTCTCCCAGATCAACTTTGAAATCAGAAAGATTATCACTACCTTCTGATGAAAGTGGATTGGTATGAGTGAGCTCATCGATGAACTCCTCAAGATGATGATCAGCATCAGACTGTGGGAGTGATGCTTCAACATACTCGATGTTCCCATGAGAAGTACAATCGTCGCTAACATCGGAGAAAGTTTCAAAATGATCTTTTGAACACTCAAGAGGGGAGATAGAATCACACATATGATCAGAAGTTCCCTGTGACTCTCTCGGGATTGGGACAAGGTTCTCAACACTAGACTTTATGAATTCGTCCGATTCCTTTTCAGGAACAGTGTCAAGATGCTCGTCCCCCATGGTCAGAGAGTGAGTGGGAGCTTCGGGTGTGATAGCAGTTGTTTGAGATGGAATCTCAACTGCTGGGATATCAACTGACTGAGGGAGTTGAGAAATATTATCTCTAAAAGGATAGAAACTCTCCTCGTCATCATCATATAGAGCGGCCTTAAGAAATTGGGAACGCCTTAGAGCTGCTTGCTCTAGGACTAATGATTCTTCCCTAGATTTCCGGGCCTTTCGCTCTTCTCGCTCTTCGGCAAGCAATTCTCCCATGGTCTTTTCATTACTCACTTGATCCTTGAAGTTTTGCATCATATCATTAAGTGATTTCATTGCGGTTTCAAGATCCTGGGAGATTTCATGAGACAACGGCTCAGGTGGAGTTTGAACCGTATGGTGCTGTGGAGGTTGGAAATTGTCAAAACCGGAAGTATAGTAATTTTGATTCCATGGTTGACATTGAAGATTATCGTGAGGACCTCCACAATTTGTGCAAGAAAAATTCGGTACATTCTGAAACGATGTGTCATTAAAACTTTGATAGCACGGTTCTTGCTCAAATGAATACTGAGGAGTGTGGCTAAAATCGTTTTGAGGATGATTGGAAAAGTTCGGATAAGTGCATGAGTTTTCAGCTTCCGAAGCACAAAACGAACAAAATCCATCCGTAAGATCATTTCCACACCTCTCGCAAGAACATCGTTGACATCGAAAATCAACTAACGGATCCCCACAACCATAGCAATACTGCTGATTGAACGAAAAATTTTGGGGTTGGGGTGGGTAGTCGGAGAAGTTTTTCGGCTCATTGAAAGAATTTTGATCATAAGAACATGAATTCCTCGAACCGCAAAACAAACAACTTCCGTTATGAATGTCATTACCGCACCGTTCGCACGTACACCAACGACACGGTAAACCGAAAAGCGGTTCTCCACAACCGACACAAGGAATCGATGATTCCATCAGAATAGAAGAAGTTAGAATCAAATGGATAGAGGGTAAAGAGATAAAGAATCAAATAGGGTTAGAGGGTAAAGACGAATATTTTTGGATTTTTGGATAGACATGATGCAAAAACAAAGACTGAAAATCTTTTTGGATTTTTGATTTTTAAAAGAAAATATAAACATATACAGATGGTATAAACAAGGAGTGAATATCCAAATCACTAATCTGCTAAACGTAAGATTATCAGCACAGCTCCCCGGCAGCGGCGCCAAAAATTTGATGCGCGCAAAACAATCAAGTTTTCTCACGCGAGCAAGAAACTTAAAACAGCTTAAGCACGAAATCAATGAAGATCTGAGGAGTATAGAGTCTCCCCGGGTCGTTATGTCCCAGCGAGCTATGCAATGGATTATCAGACGTTTAGTGATCGAGAGATTTGAACAGGAAAAGGATTTGGGAATGATATTAACTACGGAAAAAGCCAACAAATTACAGCGGCTTAAATGCAAATTAAAGGAAATCTAAAAAGATAAAACCTATTAAATAAACGCTATCACTATATTTAAAGTGATGAACGTTTAAAAACTTAAAACTAAAAACTTACGTTTAAATAAAAATTACGTAAACGTAATAAATAAAAAGTGAAACTTTCACAATATTAACCCTAAAAATATGAAAAATACATTTTTACAATCCTAATGATAAAAGAAACTTTATAGAAAAAGAAAATTATTTTTATAACTATTTATCTAATTATTATTAATTAAAAACTATTTTTAACTAATTAAAAATAACCTAAAATGAAAGAAAATAGGAAATAAAGCTTGAAAAATAAAATTATGAAATGGAAAAGTCTAAAATATCAAAAGAGAATTTTAAAAACTATTTTTGTATTTTTCTGGTTATTTTTCTATTTTCTAGGAATTTTAAACTATTAAAAACTAATTAAATTGCTAAAAATGACATAAATAAACTAGGAAAAATATGGAAAATTACCTTTTTTGCTTTTTATATTTATCTAAACCTAATAAAATTGAAAAATTATTTTTTTGAACCTTTTCTTAATTTTTTGTATTAAATGCTATTTAAAATTGCTTAAAAACTAATTTAAATTAGGAAAAATAGCAAAACAACTTGGAAAAATCTGAAAATTTCAGGAAAACTCTAAAATGATATAAGGAAGCTATGAAAATTAGAAAAAGAGGTGCTTATGTGGAGGATATAGAAACTGAAGAATAAGAGCTTATAGAAATAAGCTCTTGAATAAGCAAATGCAGTCCAAGGGGCACCAAACTGATATGCAAACTACTATGAGCTAAAATGACCAAAATGAAATGAAAAACAACAAGCTAAATCTTCTGATTATCAAGTTGCAATGATTTGAGTGATTTGAGAAAATAAGCTAAAACAGGAAACAGGCTTCCACTTTGAGCTTATGCACTGGCTCCAAAATAAGCTGAAACTTGAAACTACTAATTGGAACCTACAGAAGACCTGGTTGGGAACTTATAAACTAAAAATCAGACCTAGTTGAACTAAATTGAAACCTGTGCAGGCCTTACAAAACCTGCACAAACCTGTGCAGGCAACAGTGCCCTGCACAGGGGACTGAGCATCATATTGACAAGCTTCTTAGAGGCTTGTAGAAAATTCATAAAATTGTACAAAAATAACTACAAGAAACTAGAGCAATAGAACTTTTCAAAACCACAAATATCACTGAAATTGATCCAGAGATGAGTGAATGAAAAATCATTCTCAGTTGGCCAAAATCTTAGTTTTTGCAATTTGACTTTTTAAGAAAAAATGGAAAGTTGACTAAACTGATTTTTGATCTAGATTTATAGACTAGAAATGACATATTATGATGAATTAAGACTGAAATAAGCTAGACCTATGAAATTGGAACACAAAACAACTTTTTGCTTTTATATAAACTTAACAGTTAATGGTATAAAACAGTGGAGAGTGGATTTTGACTTTGGTTGTGTTTCAGACCTAAACTAAGGTTCAAATGAGTTTAACTAGAGCTAACAATCATGTACCAACAGGACTGAACCACTGAACAACCCCTGCATGCAGTTAAATCAGTACATCCAAACACTACCTTAAGACATAGATAAGCAATCACATATGAGCTAAATTCCTACTCAGCTAACACTATTGATCAAACTAGTTTCTCATGACCATATTACAACTTTATGAGCACATTTAAATCACTAGTGGCCACAGATACATATACAACCATAAAATGCAAATTGGACTAAAAAATTTGAAACTGAGAACTCACCCACATGATCCAAATGATGTTGCAGGCTAACATCAAAACCAATACTACACTAAAATAACTAAGTCCAACCCATTAACATCACTGCAACACCCATTCTCATCTTCATATCCAATTGAGCTCCTGTTGACTTTTATTGACTAAAATGGAAATTTAGTTGAAACTGTAATGAGAGCTTATGAAAAGCCTTGACAAGCTTAAATTAACTTAAATGAACTGAATATAGGCTATAAGAAGCTTTAACACAAGATTTGAGAACTCAACTTTTCAACAGTAAACTTAAAAGTTTTGAACTTAAACCAAACTTGAATTTTTCTCTCAAAAGTACAATACAAAGTTATTTTAACTTAGATGAAATACAATTAAACTGAAACTAAAACATTTGATTAATACATGAAAGAAAACGACATTGAAGAGAATTACAAAAACTAGCTACTCCCCCTTTGTTGCTTCCTTTTGCCTTTTTATACACCCAAGAGGTTTCTCTCACCTCTTTCTTCAAATCCCAGCAACAACTTTGACCCTTGGATTATTAGGGATCATCTTAGCCGTTTACAAGGTTTTGGCGGGAAAACTGTTTTTGAGCATGTGAGTGAGATTGAGTGTAGGGGGGGGAAAGAATTATTGTCTCTTGGATTCATGTGTTTGGAGTGATAAGGTTGGGTGGATCATGGGCTGGGATGGAGTGTTGGCAGGAAGTTTGCAGGGCTAGAGGTTGAAGAAACAGAAAAGGGCGCGTAGGGGTTTAGTTGACCAGTGTTTGACCGGGTATTAGTTAATAAGGGGGGGTTCAAAATGGTATTGTGACAGGGGGTCAAATGGGGTGATAAGGTCCAAAATGGTTTGGAAAGGTTAAAAATACAAGGACCTAGAGTGTAAATCCTGAAAATTGGAGGACCATAGCTGCCAACTCATCAAAGATATTCCAAGGACTAATACTGACAAGCTTCAAAAGTACAGGGACCAAATCTGTCATTTTCCAATTTTCCAGGGGCCATTTCTGCCAAATTTGAAAGTTGAAGGACTAAACTTGTAATTTTCTCAAACTTTTTATATTTTTCACCAAAGGACTAAATTTGACAACTTTTGATTTTAAAAGGACCTTTGGTGACTTTTCTTTTGAAAATTTGTGCTCAGGGACTGTTTTTGACAATTTTTGAAACTTGGGGGACTAAAACTGCAATTTTTGCAAATTTGATACGTTTTTCATCTGATTTTGATATTTTTGCATTTAAAACACATAAAACACTGGTTTGTGATATTTTGATCATTTTGATATGTTTCTGAGCGTTTTCAGATGATTTTGCAGTTTATTTGATACAAAAATGATGAGTATTTACACACTCATCAGTTTTTCCACTGCCTTTACCACAAGCCATAAACTTGCGGGCTAGCCAACTCTTCACTTTTTAGGATATGGTGAGCTGAATACCATACAATTTTGGGCAAATTGCAAGCCGTCAACGGATTTGAGATATCTTTACCAAGAGCCGTTTGCTCATGGATTAGCCAATCCTTTAGTTTATTAGACATGACGGACTGATAACCAATTGAGTAAGTGTAGAACACTTACTCCAAAAAAAATTTTGGCCAAAAACGGGGGAATTAGGCGGTATATTTATATGATAAAATTCGTGAGAATCCCCCCCACACTAGAGATGAATATTGCCCTCAATATTCAAAGTACCGACGGTTATGCCGAAACAAAGAACATAAAAGGGAAATATTACGGCCATTATTTAGAAAGAAGATTTTTTTTTTTTTTTTTTTTTTTTTTTTTTTTGAAAGGTTTATATACACAACATGTGGGGCAACCCCCCCACACTAGGGTGGTAGAAAGAGGTAAGAAGACAGAAATATGGGTGAGAACCCATATGGCATGCTACTGTTTTTGATTACCGAGTCGCTAGCTTGACTCGACCCCGAATTCATTTGTTCATGGGGAAAGTAACGTGGAAAACCCATCTCGATCGGACTTTCGTTCACAATGTTAATAAACATATGAACATCAGAAAGTTCCACACCGACGAGATATAACCGCGGTATTGTTAATAGTAGAAACTATAAGGGATGATACCGGGGTCAAAGATGGTGTCCTCATTCCCGAAAGAGAAAAGGGAAAGAGCAACCACACCATCTGTGAAGAATGGAATAAAGACGTACATGAGAATGCAAGTCCATTCCTCAGCAGAGAGAAGCAAATCACCAGTTTTGACATCTTTAAGCTTAAACTTGGAGCTTAGATGGTGATTGTCAGGAAGAAGTCCGGGAGGGAGGGTGGGAAATGGTTCTTCAATCAACAGACTTTCCAGAAAAAGGATGTCTCCCTCCGGATCAAAGTAAGTGTTATCAATTCCCGTTGGAATTGACTCATCACTAAGAAATGCATCGACTTCATTCCAAAAGTTGTCATCTTTCTCATCAGGAGTGAGAGAAGGGATGGAAGAGTCGGGAATAAGACTAGAAGATGATGGATCATTTTTGAGCAATTCATCAATGGGAAGAATGTCTCCCATTGGATCACAAACATCATCATCCAACTCAGATGAAACAGAAGAGAGTTTGGTTTCATCCACAGAGTTAACAATCTCGATGCGACAAACTGATTCCGGAGGTGGGACAAGTGGTATGCTCTTAGAGCTAGCAGTTTCCACCACTTCCGATGAAGTCTCCGATTCTAGATCATCATCATCAAGAACACTCTTGACTTCCCTGGTACAGCTTTCAAACCATTTATTTGAACCAGGGGTAATTTTCAAAGCTTTGAGCTCAGCACGTTTTTGAAAACTCCTCTTAACTGTGAAGTTTGAGAGTGTTGCATTGAATCTTTCAGATCTTTGATCAATTGTGGCAACACTCTGTTTGTACAGAGGTTTGGAGTTCTGGTTGATATTCAATGTGAGCTCTTCGTTGTCAACCCGTATGGTCAACTCTTCAGCAAACACATCAATCAGAGCACGACTCGTTCTCACGAAAGCTCTCCCTAAGATGAGGGGAACTCTAGGATCTGCATCGAAGTCTACTACAACAAAGTCAGCATGAAAGTGAAATTTTCCCACTTTCATCACGACATCCTCGGCTATCCCAAGTGGACGAGTTACGGTACGGTCCGCTAGCTCGAGTGTCATACGAGTGGATGAAAGTTTAGGAAGGGACAGTTTCTTCCATACTGAGAGTGGCATGAGGTTAATGCTAGCGCCAAGATCGGCCAAGGCGGAGCATTGAAACATCCCCAAGAAATCACACGGGATTAAAAACCTGCCAGGGTCTTCAAGCTTTTCGGGAAGCTTATTAAGAATGGCCGCTGAGCACTGCTCATTTAGAGGGGTTTTCGCCATCTCAGACAACTTATCTTTGTTGGTGAGTAAGCCTTTAAGCGTGGATGCAAATTTAGGCATTAGAACGAGAGCATCAACGAAGCTTATATCAAAGTGAAACTCATTGAAGATTTGGAAAAATTTTTCCATTTGCTCTTTGTTTTTGTCTTTGAGCTTCTCATCATTCATTCTTGATGGGTAAGGAAGCTGACTAGACTTTTGAGCCGGGATGGAAGTCATTTCTGGCTCAGGATTTTTCTTCGGAACTTCGGGTTCCGGACTTAAAGCTTGGACTACCGAAGGTGGGACGTGTGCGGTACTTCGTGGGCTTGAATAATGCACCTTGTCCGTTGTCTCCTTGGTAACTTGACTCAATGCTACAGGAGGAGGGGGCATTGAAGTCAAAGGTCCATTGTGCGTCTTACCACTACGAGTGGTGACGGCTTTCAACTCGGCATTGGGATTAGGAATAGTATTTCCTGGGAGTCCTCCAGAAGATGATGAAGCTTTGTTCATATTCATGTTCATGAAACTGCTCATCATATTCTTTAACTCATTTGTCTGCCGAGACATTGTGGTATCAATTTCCTTTTTAAGCTCAACTCTCATGTTATTGATCTGAGTTTGCATTGATCGTATGTTTGACTCAGTCATTTTCATGAAGTCATTTGGCAATGGAGCTTGAGGTTGTTGATAACTTTGATGATTAGGAGCTTGATAAGGTTGGTTGAAATTGTTCCGGTTTTGATTGAAATTTTGAGAGTTATTGAAATTTTGTCCTTGATTCGGAACAAAGCGATTTTGATTGCCATGGTTTTGCACAGGAGGAAAACCAGGTGGTGTCATACCGCTAGGTGCACGGTAGTGAGGATCAGCATGTGGTCGGTATTGATTGTGGTTTACCGAAGCTACGGGAGCTTGGTAAAAGGAAGCATCAGTTGCCTGACAATCATAATACGCATGTGGACCACTACAAGTTTCACACACCTTGTTTACGGCTTTGACTGGTTCAGGCTTATGAATTTCGCTTTTGATTTCCTTAACATCCTTAATCATACAACGGATAGCATCCGTTAGAGCAGCTATCGGAGCCGCTAACTCAGAAGAGTTACTGGATGAAGAAGAAGGAGGGTTAGGAGTATTTACTTTGTTGCGAGAAATAGGAACTTTTGATTTTTGCTCGCAAATCTCAATCACATCTTTAGGTCTACGATTCAAGATATTGTCGCCTGCGGCTGCATTCAGGGAATCTTGATCGTTACCGTTCAACCCATTGTAAAAGATATTGACTTGTTGAAGCTCCGTGAATTCATGATGGGGGCATTTCCTGAGGAGATCTTTGAATCTCTCCCATGCCTCTCCAAAGTTTTCATCGAAATTTTGACGAAATCCAGAAATTTCATTTTTAAGATTAGTCGTCTTTGATGGAGGAAAGAAGTAATTGACAAACTTTTGAACAAGATCCTCCCAAGTTTCGATGGATCGAGGGGGTTCTTTTTCCAGCCAAATCCGGGCTGTCCCCTCAAGTGAGAATGGGAAAAGCATCAACTTGATTACTTTTTGTGGCACATCCTTGAAATTGATAGTTGAAGTCAACTTGTTAAACCAACGGATGTGTGCATACGGGTCTTCTCGGTCAAACCCGTGGAATTGATTTGTAGACACAAGTTGGATCAAATGTGTCTTCAATTCAAAGTGATCAGAATTGATTACTGGTAGAATGATGGCATCTCCATAACCCTCGGTGGGTGCCTGGAGCATTTCCGCCATAGTACGTTCGTCTGCCATATTGTTGTTTGAAATAGTACGAATCTCGGGTTCGACTATTTGGGCAGCACGTCTACGAGAACGTCTTCTTGGAATTTCTACTAGATCACGCAAAGGACTCAATGATCTAGAAGAACGAGTGCGCATGCACTAGAGTTAACTCTAAGGGACCTCAGAGTTAAGGAGAGAAATGGAATTATGAAGATATTTCAGATGAGAATGAGAATTATGAAGACGTTTTATAAAAATTGGGGTGAGAAGAATCGTTATGGGTTTCTGGTTCTGAAACGTCGATATCACAACAAAATCAATTAACACAAGATCGAGGCAAAACAACAGTGAACTTTACCAATAATCACAATATGAATGGCTTCTTTGAAAAAGGTACACCAATCACACGGACACAAAGGCAAGTTTAAAATCTTTAGTTCGGGAACTTATTATGGTCGCACCCCCAGTTAGGTAGTGCACTGCCTTGGTTTGCGGTGGTAATCTTTTAAGTTGTTATTTATTAAAGAAAACGACGAATCTTTTTGTACTTTTATTTTTGATACATATATAGAAACAAAAGGAAAATATTTTTGTGTTTTATACGTTTTTGGCTGTTTTTGGGTTTTTGGATTTTTTATAAGAAAATATGGATATATATATAGATGATAGATGGATGATATAAACAAATGAGTGAGTATTCAAACAACTAATCTGCTACACGGAAGATAGATCAGCACAGCTCCCCGGCAGCGGCGCCAAAAATTTGATCCGTGCCAAACAGTCAAGCCAAATCACACAAGCCTGCCACTTGTGAATGGCAGACCGTAATCAGCTTCAAACTGCCTGAGCACGAATGCAATGAAGATCTGGGGAGTATAGTGTTTCCCCGGGTCGTTATGTCCCAGCGAGCTATGCAATGGATTATCAAACGTGTAGTGATCGCGAGATTTGAACGGGAAAGGAGAATTTGGAATGATGATTATAACTACAGGAAAAGCCAACAAATTACAACGGCTTAAATGCAAATTAAAGGAAATTAAAAAGATAAAATATATTAAATAAATGCTATCACTAATTTTAAAATGATGTTTTTGTTTTTATGTTTTTATAAAACTGAAATTAAAAACTACGCGACGTACAAAATAAAAAGTGAAACTAAATCAATATAAACCCTAAAAATATGAAAATGATGTTTTCACAAACCTAATGATAAAATAAAATTATTAGAAAAAGAAAATTATTTTTATAACTAATTATCTAATTAAAAACTATTTTTAACTATTAATTAATTACCTAAAATACAAGAAAATGTGAAATAAAGCTAGAAAAATAAAATTAAGACTTAGAAAAATCTAAAATATCAAAATAGAATTTTCAAAACTATTTTTGTAATTTTCTGATTATTTTTCTATTTTCTAGGAATTAAAAGCTATTAAAACTAATTAAATGGCTTAAAAATACAAATTTAACTAAGAAAAATCTAGAAAAATACTTTTTTGTCTTTTTATATTTATCTAAACTTAATAAAAATGAAAAATTATTTTTTTGAACCTTTTCTTAATTTTTTGTATTTAAAGCTAATTAAAAATGCTTAAAAACTAATTTAAATTAAGAAAAATAGCAAATCAACTTAGAAAAATCTGAAAATTTCAGGGAAACTCTAAAATGATATTATGAAGCTAGGAAAAATGGAAAAACAGTAGGTTGTGTGGAGAAAAATGGAACTGCTATGAACTGAGCTTATGAATAAGCTCTTTAATAAGCCAAGTGAACACAAACAAGCACCACACTGGAATAGAAGCTACAATATGCTAGATTAACCAAAATACAACTAAAAACAATAAGCTATAGCCTCTGAATTACAAGATTTATCAAACTTGATGATTTGAGCTAATAAGCTAAAACAGAATTGGGTACCTACTTTAAGCACAAGCACAAGTTACAAATCAAGCTAAAACTAAAAACTACAAATTGGAAACTAAAGAAGACCTGGGTGAGAGTTAGTACACCAAAAATCAGACCATGACTAGCTCTTATGAGCCCTGTGCATAAGCTGCACAATCTGAGAAAAACTCAGCATAGACTGACCCTGTGAGCAGGGCAATTAACACCTAAAAGAGAAGCTAGTTTGGAGCTTATACAAAATTTATAAAATTCTACAAAAATGCTAATAAGTAAAAAGACCAGATGTAGTTTTTAAAATGCCCAATCTCACTGAAATGGGCTCAAAGATGAGCTCATGATAAATCCTTGCAGTTGGCCAAAAATCAGGTTTTGTGCAATTTGACTTTTGACAATAGTTGTAACCTTTGACTAAAATGAAACTTGAATCCAATTTTATGACTGATGTTGAAGTAATATGATGTAATGAGTATAATGAAAGCAATGGTTAACACTTTTAAACACAAATCCAGGTTTTGCAATTCCAAAACTCACAACAGTTAAGACTTTAGACAGATTTCAATGAATGTTGACTATAGAGAGTTGCAGGCACATTTTTTTGACAAATATGATCTCAAATAGGCTAAACAAACATGAATCAACCAGAAGCTAACACTGCATAAGCCTAAAAGACAGCTATGACAGTAAACCAAACACCCCTTAATACACTGATTAGCAAACAACAACTGAACCAAGGATTGAACAAGCATACATTATGATCAAACTAATTAATACTAACCTAAATACTGCTACTAAAACAGGTTTCAACTACTGATTAACACTGAAACAGATTATGCTAAAAAAGATGAGCTTAAACTTACACACAGTCCCTAGCCACAATGGCTTGCACAAACAGTGACCAAAGAACACCTAACCTATTTTATCCAACCACTGCTTCCAAATAAACTTATTCCCATTCCTGAATCAACCCATTCCCTTCCTTCATCAAATTTGCTCCAAGTTTGACTTTTATTGACCAAGGTCCAAAACTGAGTGAAACTGAAAGGTGAGCTTATGGAAAGCTTAAATAAGCTTGAATGAGCATACTTGAGCTTAAAAGCAAGTGACTAACAACTTTTGCATAAGTCTTTGAGAATAGAAATTTCAACAGTAGACATATGATATGGAAATTGACTTTGAACTAAAATTGATACTTGAATCAAGTTGAAATACACTGAAAAGGTTTACTTTTGATACATGGAACCTTAAAAATACATTGAAAAACTACTTAAGACATTACAAGCTAAAAACGACATACAATTTAAGAAAATTAACTAACTACTCTTTTCTCTTGCCTCTTCTGCTTCCTTTTATGCTCAAACTTGTTTCTCTCACCTTTCTGAGTGGATCCCAGCATCAATATGAGCCCTTGGATGCCTTTTGAGCCATCTTGACCGTTTATTTCGTTTTGGCGCCAAACCTGTTTTGATATCAGAGACAGGGAAAGGGGATGCATTAAATTCACTTGGGTAGGTAGGTGAGGAGGGGGAGACAAAGGGTGGAGTAGGGTGATTTTTGGTGGCTAGAGGAGGGGGGTTGCAGACAAACATGTCGGGGAAGACAGGTTTAGGGGGCGGGTATATTATTTTAAATGTTGGGTTTTGGGTTGGTCGGGTTGGAGGATTGGACCGGTTAAGAGGATTGGGCCAAGGGGGGTTTGTGTGACAACCCGTACTTCCAGGTCATTTCTCGAAACAATTCAGCTTCACAATTTCAACATTTATCGTAAACTAGGTTTGCGTGTTCCAAATTCGCGTAACCTTAATGGTTTAGCGGCGAATTCCTGATCATATCATCACGAACATTTCATATGGACTAAGTTTAGTCTACATTTCATTAACCTCATTTGCATCATGTTAGTTCATTCATGACTTTGCATTTCACCTTAAACGCGTAAATTTTATATTAAATAAACGTTATCGCGTGAGTTATTATTTTGAACATTTAATCCGATACTTCTAAAAATGATCCCAATATATTTTTATACTTACATCTAGTTTATAAAAACTATATTTTGAGTTTACCTAGTGATTTAAATTTATTTTGTATATAAATCGTTAAATTTATATTATTACGACACTTTTCTTAAAAATTACACGATAATTATTTTATCACTCAAATTTTTCAAGGAATGTATTTTTACAATTTTTATGATCTCATTATAATCTACTTTGATCTATTAAAAATTTCTTTTACCTAAAAGCTACCATTTACCTTGCAAGTTATTATTACATAACATTTACTTACAATTTTTCTTACAATAATTACACAAGTATATACAATAAATAAGAAAAAAAAAATATCTTGACAAATCCCTCCCCCTTGGCCGACCAAGGGGAGGGTGGCATTTATTATAGTTGGTAAAATTTTTTCTAACTTGATAGCATATATTCATACTCCAAGTAAAAATCTCATTCATTCCTCACAAATAATTCACAAGTCAAGAAAAGTTTCTCTCCTTGTTTTTCTTCATTCCAAACCGGCAACACATAGGTGTTCATAAGGGATCATCAAAATTTTTCTCAAGCTCAAGTATACACAATCTAGATCACACTCTTATTAAGGTTTTGAAATAAAAACCTAGGGTGTTTAGGTTAATCCTTGTTCTAATCACCTCATCATAGTTTACTTGTAAGCATATCATTTACATTTTTCATTTTCCTTATCATTTCATATTTATTTCTTCATTTTCTTAGCAAACATGCAAGACTTATTGTTGTTTATACCATTTTTACATTGATTTTTAGAGTTATATATATAAAGGTCATCCTATAACTATTCCCTTGTTATATATTAGTCTTGATGATGTTTAGGAACCCATGACACCCTAAGAAGGTGTATGGTAGGATTAGAATAGCTTTGGAGTTGATTTGAAGGGATTGGAATAGGTTTAGTACGAGAAAAACTATTTTCGACAAGTTATAAAAGTGGTCTGATCTTGTTTTGTTTTTCTGGAAAATCCGACAGTAGGCACGAATTTTTGGCCTTGATATTTAGAAAATATACTTTAAAACGAATCCGTGGCCGCTTGAACGGATTAAAACGGAGTTATAACGAAGAAGTTATGAATTTTTCAAGTTTGACGACGAAATATATATTTTCTGAAATTTCAGCAACCTATTTTTGTTTTGTACAAGGCAAAAACGAGTCCTAAGCTTTATAAATTATTTCGACTTATCAAAAATATATTAGTATACTTTGATACGAAGCTAAGGACGTATAATACGTAGAAAACGGATTTGAAACGACCAAGATATACACGTTTTCATAAAATTGCCGTAACTATTATTTTTAGAAAAACTATATTATTTTTACGAGACAAGTGTTACGGTAACTAAAACGACCATGTTGAAGGCTGTTTTTATCTATGATGTAGAACTTTTTGTAACGAGATGTCTTCTAATAAAATCTAGATCACCAAGCATATTTTTCAAAATGACTAACCGTTTGTATAGCGGAGTTGTAATAAATTATTTACGGATACTTAAACTTTGCCGAAACTCACTTTTTACACAACATTTGGACAAAATCACCATCTTTAACCTTTATTATCTTTATGTTCGAGACCTCTATGACGAAAACTCCTGAACTAAAACTTCTAGATATTGATACAAGCTTTCCAAAACCGTCGAGTTCGTTTCCTAACGATCGACGTACACTATTTTAAGACTAGCTTTTCGAAGCCATTTTTGTCACTTTCATGAAATTTCCGACGACATTATTTTACGACGAAAAGTGATAATTTCATAATAAATCATTGATAAACTATTGTAGGATGACATTTTGACGTAAATACTTGAAAAGTGATTTAAGAATGGTCAAGACGTCAAAAGAGTATTTTCGACGATAAGTATTATTTTTCAAAACTCGCAAATGGTATAAATAACATACGAAATGCATGCATAACATTACATCATAACTCATTACATATCATATCATTCGTAATAGGTCCAGATTAAAGTATCACGCTATACCTCAGTGTACTCACTCTTGTCATCATACCAGTTTAACAAGTGAGTTTTCATAGCCCCGTCGTACATGCTTTTAATTATTTTCAAACCTACGGGGGAGAATACATTGCACAACATTTTTATTACGATACCAAGTATGTTAAATTCATTTACATTGCTTAAGTTACCGCATGCCAATTGAAAGTCCCCATTTCCTGAACATGAACCGTTAATCATAGAAGCGAGGGTGAGTGGATAGATCTATCGAGGGTGACGCCTCCATCCGGGTTGGTGAATCCCAACTAGTCATACGGATGCATTTCATTTAATAACATTATTGAGTTGTCTGGCAAACACTCTGTTGGGGCATACATTGTGAACAGTCTAGTTTCGGTGTCATGGACTTATTGCAATTGTAACATTTTTCTGTGACATGATTGTCATACCTGGTTCATACTTGCGTAGTCGTATAAAACATTTACATAAACCTATGATTTCTCACCAACATTATTGTTGACCGTTTTAGCAATGTATTTTCAGGTAACTAAGGCATTATCATCATGGCATGGTTAAGGAACCACCTTTTGAGTCGCGGCATCGACTTATATCATTGTACATTATGGCACTTTCTTTCAAAAACATCGTTTGGACTTGTAATATATTAGTATTTCCGCAAACTTTGTAAACTTTTGGGACCTATGTTGTAACTCTGAACGTTTTTATTAAATATCTAACGATGTGTTTTTAAACGACACTTTAGGTCGTTCAATATAGCTGTGATTGTGGTGCTATGACAGTCTATCCCCAGGAATTCCATTCCGCTGCAAAACAGGTAAATTGGGGGTGTGACAGATTGGTACCAGAGCTACAGTTATAGAGAACTAGGTTGCATCATTGACCCTAGACTATAGCTACATTATCATAGCATCTCATCATTTCATCATAAGTGCATATTCACTTTTCATGCGGATTCATTTACACTTTATTCGAGTTATTTACTTTCATTTCACATCGGTTGTCACAGAGATGTCTTCAGATTCACATCCCATTACTATATCATCGGACACTAACACGGAAGATGTCCCAGTTGACCCTAACATGGATGATGCCTTATCGCACTCCACTGAGATCTTATCTTCGATTGGCTCTACTCCAGCCTTTCCACCTATCATGACTGACACGGAGACTGAACCCTTTGAGGAGGGCGAGGTCGCACCTACTCCACATGTTAGCCCTGCTCACGATTCGATACACCCACCATCACCACTAGCACCATCATCATCACCATCCTCATCGTATTTTCTTAGGGATCCTTTGCCTACATCAGACTTGCCGCTCAAAAAGCGTGCTCGTTTTGACATCCCGACACCACCATCTACAGAACCCGAGCCACCTGTTAGGTTCGAGTTAGGCGAGAGCTCTAAGGCTGCGGCTGCTAGACAGCCTTCTACTGAGGCGTTAGGAGCTCGTATAGATAGTCAGCAGATTCAGATAGATAGGATATCGCGGCAGTTGGAGGAACTGTCGTTAGATAGGGTTGAGACCATTGCGGAGGAGGTCGAGGGCCTGGTGATAGGCAGAGTTTCGATTGATTTAGCTCATCAGGGTTTAGAGAGTAGGCAGTTAGAGAACAGGGAGCGTATTGCTGAGCTGAGGCAGGAGATGCCTGAGTTATTCGACAGAGCCGAGATGGCCCAGGATGAGTTACAGCGTCAGGCACAGGAGTTATCACTAGCTCGTGAGAGTATAGTTACTTTGCAGGGTCAGATTGGAGAGTTGAGGAGTTTGGTTGCTAGCTTGACTACTCAGGTTCGAGATCTTCAGGATCGAGCCGGAGGAGCACCATGAGGTGCCTTATGTAGACTTTTATCATGTATAGTTTTGACCATTATTATCCTAGTCACGAGGTATGTGACGTAGTTTAAAGAACTTGTTGTCTTTTGGTTGTTGTACAAACAAATGTATCAAGTATTGACTCTACTATGTAGGAATGGTTTTTATTATCTATGATATCGGTCCATGTAGGCCGAAATTTTCATGTATATTATCCACGTGTGTTGTGATTATATTTGTGATATTTCGTTATTGTTCCGTTGTGATTCCATTTACTTTATGCATGTTGTGGTTGTGGATATATTTGTGTGATGGTTGTTTCTACTTACGAGTTCTCATGATTATTTCATCTTGTGATTTTGAAGAGTTATGGCGCCAAAGAAAGCCACACCGGAAATGAACCAAGCGGCTATTCAAAAGTTGGTGAATGATAGCATAGCCGATGCTCTAAGAATTGAAAGGGAAACAGTGGCTGCTGCTGCTGCTGAGGCCGCGGCTGCTGCTGAAGCCGCTAGGCTTGCTGCTACTGCAGGGAATGCAGGAGGATCTGGAGTTAAAAATTGTTCGTATAAGGATTTCAAAAGTGGAGATCCCACCAAGTTTAGAGGTACCGAAGGAGCCACTGCCATGGTTCGATGGTTTGAGAAATTGGAGTCCGTGTTTTTGCTGTGTAATTGCCCGGATGATAGTAAGGTCAAGTTTGCTACAAGTACACTACTGGATGGAGCATTGTCGTGGTGGAACTCATATGCTCAACCGATGGGAATGGAGAATGCTTTCAAGCTTACTTGGGAGCAATTCAAGGGTTTGGTAACTAAGAAATTTTGTCCTCGTACGGAAGTGAAAAAGTTGGAGACAGAATTCTATGAACTAGTAACTATTGGGTACGATATTGACACTTACATTCGGAGATTCCAAGAATTGGCCGCGTTATGCCCGTCTATGGTTTCGGATAACGAGAAGTTACTAGAGGCTTTCATCGGGGGACTTCCCGAGGTTATTCAAGGAGATGTGACTTCGTTTGATCCACAAACAATCGAGGAATCTATTAGAGTGACTCAGAAGCTTATGGCACAGGTGGTGAAGAGAGGTAAGTACACCAACACCAACCGAAACAACAACCCCAACAACCGCTTCAACTACAACAATAACCGAACCAACTACAACAACAACAATAGCAACAACAACAAGCGGAAGTGGGACAACACCAAAGGTAGAAATGCTACTCAACAACCACCCAAGAGGCAAGAGGTTGTAAAGGCTTATGCTGCAGGTCCGAAGGAAGGAAAAGGGTACTCGGGGGTTTTGCCGAAGTGTGACAGGTGTTTGAGTCATCACAAACCGGGTCGATGTCCTGATCCATGTGAGAATTGTAAGAAAGTTGGTCACCGAGCTAGGGATTGCAAGTCGCAACAAGTTACATGTTTTGGTTGCGGAGAACGGGGGCACTACAAGTCTGAATGTAATAAGGGAAGGAATCAAGGAAATCAGAATCAAGGAGGAATGGCGCAAGGAAGGGCCTACGTCATTGGAGGTGGCGAAGCTAGGGAGGACCCGAATGTTATCACGGGTACGTTCCTTCTCAATAATCGTTACGCATCAGTTTTATTTGATTCGGGTGCCGATAAAAGTTTTGTGTCCACTGCATTTGCACCTTTGCTCAACATTAAACCAACCACATTAGACATATCGTACATCGTTGAATTAGCTAATGGTAACTTAGTTAGCACCAACACCATTGTCCGTGGTTGCACATTCAATTTTCTGAATCATCCCTTCAACATAGACCTTATGCCCGTAGAACTTGGTAGTTTCGACGTCGTCATCGGCATGGATTGGTTATCCAAACATCGTGCAAAAATCATTTGTGATGAAAAAGTTGTTCATCTTCCTTATAACGGCGAAACTTTGATTATTCGTGGGGAACAAAGTGGAACTAGACTCAGTATCATATCGTGCATCAAAACGGAGAAGTACATAAAGAAAGGTTGTTTTGCTTTCTTAGCCCATATAACCGAGAAAAAGTCGGAGGAGAAGCGACTTGAGGATGTACCAATTGTCCGAGAATTTTCTGAAGTCTTTCCCGAAGACTTACCAGGACTTCCACCGGCACGTCAAGTAGAATTTCATATTGACTTAGTACCCGGAGCTGCACCAATTGCGCGAGCACCTTACCGTCTAGCACCATACGAAATGCAAGAGTTGTCTAATCAATTGCAAGAACTTCTAGACAAAGGATTCATTAGGCCGAGTTCCTCGCCTTGGGGAGCACCGGTCTTGTTTGTGAAGAAGAAAGATGGATCCTTCAGAATGTGTATAGATTATAGAGAGCTGAATAAGTTAACGGTGAAGAATCGTTACCCACTCCCCAGAATTGATGACTTGTTCGATCAGTTGCAAGGTTCTAGTATCTACTCCAAGATTGATCTCCGGTCGGGTTACCATCAACTTCGAGTTCGGGAGGAGGATATTCCGAAAACAGCGTTTAGAACACGTTACGGTCATTACGAGTTTCAAGTGATGCCGTTCGGATTGACTAATGCACCTGCGGTATTCATGGATCTCATGAATAGAGTATGTAAACCGTATTTGGACAAGTTTGTGATAGTGTTCATTGACGACATATTGATTTACTCAAAGAGCAAAGAAGAGCACGAAGAGCATTTAAGGACGATTTTAAGGCTACTCAAGAATGAGAAGTTGTATGCCAAATTTTCGAAGTGTGATTTTTGGAATCACAAAGTGCAATTTCTTGGTCACGTCATTGATAGTCAAGGACTACAAGTTGATCCCGCAAAGATTGAAGCCGTGAAAGATTGGGCTACTCCAACAAATCCTACAGAAATCCGATAATTTCTAGGACTAGCCGGGTATTACCGAAGGTTCATCGAAGGTTTTTCAAAGATAGCTAGACCTTTGACCAAGTTGACCCAGAAAAACAAGAAGTATGAATGGGGAAAGAAACAAGAAGCTGCTTTTCAGTTGTTGAAACAAAAGCTTTGCAGTGCGCCAATTTTGGCACTGCCCGAAGGAATTGAGAACTTTGTTGTATATTGCGACACTTCGCATAAAGGACTTGGGGCTGTTTTAATGCAAAATGAGAAGGTGATAGCGTATGCTTCTCGACAACTTAAGACTCATGAGAAGAATTACACCACTCATGATCTCGAGTTAGGGGCAGTAGTCTTTGCACTCAAGATTTGGAGACACTACCTTTACGGTACAAAGTGCACAGTGTTTACGGACCACAAGAGTTTACAATATATTCTTGATCAGAAGGAGCTTAATATGAGGCAACGTCGTTGGTTGGAGTTACTCAGCGACTATGATTATGAAATCAAGTATCACCCGGGAAAAGCCAATGTTGTGGCTGATGCTCTTAGCCGGAAAGAGAGGCCTAAACCTTTAAGAGTTCGATCATTAGGAATGACGATTCATTCGCCTTTACCATCGAAAATCCACGAAGCACAGATCGAGGCACTTAAGGAGGAAAACCGACCAAGTGAAAAGCTTTATGGTATGCCCGAAAACGCAAACGGTTTTGTAAAGAGAGCAGATGGAGTATTATGTTTCAAGGATAGAATGTGGGTTCCATTGTATGGCGGAATACGAGAATTGATTATGCATGAGTCGCATAAGTCAAAGTATTCTATTCACCCAGGATCTGATAAGATGTATCAAGATCTTAAGAAACTTTATTGGTGGCCGAACATGAAAGCAGAAATTGCCACGTACGTTAGCAAATGCCTTACCTGCTCTAAGGTAAAAGTCGAATATCAGAAACCTTCAGGATTACTCCAACAACCAGAAATTCCTCAATGGAAATGGGAACGCATTACAATGGACTTTGTTACAAAACTTCCTAAGACATCGGGAGGTTACGACGCTATTTGGGTAATTGTTGATCGCCTTACCAAGTCAGCCCATTTCATACCTATTAGAGAGACTTATTCCATGGAACAACTCACTAGACTTTATGTCAAAGAAATAGTCTCGAGGCACGGTGCACCAATTTCTATCATTTCCGACAGAGATAGTCGATTCACTTCAAACTTCTGGAAATCATTGCAAGATTCATTCGGAACCAGATTAGAGATGAGCACATCATATCACCCACAAACCGACGGTCAAAGTGAAAGGACAATTCAAACGTTAGAAGATATGCTGAGGGCATGTGTAATTGATTTTGGAAATGGTTGGGCTAACCATTTGCCATTGATAGAATTCTCGTACAACAATAGTTATCACACCAGTATAAATATGGCACCATTCGAGGCACTCTATGGTCGAAAGTGCCGATCACCTGTTTGTTGGGCCGAGGTTGGAGACGCACAACTCACTGGTCCAGAAATGGTACGGGAAACAACGGAAAAGATAGTTCAAATTCGAGATAGACTCAGAACTGCCAGGAGCCGACAGAAAAGTTACGCAGATGTTAGACGCAAGTCATTGGAATTTCAAGTGGGTGACAAAGTTATGTTGAAAGTATCGCCTTGGAAAGGCGTGGTACGATTTGGAAAGCGCGGGAAGTTGAACCCGAGGTACATTGGACCGTTCAAGATTTTGGGCAGAGTTGGTCCTGTAGCTTATCGACTTGATCTTCCGTCAGAACTTAGTCATGTGCACAACACGTTTCACGTTTCAAACCTGAAGAAATGTCTATCGGACGAATCACTCGTTATTCCATTGGAAGAAGTTCAACTAGACGATAAACTCAATTTTGTGGAGGAACCTGTAGAAATCATGGACCGCGAGGTCAAGCAGTTGAAACAGAGTCGTATTCCTATCGTGAAGGTTCGCTGGAATTCTCGAAGAGGTCCTGAGTTTACTTGGGAACGGGAAGACCAGATGCGTCTCAAGTATCCTCATCTTTTCACCGACAACACTGTGAGATTTAACAACGATTGAATTCAGGGACTGAATTCCTTTTTGGATGGGCGAATGTGACAACCCGTACTTCCAGGTCATTTCTCGAAACAATTCATGCTTCACAATTTCAACATTTATCGTAAACTAGGTTTGCGTGTTCCAAATTCGCGTAACCTTAATGGTTTAGCGGCGAATTCCTGATCATATCATCACGAACATTGCATATGGACTAAGTTTAGTCTACATTTCATTAACCTCATTTGCATCATGTTAGTTCATTCATGACTTTGCATTTCACCTTAAACGCGTAAATTTTATATTAAATAAATGTTATCGCGTGAGTTATTATTTTGAACATTTAATCCGATACTTCTAAAAATGATCCCAATATATTTTTATACTTACATCTAGTTTATAAAAACTATATTTTGAGTTTACCTAGTGATTTAAATTTATTTTGTATATAAATCGTTAAATTTATATTATTACGACACTTTTCTTAAAAATTACACGATAATTATTTTATCACTAAAATTTTTCAAGGAATGTATTTTTACAATTTTTATGATCTCATTATAATCTACTTTGATCTATTAAAAATTTCTTTTACCTAAAAGCTACCATTTACCTTGCAAGTTATTATTACATAACATTTACTTACAATTTTTCTTACAATAATTACACAAGTATATACAATAAATAAGAAAAAAAAATATCTTGACAAATCCCTCCCCCTTGGCCGACCAAGGGGAGGGTGGCATTTATTATAGTTGGTAAAATTTTTTCTAACTTGATAGCATATATTCATACTCCAAGTAAAAATCTCATTCATTCCTCACAAATAATTCACAAGTCAAGAAAAGTTTCTCTCCTTGTTTTTCTTCCTTCCAAACCGGCAACACATAGGTGTTCATAAGGGATCATCAAAATTTTTCTCAAGCTCAAGTATACACAATCTAGATCACACTCTTATTAAGGTTTTGAAATAAAAACCTAGGGTGTTTAGGTTAATCCTTGTTCTAATCACCTCATCATAGTTTACTTGTAAGCATATCATTTACATTTTTCATTTTCCTTATCATTTCATATTTATTTCTTCATTTTCTTAGCAAACATGCAAGACTTATTGTTGTTTATACCATTTTTACATTGATTTTTAGAGTTATATATATAAAGGTCATCCTATAATTATTCCCTTGTTATATATTGGTCTTGATGATGTTTAGGAACCCATGACACCCTAAGAAGGTGTATGGTAGGATTAGAATAGCTTTGGAGTTGATTTGAAGGGATTGGAATAGGTTTAGTACGAGAAAAACTATTTTCGACAAGTTATAAAAGTGGTCTGATCTTGTTTTGTTTTTCTGGAAAATCCGACAGTAGGCACGAATTTTTTGCCTTGATATTTAGAAAATATACTTTAAAACGAATCCGTGGCCGCTTGAACGGATTAAAACGGAGTTATAACGAAGAAGTTATGAATTTTTCAAGTTTGACGACGAAATATATATTTTCTGAAATTTCAGCAACCTATTTTTGTTTTGTACAAGGCAAAAACGAGTCCTAAGCTTTATAAATTATTTCGACTTATCAAAAATATATTAGTATACTTTGATACGAAGCTAAGGACGTATAATACGTAGAAAACGGATTTGAAACGACCAAGATATACACGTTTTCATAAAATTGCCGTAACTATTATTTTTAGAAAAACTATATTATTTTTACGAGACAAGTGTTACGGTAACTAAAACGACCATGTTGAAGGCTGTTTTTAACTATGATGTAGAACTTTTTGTAACGAGATGTCTTCTAATAAAATCTAGATCACCAAGCATATTTTTCAAAATGACTAACCGTTTGTATAGCGGAGTTGTAATAAATTATTTACGGATACTTAAACTTTGCCGAAACTCACTTTTTACACAACATTTGGACAAAATCACCATCTTTAACCTTTATTATCTTTATGTTCGAGACCTCTATGATGAAAACTCCTGAACTAAAACTTCTAGATATTGATACAAGCTTTCCAAAACCGTCGAGTTCGTTTCCTAACGATCGACGTACACCATTTTAAGACTAGCTTTTCGAAGCCATTTTTGTCACTTTCATGAAATTTCCGACGACATTATTTTACGACGAAAAGTGATAATTTCATAATAAATCATTGATAAACTATTGTAGGATGACATTTTGACGTAAATACTTGAAAAGTGATTTAAGAATGGTCAAGACGTCAAAAGAGTATTTTCGACGATAAGTATTATTTTTCAAAACTCGCAAATGGTATAAATAACATACGAAATGCATGCATAACATTACATCATAACTCATTACATATCATATCATTCGTAATAGGTCCAGATTAAAGTATCACGCTATACCTCAGTGTACTCACTCTTGTCATCATACCAGTTTAACAAGTGAGTTTTCATAGCCCCGTCGTACATGCTTTTAATTATTTTCAAACCTACGGGGGAGAATACATTGCACAACATTTTTATTACGATACCAAGTATGTTAAATTCATTTACATTGCTTAAGTTACCGCATGCCAATTGAAAGTCCCCATTTCCTGAACATGAACCGTTAATCATAGAAGCGAGGGTGAGTGGATAGATCTATCGAGGGTGACGCCTCCATCCGGGTTGGTGAATCCCAACTAGTCATACGGATGCATTTCATTTAATAACATTATTGAGTTGTCTGGCAAACACTCTGTTGGGGCATACATTGTGAACATTCTAGTTTCGGTGTCATGGACTTATTGCAATTGTAACATTTTTCTGTGACATGATTGTCATACCTGGTTCATACTTGCGTAGTCGTATAAAACATTTACATAAACCTATGATTTCTCACCAACATTATTGTTGACCGTTTTAGCAATGTATTTTCAGGTAACTAAGGCATTATCATCATGGCATGGTTAAGGAACCACCTTTTGAGTCGCGGCATCGACTTATATCATTGTACATTATGGCACTTTCTTTCAAAAACATCATTTGGACTTGTAATATATTAGTATTTCCGCAAACTTTGTAAACTTTTGGGACCTATGTTGTAACTCTGAACGTTTTTATTAAATATCTAACGATGTGTTTTTAAACGACACTTTAGGTCGTTCAATATAGCTGTGATTGTGGTGCTATGACAGTCTATCCCCAGGAATTCCATTCCGCTGCAAAACAGGTAAATTGGGGGTGTGACAGTTTGGTTTGGGCTTGGGTTAATAATAGGTCCGTTTGGTTTGTGAAATTAATAACACCAAGGACCACTTGTGTAATATTTGAAATTCAAGGGACCAAACATGTAAATTATGAAGATGTGGTCCAAGGACTAATTTTGCCAACCTTTAATAGACCAAGGTCTAGTTTTGACACTTTTGAAATTTCCAAGGACTAATTTTGACCATTTTTGGATTTTCAGGGACTAAACTGTAATTTCTCAAATATTTTTGGATTTTCCACCAAAGGACTAAATATGATAATTTATGTTTCCAAAAGGACCTTTGGTGACTTTTCTTTTAAAATAAATGCCTAGGGACTGATTTTGCCATTTTCTGAAAGTCGAGGGACTGAAACTGCCAATTATGTAAACTTTGCTCGTTTTTCATCTGATTTTGAACATTTTGCATCTAAAACATATAAAATGCACTTTTGAGATATTTTCAGTGTTTTGATGCATTTCTGAGCATTTTTAACCGTTTTGCAGTTCAGAATTAACCAAAAATGATGAGTATTTACACACTCATCAGGATGAAACATGTTTATATTTGCAATAGCGTTGGAAAATATAAATCCCATAATGATCTAGGAATTGGAAATTGTTTGCCAATTAATGTTCGACAGATTACCCTATTATGTGCTTTCGTTACTAGCAGATCAACTGATGTAATGGAACTACGATAATTTGGATCCTAGTTTTCGAGAAAATTCTATGGTTATATGAATATTACCTTGGGTAATTTATTTTCTTGAAAAGTTTAATTATCGAAAATACTGAAATTGAATTTTGCTAATTCTTTAAATGTATTAATGCAACAGTAAACCGTAAACGTAGGTTATTCCTCTATTGGTAAATTGATCTACGCCTGTAATGGTTTTTTGGTAGAGTCAACTTTAATAAGAGAATAAACCTAGTCCTCTTTTCTTAATAAAGAGTGAGATTAAATCCTATTCCTTTTCATGAATGAAGAAAGGTATGATAGGACAATTAGAATTGTCTAAATTCTAAATACGTAACTCGTAAGCAAATTTTAATAGTTAAGAAAATTGCATATTTTATGAGTTATTAAATTAGAAGCTAGACTAATTACTGCATAATTGGTAAAAAGACAAACTAGCATATTTTATCTAGTTGTTGTGCTTTGACCATTTAAAAGTACTACTTACAATTGTTGGAATAGTAGAACTATTAAGAAAGAAATTGCATGCCCAATTTTTCAAGTTAATAGCATTGATGGATAAATTCATCATCTACATGGAAAGTCACAAAAGCTCACAAAAGCTTGTATGAGCTTTTGTGAGTTATTATTTGCTCACTCTTGTCCTTAATTGCATTTCCTTAAGTTGGTCATCAAAAGTCAAGAAAAGTCAATCTGGGTCAAAAATGGAAAGTCAAACATAATCTTTGGTTAAAGTCTGATTGGAGTAAGTTTTTGAGGTAAGTTTAAGCTTAGTTTGTGCATTACATTTGAGTTTTGGTCAAGTTCTCTTTAAATTTCAGTTTCACATATGATTTTGAGTTTTAAAGGACTGTTTGGTTTAAGCTTATTTGAGGTCAAAAAACCATTTTTTACCCACTTTGACTCTCAAAGTCAAAGTGGTTTAAGGTCTAGGTAAGTTTTTAAAGTTAAGTTTAGCTTAGATACAAAGTTTGCAAGTTTTGAAAACAAAAAAAAGTCACTTCTGTTTCTGCCCTGCTCACGTAAAACAGCAGCTGCTGCTGCTGTTTGCACCCCTTTTTCACAGCTTATTGATCATCAAAAACTTTTCTAAATTGCTTTTCTCACATCTCAACATACCATTCTTTAGTTGTCACTACTTATTTTGCACTTAGGATCATTTTATTTAGCTTAAAATTGCATTTAAAATCTGCCAAAAAACCACTTCAGTAACTGTTACAGGAGCCTGCAGTCCCACTAAGCTTTTTCATAGCTTATTATTAAGCTGTTCTAAGCTTATTCTTAGCTCCCAAATAGCTTTTTAGGTACCTCACCAGCCCTAGTTGCATGTTTAAGTCTCCTTGTAGGATTAGGATTAGATTTAGAGCTTATTTTTAAGCTCAAATAGCCCCATAGTACCCCACTGTTTGCAGCCTTGCAGTCCCATTGAAGTCCTTGTTTTAGCTTATTTACATTTCCCATTAGCTTATTTAGGTATCCTTAGTGCTTATTAGGTGGCATAGATTAGGTGTACCAGTTTTTAGCTTACTTTATGCTTATTTAGTGCTTATATCGTCTTTTCTTTTATGCTTAAAACTGTTAAGAGGGTGTTTGTTTTTTGCTAACTGTTGGACATAAGCAGTTGTGAAACTGCTTATTCCAAAGTTTTGGATCAAGTGTTTACACACCATTGAGTCTCCGTGGGACTTAACGACCCGGGAATCCACTGTATTCTCTGATCTTCATTGCATTTGTGTTTAAGCTGTTTTAAGTCTGTTAGACTTGACTGGTTTAGCACAGATCAGTATTCTCAAAATTACTATAGATCAAGTTGGTTGATTTATGCATTGTCAACAAGTATGATTGTCATTACTTGAGGCATAATTCATCAACTGGAATTTTCATGCATTGATCTATTTGGTATTTGGATAAGGGATGTTAAACAATTGTTATAATATAAATCAAATACTTGGTATGTTTGATTTTATAATATATTGTATCCTATATTTGCATGTTTAATCCATGAATAAATTTATTTATTCTAAATCGTCCGTTGTCAATTAATGATATGGGAGTATCATTAAACTAAGACAAATCTGAGAGATATGGTAGAATGTACTTGAAAGTATATTGATGAGAATGCATACCAATTTCAGATGATATTCAATGAATTGAATATAGGACTTATCCCAACTACATAATTTACTTTGTGGATATTGTTATAAGTAAATTATGAATAGTTATCCTCAGACTTGAGATACCAGATAAGTGTCATGAATGTAGTGCACTTCTGTGGAACAACTTAACGCTATACATAACTGGTAGTCATAAGGGTTGTTTCCTGAAGTGTTGCAAAGTTCATGGGTTATTCTTGTAGTCAAGATAGAATTTGTTCCTTCAAATTTATTTTGGAGTTTAATACTGCTGGGCCCCTCGTAGGGTTGACAAGATGTTTGCATGGCCATGCCCAAAGTTCTCCCCTGAATATGTTCAGAAGATTTGGTAATCTTGCTCAATCACTAATAACGAGAAACAGAATTGTTGAATAAAGAATGACTTAATTCCATATCTTTATTTAACATGGTATTAGAAACAAAAGGATAATAATAATGAGAAATCATTAAAAGGTTTTCCAGGAGCCTTGCTCGAGTTGTACTAGAGGCATCGAAGTGTTGCTAGACGCTAACCGATGTGATCACTCTATTAAGATATGTCCAAGTGGGAGCTGTTGGTTTTATGGACTATAAATTAATAGACGTGTGTTAGGATCGAACTTGAGACCACGGGATTGCACACTTTACGTATGAGAATTAAAGTTAATAATTAAATGTAAATGTTATATTTATTTATTAATTAAATGAAATAACTAACGAACGTTAAGTAATTAATGTAATGGATTAACGGGAGTTAAATATATTTGGAAAAGGACTATGTTGTAAATATTGGGAAGGTTCCGGAATCCTTGTGGGATGGTTAGAACCGATCGGCCACAAGAAAAGGAAACCCAATCCCTCTACAACTCAAACTTGTTCACTAAGTTAGTTTGGGTATAAATACAAAACCAAGGGTGTTTGTAATTTATCTCTTGTACTCATTAAGCTAAACCTAAAAATTTGTTTGTGTGTGTTTTGCTTAAAACGATCGTCCACCTCCTTGTGGGTGTCGATCATCAACTTTTTCCAACTCAAGTTATTTGGTTTGATTAAAACTAGCATTACTTTAATTTGATATAGTACGTGTGTACAAGAACGTGGTACAATCACACTATTGATTGTATCTTGGATTGAATTACAAAACGGTAAGGGGTAATTCTTATAATCCTATAAACCCTAATTAGGGTTCATCCTAATTGCTAGTTTGTGGATTTGATTCTTGTTCGGCTAGAATCAAGTAAGGTACGCATACTTTATTCTTTAGTTAATTAATTATTCATTATATGTTCCTATACGCTTCCGCACTTACTTTGATGTTTATTGTTTATATTTATGATTGTCATGTTATATAATTCCAACATTTTCTTATATATACATCTTTATGTTAGATAGGATTTGAAGTTTCGAACCGTACCCCTTTAAACACTTGGTTAAAGAGTTAAGGGGCACAATGTTATAGTCCAATAAATCGGATTTCGTTCACGATGCCTTTTAGTGGTATAGCATTTTTTTTCTTTTTGCCGAAAAACAAGAATATAAAAGTTATAAACACCCTTAAACTAAGTTAAAGATTGAAAGTGTTACAAAAATTGCGAAGATCTTTATGACTAAATGCACATAAAAGTTATAAAATGGATCAATTTTGAGAACCTGAACACTAAAGCGAACCATTGAATCCTTCTTTTGAAAATAGTTTGTTCATGATACAAACGCGTGAGTTGAATGATAAATATAGTGTGCGCGATAAACCCAGACACCGCAATCCTTTAAAAGGTATCCATTAATTGAACGTTGGTGTTTCCAAAAATTGATGCTTCTCGATCTAAGTAAAGATCATTCCAAAGCGGAAGAGATTATCTAAATCTTCACTATAAAACTTTATCTCGGGATGAATAAAGCCACAAGTTGAAGTCAAGCTTATAATGTGTTAATATAAATATCGTTATTAAACGTTATTTATATTTTTTATCTTTACCTAAGTTTTGTTAACGACAAAAGTAAATTTAATTTTTATAAAGCTTAAAGCTTGTCAAGTTTAATAGATATTTAATCAAGCTTTTCAAATAATATCTTCATCACTAAAGCATTTATATTGAGATTAATCATATTTTGATATGACTCTAAACCATAATGTGTGTTAGTATTTTTAGTTCAAGAATGTTTTGATTTCTTAAAACAAAACATTACATATGTATTTACATTTTAACATATTTCTAATAATAGAAAAACAAACACATGACATCATGTAGTGCATCATTGAAATCCTTAGTAGATTTCACTAGATACTTTGTGTAGATTTAGACTCTACATATCTTACAAAATCTTGGATAAATATGGTTGACTTTGGTAAGATTTTGTGATCTTGCTGTCAGACCTCGGCGGCACCAAAACAATACACGGGCGGAACTCTTTTAAGGGTTCCGTGGTCCGTGGTGCCTGCTGATCATTTTGGCTATAAATAGCAAAGCCAAACCAAGTTGTTTTTCATACCTTTCTATCATATTCTCATACATTCCTTCTCTCTAATATTTCTAACTCAGTTTCATATCATTATTAGTGATCTCTTTTGTAGCAAAGAAGATCAAGGCACATTCAAGCTTCAACAAGAAGTTGGAAGTCTTGTTTGTTTGTTGTTGTATGATCTTGTGTTGATTCATACATCATTGTTGTACCAAACCATCATAATCTTGTGAGTGTGAGTGGTTAGTATTTTAGTCCTTAAAATACATTGTGTGTAGGAATGGTTGTACCCTTGAAAAGAACTCGACATCTAGCTTAGTGTCGGAAATAGTGTATAAGCGAAGTGTAAAGGTTTCTCCGCCGATGAAAGGAGCTTGTTGACTAGTGAAGTTAAACTCTCGAGTGTGAGACTCGGGGAGTGGAGTAGGGCAAGGAAAAAGAGTCCTTGTAGACCGAACCACTATAAACAACTTGTTGTGGTTTGATTGTTTCTTTCCTTATCTACTCTTTATATATTGTTGATTACTATTCACTAACACATCTAAGATCAATATCAATTGATCTTTCAATAAGTTTCAAAACAAAGTTTTAATCGGTAAACTATTCAACCCCCTTCTAGTTTTCCACAATTGGTACCAGAGCCTCGTTGCTCAAGAATTTCTAAAATAGATTGTATTTTATGAATTTGAAACGATCCATGGATTCTGAAAACTTTAAAGAAGGGCAATCTATGTAAAGACCACCACTCTTTGAAACCAATGGATTTATCTATTGGAAAAACCGTTTTGAAACATATTTAAAATCAAAAGATATAGATCTTTGGTTTGTTATTGTTAAAGGGGATTTTAGTTCTACAACAAAAGATATTTCTATTGATGATCAAAAGAAATTAACAGCTAAAAATAATGAAGCTAAAATGATGCTTTATAATGCTTTGCTTAGTAAAGAATATGAAAGAATTTTTATGTGTGAAACCGCTAAAGACATTTAGGAATATTTGATTATTACACATCAAGGAAATTCACAAGTAAAGGATAACAAAATTGATCTTCTTGTTCAACAATATGAACAATTTGTTATCCCTGAAGATGAAACCATTAATTGTGGCTTTGCTCGCTTTAATACTATTATTACATCACTTAAAGCACTTGATGAATCTTTTCGTAGTAAGAACTTTGTCAGGAAATTTCTTAGAGCACTCCATCCGAAGTGGAGAACTAAAGTGACGGCTATTGAGGAATCAAAAGATCTCTCAAAAATGCCACTAGACGAGCTAATAGAAAATCTCAAAGTACACGAAATGGTGATGGAGAAAGATTCGGAAATCATCAAAGAAAAAAGAGATAAAATCAAATCCGTTGCTCTAAAAGCAAGAACGGAATCAAGTGATGACGAATCTTGCTCCGGTAGTGAAGATGAGGAGTATGTCATGGCCTTTAGAGATTTCAAAAAGTTCTTTAGAAGAAGAGGAAAGTTTGTAAGACAACCTCGAGAAGAAAAGAAGCCATTCTGAAAAGATCGGGGTGACAAAAAGGGCAAAGGTGAACGAAAGTGTTTTAGATGCGGTGATGCAAGTCATCTAATAGGAGATTGTCCCAAGCCACCTAAAAGCAAAACTCAACGAGCTTTGTAAGTGGCGCTTGGAGTGATAGTGAGGATGATGAAGAGTCGAGCAATGATGAGATCGCTCTAATGGCACATGAGTCAAACGAGGTACATTCTGACTCATCTTATTCCTCTATTGATGATGACACTTTTCAAAAATAATATAATCAATTGTGTGAGCGTAGTCTAAAAATCATAACTAAAAATAAGTTTTTAAAGACTAAAAAGGAATTTTTAGAAAATGAAGTCTATGAGTTAAAAGAAAAGGCAAAACGATTAGAAAAGGGAAAAACAAATGACGGTGGTTGCAAATCATGTCAAGAGCTTAATCTTGAAATAGAAAAACTAAAGCTCACACAAGATATTCTAATCGAACATAATTCTAAGTGTAAAAGGTTTAACAAAAATATTGCTTGTGCCGATGAAATAGTTATAATTCAAAAAACACCAGGAAACATGAATGGACTAGAATTTAATGAGGTGTTAATTCCAAAGAGTCAAACCAAAACGGCCGAAAAAGATAAACAAACTGTCACATCTGCTGCAGTACAGCACGGACCAGACGGACCCAAAAAAAGGGTTCCGTCCTTTGTAAAAAATGGTGCTGTGGGGACTGCAGCAAGATAGAATGTTTGTGATACGGACCGTAGTGAATTTGTCAAAGTAACAAAGAAAACTAAAGATAATGTTAAACTAAAACCTGTTGTTACATCAGGAGTAGGACTTGCTAGAAATGAATTTAGATCTAAAACTACTCAACAACGACATAAAACACCTTTTGCCAAACGCCCCTTTCCTAAGAGCAACCACAACATACAACCCAACTATCAACATAACGGTTGGAATCAAAACTTCCCTAAATCATATCAAACTCCAGATTACATGCCATGGAACTCTTACTCATCATTTCCATACATGAATCAAGTAAATGGTATGTTTAACCCAAACGGACCCATGAGATATTGGGGACCAAACGCTTGAGTTATTTGTGTCTTAGGTATGCTTGAAAGTTGGATTGGAACCTGATGAGTGGATAAAAGATAGTGGATGCTCACGACACATGACAGGAAACAAAAGCCTCTTCTCAACATACCAAGAGTATGACGGAGGTAATGTCACTTTTGGTAGCAATCTCAAAAGCAAAATCATTGGCAAATGTACGATCGCTCATAACTCCCTAACTATTGAAAATGTTGCTTATGTCAATAGGTTGGGATTTAATCTACCTAATATTAGCTAATTATGTGATAAAAGGTATAAAGTACTATTTGAAGAAAATGGTAGTAAAATACTAAAAGATGATATCACCATAGCTAAAGGAGTTAGGAAAAATAACATATACGTCATGAGAATAGATAAAACATCTAATGACAAACTTTGTCTAACAACATTAGATGATATCTCAACTCTTTGGCACAGACGCATAGGTCACGCTAATATGAGACTTATACAAAACCTATCTTCAAAAGAGCTAGTTAGGAATTTGTTAATGCAAATAAAACGTAAAAACGTTTATTAATATTTTGCGATCTCTCTGTGTTTTGTTGATAACAAATGTAATGTTATCTTAAGTATAATTATAAGGATACATGTTATTTTTGTAAAGCATTTACATATAGCCATTTATATACAAAAATGTAATAATCAAGAATTTGTTGTAATAGTTTATTAGGATGGGTAAAAACCATAACCTATGGACCATAACCCATGGATCTTAACCCATACCCAAGAAGACTAGATACAATGTATACTTAGATACATTGAATCTAAAGAAAACCCATGGACCAACCCATAACCCATGACCCATAACCAAAATACCCATGGGCAAAGAGGAGTGTTCCACGGATCCCTAGGTTTACACTAGACGGATCCCAAGTGGAAGGGATTCGTGGGATCCGGGGAACAGTGAAGAATTTTGCCTATAAATAGAGAGCCATTTCTTCATTCTAACTCACCCATCTTCTTACTAAATCTCTCATACACTCTCATTATCTTCTAACATATAGATCACTTGATCTAGAGAGTTGTTCTTCTTTCTTTCTATTTGTGATCCTCATATAGGTCCTTCTCTAAGGCGAGATCACGAGCATTCTACAAGTCATCCAAGCAAGGGGTCCTTGATTGATTTGTCACTCCACAAGATTTCTGTAGCGAAGATCTTGTATTTGATATTTCACATATTTGTTGTGTAATAGTTGTGTTGGTTTGGTCCACCGTGCTACGGACTCGGTATCTATCTTTGTACCGAAAAAAGTGTAAGCAACGTTGTGAAGGCTTCTCTGCCAAGTGAAGGAGTTTGTTGACATAGTGCTTGAACTCTCGAGTAGGTGACTCGGGGAGTGGAGTAGGGCAAGGAAGGTGTCCTTGTAGCCGAACCACTATAAATCGGTTGTGTCATTTCTATCCCTTAACTTTATTTATTTGCTTGCATTATCATTAGATCTATACGTTCTCAACATCTATACGATTTCACATAATATCGAATCTAAAGTTTTTGAAATCAACTTAAAATCGGCAAAACTATTCAACCCCCCCCCCCTCTAGTTGTCCACAGAATTTACCAAAACTTAAATATGACCAACATTTTTGCGACGCTTGCAAAATTGGTAAACAAACCCATATTAGTCATAAGGCTAAAAACATGGTGTCCACATCTAAGTGTCTAGAACTTTTGCATATGGACTTGTTTGGTCCATCCGCTATAAGAAGCTATGGAGGCAACTTATACACTTTGGTCATAGTAGATGATTACTCAAGGTTTACTTGGACGTTGTTTTGAAAACCAAAAATGAAGCTTTTGATAAATTTGAAATTCTTAGCAAGAAAATTCAAAATTAACTACATTGTGTCGATTCGAACGGATCATGGTAGTGAATTTGACAATGAAACACAATTTGAAAACTTTTGTGATGCAAATGGTATAACACACAACTTCTCGGCTCCTCGAACACCTCAATCAAATGGAGTCGTAGAACGTAAAAATAGAACCATTCAAGAAATGAGTAGAACAATGCTTAATGAACAAAACATTTCTCAAAAGTTTTGGTGTAACGCCGTTGACACTTCTACATATATTTTAAATAGAGTCTTAGTACGTCATTTCTTAAACAAAACACCATATGAGCTATATAAAGGTAAAAAGCCAACTTTAGGATATTTTAGAGTATTTGGATGTAAATGCTTCATTCTTAATACTAAAGATTATCTCACAAAGTTGGACCCAAAGTCTTATGAAGGTGTATTTATTAGTTACTCACAAACTAGTAAAGCTTACATTGTCTTAAACAAAGAAACAATGAGAGTCGAGGAATCGTTGAACATAACATTCGACGAAAGTCCACCTCCCTCTAAGACATCACCTTTGGTAGATGATGACTTAGTTGAAAGTCAGCTTGTAGAAAGTCAAGAAATAATTGAAAATGACAAGGAAGGTGAACCATTAAATAATAAAATTATAAACATCAAAAAATCCAAAAGTCATCCTTTAGAAAAGGTTATAGGACAACTTAATCAACGAACCTTAAGATCACAAGCCCAAAATCAAAGTAATAATTTTTGTTTTGTGTCTACCATTGAACCGAAAAACATAAATGAAGCAATAAAAGATGATTCTTGGGTAATTGCTATGCAAGAAGAGTTAAACCAATTCGTTAGAAATGATATTTGGAAGTTAGTTCCAAAACCTAAAGGTCAAACTAGAATTGGAACAAAATGGGTTTTTTGAAATAAAATAGATGAAAATGGTGTAGTGTCTAGAAACAAAGCTAGGCTTGTCGCACAAGGTTATAATCAACAAGAGGGGATTGATTATGATGAAACTTATGCACCGGTAGCTAGGCTCGAGTCTATTAGAATCTTACTCGCATATGAATGTGCTTATGACTTTAAATTATTTCAAATGGATGTTAAGAGTGCGTTTCTTAATGGGTTTATTAACGAAGAAGTATATGTTGCTCAACCTCCCGGTTTTACCAACTTTGAGAAACCACATCATGTCTTCAAACTCAAGAAAGCATTATACGGTCTTAAGCAAGCACCAAAAGCTTGGTACGATAGACTTAAGACTTTTCTTGTTGAAAACAAATACACCATGGGATTAGTAGATAATACTCTTTTTACCAAGAAAAAGGAATCACACATTATCATTGTTCAAATATACGTTGATAAAATCATATTCGGATCAACTTGTCAAGAGCTATGTGATGATTTCTTTAAAATCATGCACGATGAGTTTGAGATGAGTATGATGGGTGAATTAAACTTCTTTCTAGGACTTCAAATTAAACAACTAGAAGATGGCATATTCTTTAACCAATCTAAATATATAAAAGAAATGCTTAAGAAATTTGGTCTTGAAGACTCAAAACCAACTAAGACACCCATGTCTTTGGATACTAAACTCACCAAGGATGAGGAAGGTGAATCAGTAGATAACACTAAATATAGAGGAATGACTGGTAGCCTACTCTATCTCATGGATAGTAGACTCGACATTATGTTTAGTGTTTGTCTATGTGCTCCCTTTCAAGAAAATCCCAAGGTATCACACTTAGAAGCCTTGAAAAGGATATTTAGATACATTAAGGGAACGACATGTTTAGGATTATGGTATCCTAAAGGACGGGTGTAGAAACTATAGTGTATGCCGACTCGGACCATGTCGGTGACTATGTCGATAGAAAAAGTACAAGTGGTATTTGCACTTTTGTCGGACATTGTCTCACCTCATGATTTGCAAAGAAGCAAACAACTTTAGCTATCTCAACTACTGAAGCCGAATACGTCTCAGCCGGAAAAGCATGTCAACAAGCATTTTAGATGAAGCAAGCTCTCGTGGATTACGGAATTCATCTCAACGATATCGTTATATTTTGCGACAACAAAGGAGCTATTGATCTCAGCAAAAATCCCGTCCAACATGCTCGTACAAAGCATATTGAAATCCATCATCACTTTCTTCGCGACAATGTTCAAAAAGGAAACATCTCAATTGAGAAAGTATCCTCCGAAGACAACATTGCCAACATTTTAACTAAGCCTCTCAAACGAGAACCATTTAATCTTCTTAGACTTGGTTTGGGCTTAATGGAACCAAACATGTAGGTAAAACATAGTATAAACCTTAGAACAAACAAAACAAAACAAAATAGTTTAGTTCTGCTACTGTTCCCACGGCACCAAATGACAACAAAGGCGGAACCAATTTTTTGGTGCCGTCTGGTCTGTGGTGACAACAGTAGCAAAAATACTACCTACAAAACATCTTCTTCCTCACAACCTACTTTACTAAAACGTTTAAACATTAGACCTAACTCATTGTTGACATTTTCTCACCCACTAATCACTGAAGATAACATCATTGTAAGTATCCTAACTACATTTCATCTCTTAATTCTGAGTCTAGGATTCCAATTTGTGCACAAAATCATTACATGGGGATTATGTATATTCTTGTACAAAACATGGTTTCAATTGGAAAATTGCATAACTTGTTAGGTCACCATCTTATCACAACAATATGTATTTCTAGAGAGAGAAAGTTTTAGTGAGAGAAAGTGGAAGGAACTAATGAAGGATTAATGAAAATGATAATTGTAATTAGAACCAACAACCCTCTCCCTTATAGGGAGGGGGTATTTATAGTGTTTACATAAGTAGGGGTGTTTCCCCTTGGTTCTAGAAGAACCTTCTATCACAGCTCATGGGCTTACTACATGAGCTGTGAAATCAATTACAAACATTTATAAACCATATTTATCAACGACCTATTACAAATGAAATGACCTACACTTGATAATTAAAACATGTTCCTAACAATCTCCCCCTAAGGGTTGGTCATCATTTGTTGTCTTGCTTAGGTCGTTTGACGTCTTGAACTTCTTTGGCGTTCATGGCTTGTGACGTCTTTGATTCTTTGCATCTTTGTTCTTTGTTCTTGTTGTTGTGATCAGTTGTAAAATCTGCCTTTATCAACATCTTTAACTTTGATCTTTATCTCATAACTTTGCAGATTCTTTTACTTTGATGTAGAATCTTTCTGAAATTTTCTTTGCTTTTTGAGAGAACTTTCAATTAGTGTTGATGTTGGTAGAAGCATGTGAAAAGTCTGCACGATCTTTTCTACCCGTGAGCATCCATAAGAAGAAAAACATAAAACATGGGTTAGAAATAATCCAGCGCTTACAAGTTTGAACTTCGAAAGTGTTAACAGCATAGTGTGAAAACACATCTCTAATTCTCACAAAGGCTGTTCCTGAACTGGAGTCCCACAAGTGAGATAACACGATGTACCGAAATACACCTACAGTTCAGATGAGTCGCTGAGGTACACCGAAGCATCACCCCACGACTGTAGACCGTTTGAGACACACTAAGCATAACCCACAAGGAGTTACCGAAGTGACCTGCTGTCAGGATTGTTTGATATTGACCCTGGCAGGAATTTCCATTCAATCATTGAGGATCACAATTGTGAATCCCCTCATAAATGTTCTGGCAGATTGCTAAGATCTGCGTAGGACTCTAGAAAAATGTCACTTGTGTCCTTATTGTTTGAACAACAAGTGATGAAATATATAAGTGTTCCTAAGAGATCTTTTTGATGAATCTCATGGCTCTAGACTCGATTAGTGCATTTTGATTTTCCTGAGCGGAGACTAGGGAGAGGGTCTCCTTCTTCAATACCAACAATCTCTAAGAGAGAGTCGATAGATTACGTAGGGTTCCCTGTGAGAATGAAACAAGCTCTTTTGAGAGAACTTGAGTGGCTTAGAAGGTTTAGTGCATTGCGTCACTGGGTCCATGACGACTTGTCTTCAATACCGGTGTCATCTTGTGACAACCAGTAGCATATGAATTGAACCCGGTGTCTGCCCTAAGTTGAATAATTTGGAGGGCTATTTCTTTTCACCCTTTTCTTTAACTTTTCTTTTTAATTCTTCAACTCCTTCTTTCTCCGATTCTCATTTTCTCCTTTTTCAATCATACCTGAGGACTTCTAAATACTAACTATTTGTGGTGTCCTTGGGTAGATCCCTCCGGCTCTGGTGGATCATAGGACGTTTATTCCTAAACTTAGTCACCTTTTAACTCCATGACTATCCTATGTTGCCACAAAACTTTTTCTTGAAAATCTCTCAAGATGTTTATGATGAAAAACATGTTTTGGTAACACCTTGAGAGTTTTTGGATTTTCAGAAATACTCCCCCTCCACATGTGCTTATGAGTTTTGACTGAAATCTGCACAGTGAGGGTAGAGCTCGCACTTTTGAATTGATCGACTCTTGATAGACAATTCCCCGCGAGACACGGTTACGTTGTATAGTTAAAGAGATCCATTGTCAGCTTTTAGGTGACAACTAGCTCTAATAACTATCTTGAAGATGTAAACACTCCTTGAAAAAAGAAGGTTTGACCCGTCAAAGTTCATGTCAATCAAGAGTGTCTCGAATTGGTACATTCTACTAAGACAAGTTTTGTTGGAAACAAGTCTTTTCGATTACTGACATTTCAAAGTTCGTCAATTCATTGGTGATATCTGAGTCGAGCACGTTATGAGATTCCATAACTTCCTGATCAATCAATTTTAATCACATTTCTCCCCCTCAAAAATAGCATATGAATGTTGTTTTTGAAAACATGTTGATTAAAATATGCTTTTTGAAGTGTTGGAAATTCCTTTGGGAAGAAACGGATTTCAAGAACATTTGATTTTGAGCAAAGATTTTCGCAAATACTCCCCCTCAACAAGTGATACTAACTTTTGAAGTTTTGAAAACATAAGGGGAAGTACTTGTTCTGTTGAGCAAAACTTTGAAAAATGAAAGTTTTGATAAGTTTTACTCAACAGTAAGAAGCTTTCGCTCCTTTTATAGGAATGTGGCACTGATGCGTACCATAGGGTCCTTTCGTGGAATTAGATTTTGTTTTCGTTGAACAAAAGTACTCCCCCTCAAATACGGAAATATATTTGAGAGATAGCCTTCTTGAGCCGAATTTGAATCACATTAATACACGTCGTAAAAACATATTATCAGATTTGTTGTGCTTATGAAAATTCGAACTCAAGGTTTAACTGAAAAACAGAATCACTGAATGTTTATGTAAAAATTTCAAAGTCACAAATTTATTTATTTTTTTATTTTATTTTTTTTTAATTTTTTTTTATTTTTATTATTATTTTTTTTTATTTATTTAAAGAAAAATCTTTTTGGATTTTGAAAGATTTTATATTTTTGTATTTTGTTTTTGAAATATGTATTTACAAAGAAAGATGTTTTCGGTGTTTGACGTTTTAAGAACGATTGAGAAAAGATTCCAGATCTTCTGGAGTCAAACACCGCATACCAATTTGATGGACAAGCTCAGTAAACCTTGCGGGTGGCAAAGCTTTAGTGAACAAATCTGCCAATTGGTATTGAGTACCTACAAAGTATAATTCAATTGTACCCTTTTCGACATGCTCTTTGATGAAATGATATCGGAGAGCGATATGCTTTGACTTGGAATGCTGAACCGTGTTGCAGGAGATGGCAATAGCACTCTTGGAGTCACAGTACATTGGTATCTTGTTGAATACAAAGCCGTAGTCCATCAGTTGTGATCTCATCCAAATTATCTGAGCACAGCATGCTGACATGGCAACGTATTCTGCTTCTGTTGATGACATGGATGTACAATCTTGTTTCTTTGACTGCCAAGACACAAGTTTATCTCCGAGAAACTGAACACCACCAGATGTACTTTTGCGTGTATCTAAACACCCTGCGTGATCAGCATCTGAAAAAGCGATTAGTGCAAAACCAGAATCCTTCGGATACCAGATTCCCAAGTGAATGGTTCCCTTTACGTAGCGAAGGATTCTTTTAGCCTCATTGAGGTGTCTTTCAGTTGGTCTTGACTGATAACGGGGAGCACAGGTATACAGCAAATACAATATCAGGTCTGCTGGCTGTTAGATACATGAGAGACCCAATAATACTTCGGTATTTTGTAGGGTCAATCACTTTCCCATGTAAATCAGCGTCCAGCTTTGGTGAGGTTGCAGACATAGGTGTGTTATAAGTATCACAACTGGTCATTCCATGTTTCTTTAAGATTTCAAGAGCATATTTGGACTGATTTAAAAATATGCCACGAGGAGATTGATGAACCTGAAGTCCTAAGAAGAACTTTAGTTCACCCATCATGGACATTTCAAAATTTTGTTTCATTAATTTTGCAAAAGCGTTTGAGTACTTTTTATGTGTTGAACCAAAAATGATATCATCAACATAAATTTGAACAATCAATATATCCTCCCCGTGACGTTGAATGAAAAATGTTGGATCAACAGTGCCTTTGATAAACTGATTAGCGAGAAGAAATTTTGACAGTTTGTCGTACCAGGCCCGTGGGGCTTGTTTAAGACCATAAAGAGCCTTTTTGAGCTTGTACACGTAATTGGGATGATCTGAATCAACGAATCCGTCCGGTTGACCCACATAAACTTCTTCACGGAGTTGACCATTCAGAAACGCCGTTTTTACATCCATCTGATAAACCGTGATATTCTTGTGTGCAGCATATGCCAGAAATATCCGTACAGCTTCAAGTCGAGCCACTGGTGCAAACGATTCTTCATAATCAATTCCTTCTTCTTGAGAATACCCTTTAGCCACAAGACGAGATTTGTTGCGAATAACATTGCCTTCAACATCCAGTTTGTTTTTCCAGATCCATTTGAGTCCAATGACATAAATCCCATCTGGTCTTGGAACAAGTTCCCAGACTTCGAGACGTTTGAACTGATTCAACTCTTCTTGCATTGATTCAATCCAATTGTCATATGTCATAGCGTCTTTAATGTTTCGTGGTTCATCTTGACAAACGGTGAGTGCATAAACACAAGTTTCAGCATCAGTATGAAGTCGTTGTCTCGTCATGACTGGGTTGGAAGGATCACCAATCACATTTACTAAGGGATGATCTTTTGTCCATTTATGTGTCGAAGGATGATGATTGAATGTTGCCTGCATATTAGACGGATCCAAATTGCATGAAGATGACTCGCCAATGTCAGGAATGGTTGGAGTCGGAGCAAATGGATTGAAGAAAGCATTTCCGTCATAATCTGCGGGTGCGGGTACTTCATGATTTTGTGATTCATCAGCTGTGTCAGTGTTAGAAGCAATGTGTTCGTCTGTTGATTGAGAGTCATTCAGAGGTGCATCTGGTGCAACAGTTGTTGTTGTTGGAGCAGGTGTATCGGGTATTGGATTATGATCAGGGTGTGCAGCGGAAACAGTCGATACATCTGGAGCACTACTTTCAGGAATCTCATCAAACAGAGGAGCAAACAAAGTTTCCAATTGTTGACGAGTGAATTCCATGGGTGGAACAGCTGATGAAGAAGGAAAGTTTAGACGGTTGGATGCGGGTCCTAAGCGATTTTGCTCAGAAGCCATTTCGGTAAGCTCATCAAAGTTGACATGAACGGTTTCCATCATTTGTCGAGTTCGACGATTCCAAATTTTAAATCCTTTCGAATTTTCACAGTAACCAATGAACACTCCAATGTCAGCTTTCGGCTAAAGTTTACCAATATCATCACGATCATTTTTCGGATAGCACAGTGCACCGAAGACATGAAAATATCTGATATCTGGTTTGCGGTTGTGAACAATCTCATATGGAGTTTTATTATGGCGCGTATGAATGATGGAACGGTTTTGAGTAAAACAGGCAGTTGAGACAGCTTCAGCCCACAAGAAATCCGGTAATTGTGAGAGAATCAACATCGTACGAGCTGCCTCCACTAACGTTCGGTTTCGTCTTTCAACAACACCATTTTGTTCAGGAGTACGAGCAATCGAGGTCTGATGTGTGATTCCAACTTTCTCAAAGTAAGCACGAAGTGTTTGATTCTTGAATTCAGTTCCATTGTCTGTTCTTACAATTCGAACGGTGTTGTTGAGTTGAATCTGAATCTTTGTGAGAAAGGTGATTATCATTGTCGGAGCTTGATCTTTAGTTCGAAGAAAATAGACCCAAGTCCATCGTGAATAATCATCAACAATAACCAGAATATATCGTTTGCCATTCATACTTTGTACACGCATGGGACCACATAAATCCATATGAAGCAAATGAAGAACATGTTGAGAACTTGGTTCTGGTTTGGATGGAAAGTTAGATCTCTTGCTCTTGCCTTGTTCACAAGCCGAACATAAATGATCTTTGGTGTACCGGAACCGTGGAAGACCATCAACCAACTTATGACGAGCGAGTTCAGTCATTGTTTTGAAGTTTAAATGAGAAAGCCTTTTGTGCCATAACCATGATTTTGTCGAAGTTGCTTTGGAGAGAAGACAAATCGGTGAAGATGCAATCATATCGGACATAGGAATCGTATAAAGATTTGTGCTCCGATTGCCGGTGAGTAAATCATGTCCTTCCAAATCACGTACGTAACATGTGTTGGAGCGAAACGCAACTTCCAAATCAGCATCACAGAATTGTCCAACTGAGAAAAGATTGTGTCCAAGACCTTCAACATAATAAACTCGACTGATCTCTATGTTTCCATTAACATAATCTCCATATCCCATTATTGCAGCAAAATGATCATTCCCGAATCTGACAGTACCGATGAACTTTGAAACAAAATTTACTAACAGCTTTAGATTGCCTGTCATATGCCGGGTACATCCGCTGTCAACAATCCACAGAACGAGTTGAATCACCTGCAACACAAGAAGACAAAGAGGGTGGTATGATAGAAGCAGTGGAACCCAAAGAGTTAGTGGGTTCCATTATGTTAGTGTTACATACATTTGCACATTTAGGAATCCATTTAAAACTTGAGGTACGCTGCAACCATTGTTGCCATAACCAATTATTTTTCGCTTTGGTCTTAGTGAAGTCACTAGGTGAGTACACTTTCTTAGGAGATGTTTTTGCAGTAATGGATGTGTCTACAGATTTCTCAGAAGCTACACTGTGCACCTTCCCTAAATTCGATTTTGCAACTATAGTGGACCTAGAGGGAGGGCCAATAACAGATTTCTTAGAACGAGCTAACAGAGAATTTGCAACACATTTGACATGATTACCAGACATCATACTCTTACGACAAAAAACACAGGAAGCATTAACGTTTGAAACGTTTACAGACTTATCATTCGTTACACTGACATTAGAATTACAATTTGCCAAATTTGAATCTAAAGCAGATGCAACATGATTTTTATTCGATTTCCTAAGATGAACTTCTACTTCTGATGTCGGACGAGTGCTCTTTCTATGTTGCGAGATCCTAGTATTTTCTTGTTGTCTCTTACTCTCGGATCTTCTAACATTAGTAGACGCAACTATTCCTGTAGAAGTGGAAGAAAGCAAATTAGTTCCCTGAGTTTTATCAACTATATACATGCCAGGAGCAATCACTTTTGTTTTACTAGACTTGCTAATTTCATGTTTAGCTAGCTTTTCTTTAAGCTCAATGATGATGTGTTTTTGATCCTGAATTATGGAATTTAATCTTCCTTGGTCACCCAACATTTGTCGAGTATATTCAACATGGTGATCAAGTTCTTTTGACGCTTCAGAACGAACAGTTTTGAGAGAATCAAAAATCGTTTTATATTCCTGTTTGACTTGTGCAATCTCTTGTTCATATTTGAAAATTTGACACTTTAACGATGCATTTTCATCATCAAGACATTCGACTTTTGAAATTCGCAACTGATCCAAAGACACCTTTTCCATGTGATTTTGTAAAGCAATTTCAGATTCAATTGTCTTAGACTGACACCATTGAAGTCTTCGTTTAAGTTCAGAAATCTCCATTGAAAGTTTAGATTGGACATCATCATTTTGTGAAAACATTTTTTCATTTTCCTCTTTTAATTTCTCAATTTCATGTCTTAACATCTGATTGTCCATTTCCAACGTTTGAACCATATTGAGATTCTCAGCAGTTAACACAGTATCATTCACAGAAGCAGATTCACAATATATAACCACAGAAGCAATATTAGCAGAAAGAGCATCTTCTAACAATTGATCAAAGGCATTTTGAAGATCTTGGTTTTTGCATTGTTCTTGTGAAACACAGTTTTCAAGTGTGTTAAAAGCTTCAATCATTGAAGTCACCTCTTGTTGAAGTTCCCTTTCCCAGTGTGTTGCACACAGACGCAAATGTGCGACATGAGGTGAGATTTGGGTTTGAAACATTTGTCGTTGCTCTCTTGCATAAGCAGATTGAAAATTAGATGCTTTTAACTCAGAATTTTTCTCAATTGCCGTTTCTAAAAATGAAATATCTTCCATAAATGTTTGAAAGTACCGTAATACTAAACAAGATTTAGGAGTTTTTGGCAATGAGTTGCTTTTGCAAGAGGACGGTAAAGGACCATTTATTTGTGCAACATTGTGAACGGGGCCTTCAACACAAGATGCCTCAGTTAATTCAGAAAGATTATACGATGGTGTTGAAATGACATTTAGTTTGTAAGACGCATTTTCTCTTGTGTAATCATATGGTAAAATTCCATTTTTTCGCATGTTTAAGCGACTTCGATCATCTTGTGCCCATTGTTCCTCACAATCAAATACAACAAGTTGCATGCTTGGATCTAAAAGACATTGAGCACTATATAATTTGGGCATGTCCTTGAGAGCTGTGTGAAGAAAACGTGGGTGATTATACCCAAGAGCAAAACGTTTTGAGTCATCAGGACTCGGAAGTAAAGTTGACATTTCAATCTGTTTTACTGAGTGACCAATCTTATATACAACAGTACCAAAATCTTTTAACCGTCTTTCCAATCGAAGAATTTCCTCGATTTGATCATCAATGCGTTTCTTAGATTGCTTCTTGAATTCAGAAAAATTTGACCGACTTTTTGAAAAATCTTGTTTAGTATTTGAAAGTTCCGTTTGAAGATTTTCAATGTTTTTCTGAAGTTCAGACTTTTCTTGTTCAATTTTAGAAATCTTTTCGTTATTTGACGCAACAATTTCATGCATTTGATGTTGAAGATTTTGTTCGTTAACGTAAGATTTTTGAAAGGCCACTTCAAAACTTGTTTCTCGAATGGTTTTTGTTTCAAAATCATTTATTCGTTTTCGACAACTCTCAAGTTCAGCAGTCAAGGAAGTAATCTCAGCCCTAAGGTTTTGGTTTATCTCATTACATTTTTCAGTTTTGGCTTGCAATGGCAGAAGTAATGAATTCAGATATTCTGAATCTGGACCATGAATTGCTTCACTCTGTTCAATAGGCTCATTTTTTTCATCATCACTTAGATCATCAAATGTAACCACGGGGTTAATTTGATCAACTTCATTATGATTAAATAATGATTCATGTTGAACAGATTGCTGCTCATCAGATGCAGATGCAGACACAATTTCATTTATGAGACATATATCAGTGTCAGGTACCTGAGATAGACCGTCTGTGTCATAGACCGGTCCATTTGCTGTTTGACTGATATGATGTTCTTGCATATTTGCCATCAAAACAACTGCAGCATTTGCTTCCAAATCTTCATATTCATCATCTGAAAGAGTATCTGCCATAAAACCTTGTTGAGTTTCACTGAGTTCCCCTCCTGCTTCATCCTTATATGCCATCAGCATGACTTGCTTATAGTAATCTCCTCCTCTGGTTCGTGGTTCAGGACAAGCATTAGCAAGATGTCCTTGCTTTTTGCAATTATAGCAACGAATAGTAGATCCTGAAGCCGGTGAATTCCCTGTTTCCACAACTTGAATATTTCTCTTGAAGTTATTATTACCCGATCCCCCTGCTGATGTTTGACCATTCCCAGAATTACCAGAATACCCACTTGTAATCATACGACGACCACTAGTTCTGTTCTGAACCTCAACTTTGCCACCTTGGATAACTGCGTGACTTTTGGGATTTGATGATGAACGAAGACGATTGTTTGACTGAGTAGAGAACTTGGAGAAGGCTTTAGCAATAAAAGCCATTCCATGATTTAACGCTTCAAAGGCATCGACTTGATCATCATTGATTTGAGCAGAGTATGCAGTGTTAGTATCTCCTTCAGGTGTGAGTTGATGAGAAGGTGTAGGTGGAGCATAACTAAAATGACGTTGTTGTTGATCAAAAGCATGATTTGACTTTGGGTAAGGAGTTGGATAACCATGTGCCATGAGAGCAATCTGATCAGTAATTGGTGGTTGAGGGAAACCATGTGTGCCACGGGCTTCTTTATCTTTGAGAACTTCATATTGATGATGTCTCAGATAATCATACAATAACCCATGCTTGACATCATGAAGATCCTTGACTTGTCGAACAAAAGTAACATACTTGTGCCAATCCGGTCCTAAGGAGTTCAGAAACTTGGTGTTAATAGCAATGGTTGGAAGATCAATCTTATGTCGATGCAAATCATTGACCACATTTGTGAAACGATGATAATATGATTCAAGTGATTCCCCAGGCTCAATGGTAAACACATCAAAGTTGTGATATAGCTTAGACTCCATATCGACCTTATTCAGTTCAGTGCCTTCCATCAACAGATGAATTTGTTCCCACATAGCTTTTGCAGTTGTCTGTGCATCAATACTTTTGTAGATCGGATTCGGAATTCCAAGAAGTATTTGTTGCATAGCAAGCTCATCGGCTTCAAGATGAAGTAGTTGTTCTGGTGTTAAACGACTAAGTGAAACAATTGTGATAGTATCGGGTCTCGGTGGAACAGCTGTAGGATCTCCGGGAACAGTTTCAGTTGGCATTTGAAACGGTCCTTCTAATATCACCTTCTTTAGATACTTACCATGAGGTTTCTTAAGTTCCATATACCTTAGAAATCGACTTGACCATTGCACATAATTGCCTGGTGTAAGCATTGGAGGACGAGTATCCGACCCAGCTTCATGAATCGATTGTTGACTTGTAACAGCTTCACACATTTGAGAAAACCAAGTTTGTTGTTGAGGGATTTGTGGAACCATTGACATTCGTTGTTGACCTTTTTGAGGAGGTTGTTGTGGAGGAGCTTGTTGAGGATAATAGGGGTAAGGGTAATTCGGATATGGTGATTGAGACATTATTGTTGTTGATTTATTTAGTGAATTTTAATTTTCCCTCCAAAAATAATTCTGAAAAATTTTCTCCCCCAAAATTTGAAATTCACTATAAAATGCAGTTTTAAGGTTGTAAGAAAAAATTGAGTTGTGACAATTTTGACACCAAATTTGACCCGAAAAATTCGAATTTAGGCCCAAAAATTTGAATTTTTGACCAAAATTTTCACAGTTAAACCAAAATTTGAATTTCGCGTAAAAATTGAACGTTTAGTCTCCCCTAGAAATTAAATTTTACTCAAATTTTCCCGCCAAAAAACTCTTTTTTTTTTTTTTTTTTTTTTTTTTTTTTGATGATGTGTTATGGATCTTTAAAGGATAAATTTTAGGTTTATGTAGATTAGATCACAGAAATCCAAGCAGAAATTCGCCAAACTACAAACTCGCCAAATCAGAAACTCGCCAAAGCACAAACTCGCCAAGTCTCAAACTCGCCAAATTTCAAACTCGCCAAAATTGAAACTCGCCAAAATTGAAACTCGCCAAAATTTGAAACTCGCCAAAGTTTGAAACTCGCCAAAAATTCAGAAACTCGCCAAAAATTCAGAAACTCGCCAAATTTGCAAACTCGCAGGAATTAAAGACAAAACTCGCCAAACTGCAAACTCGCAGAAATTAAAGTCGAAACTCGCCAAAACTGCAAACTCGCAGAAATTCAAGTTGAAATTCGCCAACCTGCAAACTCGCAGAAATTTAAATGAAACTCGCCAGTATTCAAGTGAAACTCGCCAGTATTCAAGTGAAACTCGCCAGTATTCAAATGAAACTCGCCAGAATTCAAGTGAAACTCGCCAGTATTCAAGGCTAACTCGCCAAACTTGCAGAAACACGTATTTCAGTCCATTAATTCCATAAATTTCAGTCTAAAACACGTTTTTTCAGTACGAATTTCTATAAAATCTAATCAATATTAACCTAAACTATAACCTGGCTCTGATACCACTTGTTAGGTCACCATCTTATCACAACAATATGTATTTCTAGAGAGAGAAAGTTTTAGTGAGAGAAAGTGGAAGGAACTAATGAAGGATTAATGAAAATGATAATTGTAATTAGAACCAACAACCCTCTCCCTTATAGGGAGGGGGTATTTATAGTGTTTACATAAGTAGGGGTGTTTCCCCTTGGTTCTAGAAGAACCTTCTATCACAGCTCATGGGCTTACTACATGAGCTGTGAAATCAATTACAAACATTTATAAACCATATTTATCAACGACCTATTACAAATGAAATGACCTACACTTGATAATTAAAACATGTTCCTAACATAACTAGTCATTGAAATTAGGTACTACATTGTTATATTGCATAAAAAAATCATGTTTCCCACTAATCAAAGGATAATGACTATAAGGCCTTATTCAAAATAACCAAACACCCCATGTCAAAAAATTTGAAAAGCTTCAATTCTCACTTGTAGGAAAACTATTTTTCATTATTAATACAGATAAAAACGTAAAATTTTCATCACTTGCATGCTCTTGAATACTAAAGGTAATGCATAACTAATATGTATTCTTGGGTATATTCAAATAAAGCCACATTGAATTATGAGCGTTTGGGTTATCTCATGTCTTTTGCCAAACACCCCCACTAAAAACCATTTTATGCATAAAATGAGTCGAGATAACCGCAACTCCACATCGTTTCATATAGGCACACACTAGAACCAAAACGCTAAGTTTGTTCTCATTATTAACATGTAAATTCTTGCTCATAGGAATAACCATGGTAGCCGCAAGATTCTATGATCACAAGGATACTCTTAGCTACATTCCCAAACATCACAAAACTAAGGGCCTATCCAAAGAACAAGTCGAAATCTTTAAGAGTCTAGAGCAAAGGTACTTCCATGAAGAGAGAACCATTCACTCCTCCTTTGTCGACAGAACCAATCTCCGTCAAGAACTTGCCACCATTCACTTTGATTGTCTCCTTGACATAGATGAACCCATTTGCCACAGGTTTGTTTTAGAATTCTATGCTAGTGTTACGGCGTTCATTGATGAGGATGATGAATTTGGTCTTAGGTTTAGATCAATCAAAATGACTACTCCATCTCCTTAAGCCAATTTGCTCAAGTGCAAGGAATTCCCAGCCAAGGTACATGTGTCTATTCGGATAAGTGGTCAATCACTATCCTTGATGCAATCAATGACCACTCTCTTCCCTACCAAACTCCTTTAGCGGATAAGGATGTCATCCGTGAGCACCTTTTTAACGCAAGGGCCGCTCCAACCCGTGTCACCCGAAAGGGAAAGGAAGTGAACCGAGATCCATATGGAATGGAGCTCAATGAACTTAAGCCAGAATTTAAGAAATGGGAGGAACTCCTTAGAGCCAATGTCATTAGCACTATAGGAAATAGGGACCATATCAATGCTTACTTTTGCCACATGCTCTACAACTTGTCCACCCGTCAACCATTCAATTTAGCCTACTACATTGCTAGGAGAATGATTGACATTCCAACTCAAGGATCGGTCGCTCTTCCTTACGGGATGCTTCTCACCCGTCTCTATAGAGCCTTTGCACCCATTCCACCAAGCCCAAAAGGGTTCAAGCTTGACTATGCTCTCATCCCTCACATATTTGTGCCCTTGAGTGACGAGCGAGTGGCTAAGACAAAAGGTAAAAGGGCAAAACCTCCAACTCCATCATCATCATCATCAAATAGCTCCAAGGACGGTCTACCAAATTCTCGCCTTCCACCTCAAGAGTACTATGCATCTCTCCCCGAGATTGAGAATGAATCGGCGGAGTTCAAGCAAACCAAGGGGATGTTCAAGTGCCTTGGTAGGATGATGAATAAGATCTACAAAAAGTTGGATAAGTGAGGTTCATTTGAAGGAGTGTTTGGAATAAGACAATAACTTTGATGTACGATACAATTTGGTTGTTTTTAATTTATAGGATGATAATATAACTTAAAACAATGTTGTATGCTAACCATTTCATGCAGGGGGATAGCACAAGTGTGTTATCAAATTTTACCCATTTTTACTTTTATGTGAAAATCGTTAGCCCTTGGTCAAAGTCTATGCTCCACTATGTTTGTATATGTGTTATTGATTTTTCCTAACTAGAAATGATTAATGTTACATGTTTTAAGCAAAATTTCATGTTTCGGAAAAGTCCCCGACACCTAAAAATGGGGTCTGTGAACTTTTTGGGTGTCCACGGGTCAGACGGCACCAAACATTTGGTACCGTCTGATATGTATTTTGGTACCGCCATACCTGTACAGGCGGACTAGGCGACACCATTTTAATGGTTCCGCCTGGGTAAAATTTTGGTGCCGTGGATCCTACAGCTTTGTCACAATCCATGTATCTTTCTCTTGGCACCCAATTTAGGGGGAGCATTGGTCAAGGGGGAGATAATGGCTCGGGCTCATTACACATTCCGCCTCGCATCTTCTTTTTGTTGAGACAAAAAGGGGGAGAAATATATAGAACTTGGTTATATTTGACTTTCTGAAAAAGTCAACTGCATACTTTGACTATCTGAAAAGTCAAACATCATACTTCAACTAATGAAGACCTTGACTTTCTAATAAAAAGTCAACTGCATACCTTGACTTTCTGAAAAAGTCAACATCATGTCTAAATTGGACATACTTGCATTATCATCTTTATCTTTCAAGTTCTAAAACTAATATTTTTATAAATCTTGTACAATCTTTACATCTTTTATAAAAATAAAATTTATGTTTTGTCCTCAACAAAAAGGGGGAGATTGTTTATACAAATATCGTCATTAAACGTTATTTATATTTTTGAACTTTACCTAAGTTTTGTTAACGACAAAAGTAAATTTAATTTTTATAAAGCTTAAATCTTGTCAAATTTAATAAATATTAAATCAAGCTTTTCAAATAATATCTTCATCACTCAAGCATTTACATTGTGATTAATCATATTTTGATATGACTCTAAACCATAATGCATGTTACTATTTTTAGTTCAAAAATGTTTTGGTTTCTTAAAACAAAACATTACACATGTATTTACATTTTAACATATTTCTAAAAATAGAAAACAAACACATGACATCATGTAGTGCATCATTGAAATCCTTTGAAGATTTCACTAGATACTTTGTGTAGATTTAGACTCTACATATCTTACACAATCTTGGATAGATATGGTTGACTTTGGTAAGATTTTGTGATCTTGCCCTTTTAAGGCAAGCACCACAATCTTGGATACATATCTTACACAATCTTGGATAGATATGTCAGACCTCGGCGGCACCAAAATAATACACGAGCGGAACCCTTTTAAGGGTTCCGTGGTCCGTGGTGCCTGCTGATCATTTTGGCTATAAATAGCAAAGCCAAACCAAGTTGTTTTTCATCCCTTTCTATCATATTCTCATACATTCCTTCTCTCTAACATTTCTAACTCAGTTTCATATCATATTAGTGATTTCTTTTGTAGCAAAGAAGATCAAGGCACATTCAAGCTTCAACAAGAAGTTGGAAGTCTTGTTTGTTTATTGTTGTATGATCTTGTATTGATTCATACATCATTGTTGTACCAAACCATCATAATCTTGTGAGTGTGAGTGGTTAGTATTTTAGTCCTTAAAATACATTTTGTGTGGGCGTGGTTGTACCCTTGAAAAGAACTCGACATCTAGCTTAGTGTCGGAAATAGTGTTTAAGCGAAGTGTAAAGGTTTCTCCGCCGGTGAAAGGAGCTTGTTGACTAGTGAAGTTAAATTCTCGAGTGTGAGACTCGGGGAGTGGAGTAGGGCAAGGAAAAAGAGTCCTTGTAGACCGAACCACTATAAACAACTTGTTGTGATTTGATTGTTTCTTTCCTTATCTACTCTTTATATATTATTTATTACTATTCACTAACACATCTAAGATCAATATCAATTGATCTTTCAATAAGCTTCAAAACAAAGTTTTAATTGGTAAACTATTCAACCCCCTTCAAGTTTTCCACATAATGGAATAAATATCGTAACTTGAGAAGAGACTCATCACTCAGGCAATAACTACAGAAGTAACAAAACAAATTGGGTGCAATGGGGAGCAAGAAAATACCATTAGAGAAAGGGCATGGATCGGAAAAAATGAAATCTAGGACACATGACAGAAGGTCTAGGCGGTGAGTGATGGCAAGGGTGCGGACCATCCATTCACAAGTTGTCAAGTTGAGTGGTCATGGCAGAAGGAGTCAAAGATGGCGGAAGACGTGGAGGTCAAAGATTAGCAACCGGCTGATATGATCAAATACACAAAACCAACCTCATTAGCGAAGCTCTAAACTTTCCAAAAAAATATATAGATGAAAGTAAAATTTGAAAAAAAAATCAGAACTACATCTCTTACAAGTATTTTAGACTACACGAGGGTGAGAAACTAATATATCGCTTATTTTTAGTGCTTATCAGACTATCAACTTTCTTTTAAGGAACATAAGCAATTTTGAGTCTTGTTATATGCTTATTTAAGAGTAAATAAGCACTAAAAGGTACTGCAGGTATTAACCCGCTAACTTTTAAGGCTATAAGCAGTTCAAAACAAGCAATTCCAAATTCACCTTTAAAAACACTTACGGAACCAAACTTTATAAAATGGGTTTTGTTTCAAGCATAAGTGTACATATTAAGGGCCCGTTTGGTTTGTAAATGGGTTTTGGATTTGGATTTGAATTTGGATTTAGATTTGGATTTTGATTTGAATTTAATGTAGGAGAGAGAAAATATATTATAATATATATATATATATATATATATATATATATATATATATATATATATATATATATATATATATATATATATATATATATATATATACTAGTGTCAAAACCCGTCCGATGGACGGGTATGACTAATGGTTTTTATTTGTTTGTATTTGTTTTTCATATGTATAGCATATATTAATTAAAAGTTAAATGATATGTTAAACATGTTTATTTTATGTTTTGTATATTTTTTAAACTACTTAAATAAGTTTAGTATTTTGGGTTGTGTTGTTTTGTGTTGTTTATTTTTTGTGTTATGGTCTTTATATATCAAGTGTTTTTTTTGTTTTTTTGTTTTTTGTTGTTGTTGTTATTGTATTATGATATTGAGTGTTATGGTATTTATTTTTTGAAAATACTATAACGGTCTTATTTGTTTTGACATAATTTGTTTATGATTGTGTTTGTTATGTTATTTTTGTTTTGAAAGTGGTTTAACGGTTATATATATATATTTTTTTTGTTTTTGGTTGTTGTGAAACCGCTATTGTATACGTTTTTTAAAATTGTTTTATTTTGTTTTTAGTATTTTTTATTATTGAGGGGTTAGAGTGGTAACTTTAAATTTAATTAGGGTGTGTTAGTTGTTTTTTTTTTTAATTTAGTACCATACATTCTAAGTGGTGATAGTTTAGGGTAATTTTTGTAATTTGTTATAAAATATTTTTTTTCCTGTTTTTTAAAGTTTTTTTTAACGTTATATAAAAGTTTTTTTCATTTATTTTTGTTACCTGCTTCTCTCTAACTTTAGTTTTTAGTGTGTGTTTTGTTCTTTGATCCAGGTATGTGTTTTTTTTTTGGTTTGAATCTGTATATACGTTTGTTTGTTTCCTTGTTTTCATTTCTGATTTGTTTTTTTCATTTTTATTTATTTATTTATTTTTTATGTTTTGCGATTCTTTGTTTATTTTTTTTTGGTCGATACTCGGTTGTAGGTTTGGATATCTTGTTGATTCAAGGTCTTTGTGGTTTTCCTATATAAATTGTAAGTAATTAATGTATTGTTTTGTTTATCGGTTTTTTTTTTAATTAGGGTTTGATTAATTTATAATTTGGGGGTTTTATGTTTTTCCATTTTTATTTGTTATTTTGAATGTTTTTTTATAGATGTTTGTGTAATTTTGATTGTTTTGATAGATGTTTTTTGATAGATGGTTTTGTTATATCTGCCGTTGAAGCAATGTGGTTGTTCTTTTGTTTTGTTGTTTTGCGTTGTTGAAACTGTATGTTGCGTTTTTAGTTTTTGTAAATTTGTTTTTATTTGGGTGTTTTATGTTTATTTTTAATTTGTTAGCTTATTAGTTTTTATAGTTATGTTTTTATGATTATGCTGGTGTAGCATGAGATTTTATATTTTAAAAATTTGTATTTGTTTATTTCATATTTTTGTTAAAATGGTTGTTTGTTTTTTGTTTGTTTACTTTGTTTGTAGCATATGTAATGTGTTTTTTTTGGTTTTGTTTGTGTTTTGTGGCTTATTTTAGTTCTTAAGTTTGTTTGCAAGTAGCCGCATATGTGCATTAGCTTTCCCCTTACAGTCGGCGTTATTTGATTTGCTGTCTTTTTGTTTGGATTTATAGTTTGCTGAGTTTTGGTAGTAATAAGGTTATGGTTTGCATGGTTTATATTAATTTGATTGTCTAGTTATGTCACATTTTTTAAAAATTTTTGTTGTAGGTTCTTATCAGCTTTTTTTATGCTTGAAAATTACCCACATTATCTTTTGGCTGCTGTTGTTGTGTTAGATTTGATAGTGTTTAATTGTGTGTTGCGTATGCTTGTTTGATTGTATTTAGTAGCATTAGGTATACTTTTTGTTGTAGTTTTTTTTTTTTTTTTTTTTTTTTTTTTTTTTTTTTTTTTTTTTTTTTTTAATGTTTTTGTGTGTGTTTTTTAAAATATGTATTGACTGATTTTCTTTATCAGGTTTGTTATGGATGTTTTTGATGGAAAATGTTACTGTAAGTTTTTTTTTTTTTTTTTTTTTTTTTTTTTTTTTTTTTTTTTTTTTTGTGGTAGTTGTTATATCGTGAAGTACAGCAAATGCTTAAATCCTGTGAGCTTCAACAATAATGTCATGAAATTGTTTAAATAGTACAAATGAGCATGGTGCATGGGCAATAGCTTTTACATTCTGAAATAGTTGATTGTGTATTAAAATATGGCTACTCACATTTGCATCTCAATTAGCAACATATTTATCATATAATGTAGAGATAATAGTTAGTTTTGTTGAATTACCTGTTTTAAGGATTTTTTTGTTGTAATCTGCACCGGTATCCTAGAATGGCAACTTAGCCGTAACATAATTCAACAATTCAGCTTTGTTGACAATGGACTGAAGTAAATTTATTTTGTTTTTTGTTTTGTGTTTTGTAGATGGAATAAAGTCAGGTGGTTTAATTGAATTGGTAATGTCGCTTCATGGTCAATTTGAGCATGGTTTGGTAAGTTTTATTTTATTTTATTTTATTTTTATTTTTTGTTTTTATGTATTTTTTTTTTATTTTATTTTGTGTATGATTTTTTTTTTTTTTTTTTTTTTTTTTTTTTTTTTTTTTTTGTTAATTTAGAAATTGCCTACGGAGCTGTTTTCGCCTAATGTTGTTGGAGGTACTAATGTGTTGGAGGTTACTGATGCTCGTGGAGTTGTTCGATTGATTAAAATAGAGCGTAGTGATAATTTTTCTTGTTGGTGTTTGTGCGGTACTAAATGGGCAGATTTAATTTCAAGTGTGATTAGGTTCGATCCAAAGTATGTTCATTTGGAGTAGGTTAGTTTGAAAAAGTTTTTGGCTAACTTCTATACCTATTGTGGTGACGAAGTTGATTACGGAGTTACCACTGGTCATGTTACCAAGTGTGTTGTTTTAGGCTGCAAGGATTCTCGTTTGTATCAGGTATGTGCATTTACATTTGTTTGTTTGTTTTATATTTTTTTTTTGCTTGGTTTTTATATTTTTTGTTTTTTAATTTGTAGCCAATTCCTTGCAAGTTGTTGCTTGAATCGGAGATTTACCGTAATTGTAAGTATGTTCCGATTAAGGTAAAAGATCTTGTCGGAAACGTTCGGGTTACTTTTCATTTGTTAGGGAAAGAAAAAAAGTTAGTTGGTGCTGCCTTTACTGGTGCTGTGTGGGAGGGTTTATTTGAGCTTTTCAAATTCTGTGAGTCTAAGTTGCTGTTGTTCGCTTTGTCAGAGACCGGTAGGCATTTTTGTTTTAAGTTAATGGATGGGTTTGTTTCTGATACAGTTAAGATGTTTGGCTATGAACCTCGACCTGAAGGTTTGTTTATTTTTTAATTTATTTATTTATTTATTTATTTATTTTTGTTTGTTTTGTTATTTGGGTACTGTTTGTTGTTGAAGCTAAGTTTTTTACGTTGTTTGTGTTTGTGATGATTGTGTTTGTCATTTTAGGTGTTTTATCAACTGATGGATGTTTTGTGTATACTTCGTTTGTTGTTGAGTATACTGGTTGCATTGAGAAGCGAAGATATATGGTTTGTTATTATTTTTTTTTTATTTTTTTTTTATTTTTTTTTAAATTATTATTTATTTTATTTTATTTGATGTTTTATTTTATCTTTGTATTTATAGTGGTATCTTGTTTTTTAATATCGGTTTTAGAACATGCCAAAGTCATTTCATAATAATCAGATGAAAGTGGGTCATCGCGAAGGGTGGGTGAAAGCAGGTGGTTGTTCGTTTTATATGGTGATTAAAGTTCATTCCGATAAACGCAAAAAAGATAACAGAAATACCAGAGTTTTCTTAGTGGGAGATTGGGATAGAGTGAAGGTTGAGCTGGGTTTGAAGATGGGTGATGGTATGCTCTTTAATCTTGTCTCTGGTGATATAGGTGGTGATGGTAGTTTCTGTTTTGAAGTATGCAAGGAAATTTAAGTTGTTGTATATGCAGGAAGTGTATGTTGTCTTTTGTGTTTTGGTCGTTTAGTAGACGTCGTAAGAATGTTGTAGGAATTCTGTTAGTTATGTAGTAGTTTGTGTATAATGTTTTAACATATGTAAGTTGTATGTAAATATTTTTTTCCTTTGTTTCGTGTATGCAGTATGTAGTAGTTTAGCTGCTTAATGTGCCTTTTGATTTATCCTAGTGGTTTGTTTGTTTAGTCAATCATGATTGGTTTTTTGTTTGAAACGTGTTTGTAGTAGCGCAAGTGTGGCTTGTTTGTTGTATTTGGTTCAAGAGAAAATACACCCACGTAGTGTGTGAGGTGTTGAGTCTCTTGCAGCCGAGTTAAAAAGTCTGCGAGGGTGTTGTGTAGACACTTTGAGTCCAAGTGACAGTTTTTGTTTTACTATACGACACTACCCATCGATTGTCATTTAACCCAACCTGGGTGTTATGTTTGGTTAGCATGGAAGCCAATTGAATCAACCATTTGATGATTAGTTGCGCATGAAAAATAAAACCTGTTAAGTAGAAAACATTGATTTGCAAAATACATACAACCAGGGGGTTCGTTAGTCTAAGATGGATCAAAGCCCATGTGACTTGGGTATGTGTCTGTTTGATATATTCTTGGGCCGAATCCCATATTAGTCCATGGGAGGGTGGAGGGTGTAGTTAAGTATAGATTGAAACCATTTTACAACAGTTTTTATCGACAATCGTCTAGTACGTAATTCGTCTTTTGTAACTATAATTTGTTGGTGTTCTAAAAATAGCGCATGATATCGTGAGGGACAAATAAAACTTATTTTCCGAAAAAGGCTAATAGAGTTGTTGTTTTTTTTTTTCATTATACATTTGAACATTATTTAGTAAGCATTCTTTGTTTGTGTTTGATGTGTATTAAAACAAACATGGTGATATCGTTATGTTTTTTAAATAAAGACATTGTTTCTGTGTAAACTGATATTATATGTTTCAGAATTGTCGATGTTATTTGCGATTAAGTGAACTTGCGATTTAGTTTAATTTTTTTTTTTAATTTTTATTATTTATTTATTTACTTAGAATGTATTTTTTTGATATAGTACTTTGTTGTTGAAAATATGATATAAAATGTTTTGTTTTTTTTTCATGTGTTGTGTTTTACATAAGACTGTTGTGGATTTTTTATTTTAAATTTTTTTTTTTTTTTTTTTGTATTTTTTTAAAAATGTTTTAATGTCTATGATTTTTTGGTGTATGTATTTTATTTAAATTACAAAATGTTTTTTCACAAACACATTATATAAAGATACCGATGGTTTGTACTTATATTTTTCCGTTTATAATATTGTAGCTTATAGTATGTGTTGATTTGTTAATTTTTATAATAATTTGGAAGTTTCAATTTGTAAAATATATTTTTTTTTGTAAATTGTTATGACAGATTTTACAGTTAATTAAAATATACTTAGGTGAGGTTGATGAAAAATAAAAGTAAGTTTGAAATAGTTTTTTTTTTTTTTTTTTTTTTTTTTTAAGATGTTAAAAAAACACTCTTTATGATGTGGATATGTTTTTATTTTTACGTGGCCTCATATTAATACGACTTTCGTTCTCAAAACATGCAAGAAAAGAGTGAGTAGTTGTAGTAGTGTATCACAATCACACCTAACAACTATAATTATTCATTTTATTGGTTTAATTCATTCTACCAAACACACACACACACCGACAGACACACACACACACACTCATTTAATCAACGCGACGCACCCGAAACATCGGCGGATATTGTGCTTCTTGATCGGTATTTTTTCCGACTTTTGTATTTTTAATGTAATAATGTTGATCGATGTTTTGATTAGATTTATTATTATTATTATTATTATTATTATTATTTTATGTTTGCTTATTTTTTTGGTGTTGTTGTGTTTGGTTTTGATAGATCGTTGTTTTTGTTAATAATATTGTTTATTTTTTTTTTTAATTTTTGTTATGTTAGTTTGTGCACACCAAGTGTTTGTGTTAATTATATGGTTAAGTTAAATGTTTATGCGTTTTTTTGAATTTAGTAGAAGTAAAGTTGAATGATGTGTTGATGTGAAATTCATTTAGTTTAGCTGAAGATGTGTTTTGTTTTAGCAGAATTTGTTGATTTTTTTTAGTTTGTAATAATTTAATGACTTTGTTTTTAAGTTTATAAAGTTGTTGTATGTTTTTTTTTCTTTTATTTGTTTTGGGCCTTTAGATAATAGTTGTAATTACTTGTAAAAATGTTTGTCATGGGTCAAAATGGGGCAAGAAATTTAAAACAGTGAAAACTTTTATTACACATTGCGATAATTCGTTATGCTTTATGGTTTATTTTGTTTTTGTGTCCCAATCCAGTGTGTGTTGACATTATATATGTTTTTAATATTGTTTACGTTAGTGTGAATTTGTTGTTGTTGGTAATGAAAAGACACTTACAAATTAAGTTATTTGCAGGGCAATGGCAACTGAGTTTTTGGTGGGAGTGAATGTAAACACATTTCCAGAATCGCAGGTATGTATTATGAGTAATTAGTTTATGGACGCGTGCTATTGATTATATGCAGAGTGTATTATTACAATTTGTGTATGTTTGGTTAGGAACTGCCTGATATTTATAAGGAAGATTGTTTCCGAGAGAATAGGGATTTGTACCTGACAAGTTCACATAGGTATAGATTCAAAGTTCGGATTGTTAAGAAAAATAATGGACAGATTTGGTTAGTTGGTGACAAGTGGTCAGAGTTTGCTACTGAGAACTTTGATTTGGATGTGAAAGTTCTACATTTTGTGGAGGAAGGTGAAGACTCCTTTTATGTTACTGGTTATTATGAAGATGGAACTGAAGTTGGTGGTTACAATGGTATAGTTGGAAGGTATATGAGATGCATGACTCGTGTTTTACCGTATCCAAACATTGCACAGGTATCAAATTTTCATTATATTTTATTAACCCATTTGATGTGTTGTATGTGGATATATAATTCATGTTTTTAAAATTTTTTTTTTCTTTTAATATTGTATGTAGACTATTTCTGCTGATTTCATGGCTGGGTTACCGGAGCATGCTGTGATGTTTGTTTTTGTGAATGGAGCAAACTATCTAATAAATGTCAATCGGGTTCAAGTAGAAGGTTCGAATGTGGAGTTTGTTTATAGGTTGTGGGAAGATGACTGGAACACTATTGTTCAAGATTTGGAATTGGAAGCAGGAAGGATGGTTGTTTTCACAAAAGAGACTGTTAATGTATTCAGGTTAATTGCTTTTGATAATGATGGTAGTCCAACCACAACTGTTTATTTCCTAGGTGCGACAAGTTTGTTGAGAAAACAACGAACTCTGGACTTTTGGGAAGATAGTAAGTAAACGGAATTTGGACTTGTTTATTTATGTAAATGTTTCTCTTGTTGGTTTATTTGTTTTAAACTTTATTAAAAAATATAATGATGGAAAATATTTTGAAAATGTGTATGTTATATAATTTGTGTGTGTTATGGTATTGTCGTTATGTATTTGTTTAATTAATTATTGATTTTATTTAATTGTTTGTTTTTTTTTTTGCAGAGGATAAAAGACTGCAGCATATTTGCTACTGGCCGTTGCATAGGGAACATTTTGGTGAACAATTTGATACATTCTATGTAAGGTTTGAGATGATTGAACCGAAACAGCGACTCGTAAGTATATTTAATTATTATTATTATTTTTTTAATTATTTATTTCATTTATTATTTGTATTTTGGAAGGTGCTCATCATATTTTTGCGTGTTTTAAAATGCAGACATTTCCAGCAAATTTCTTGAAGTACCATCCGATGCATACTTACACAAAGGTGATGATGAAACACCAAGACATTCAACAGGTCATGACCATAAGGATGGAAAAGCATACAGAGACTCCAAACAGGACTAACAATGTAAAAGTGTATGGTGATTGGGATTATTTTGCTGAGAGATGTGGGTTTGAATATAAGAAAATGATCAGGTTCAGGTATATGTTCAACGTTGAAGATGTGTTATCTGATTCTGATATTGAGAGTGATTCAGATGTCGAATCTCAAGGTAATGAAGCATATCCAGTGTTCCATGTTTGTTAAATGAAAATCAACGCATCAGTATGTTACTTGGTTATGCAATATTTTGGTAGTAAGCTGTCTAGTGTATATGAATGACGTAAGGATTAGGTAAGGGTATTGTTTGTACTAATGACTATAACTGGTAATATGGATGTTGTGTTTTGGTATTAGCTGTGTTATTTGTATATAGGGTGTAGTCTAGGTTCGTAAATTGTAGCTTACTAAACATGTGCCTCATAAAACAATGTGCCATGTTAATTTTGTAAACTTATTTTGAAGGTAAGTTGAAGCTGCACTTGCGTTTGTTTTTAGTATTGTTTTCTGATTGTGTATGTGTGTTTATTAAGTCAGTTTCCATGTGGGTAAGTTAGTTTACATTCACCTCATTTCAATATGCTTACTTACTTATTATTATGGTATTGTTGGTTGAAATTTTTCTTTGTACTTAGTAGGTCGTGTGAGCGTTAGGTATTTTGACTTTTGAAGTTGTTAGTTTGTTGGTTTTCCTGGTTATTAAGCGATTGAAGTAGCTGCGCTAGTTATTTTTATTTTTTAGGAGTGTTTTTTGTTTTTTTTGGGTGGTTGTTTACACTTAATATTATTGAGATTATCCTTTTTAGATACATTAGGATCGGAGAAATCAGGTGTGTGTATTAGTAGATTTTTTAAGCACATTTGTAGGGTGATTTTTGAGCCGAAATTAGTTCCGTCAGGTCTGATTAACTGTTTTGCAGTTTATTAGTGTTGTCTGTTTTAAGTTAGATATGGTGTCTTTTGTTGACAGTCAGGATAATGGTAGATTTAAGCTGCTATTTATTTTAGTTTTTAAGTTTTATTTTTTCAGCATTCATGGTTATTAGAAGGTAAAGTTAGAATTGAGTATTTTTTTTTATATAATTACTTTACAATGTGTAAAAGTTGAAACTGAATATACATATGTTTTTTTACGTATAGAATAAAATTTAATAGTTAACTTTGAATTGTGTATGAAAAAAAAACACGCACTTGACAATGAAAGAAAAAAATGCTGGAGATGCTGAATGATATATATTATTAGTTTTTGCTCTTAATCTGCAATTAAAAAAAATAAAAAATTAGTTAATAAATATAATATTTTGAAATTAGTATATAAAAAGATTATATATTGTTTTCATAAAACATGAAGGATAAGTAGTTACATCTATATTGGTTGACGGTGTCATTAGATGCGAAATAAAGCTTCTTTATACACCACGTTTGTCGTTGTCGTTGTGTATTTTCCGTCTTCGTCGCAGCACAATATTTTCAAACCCTTTTCGCTTTTAACTCTGGATACGGCGACGTAAAGTTGTCCATGTGAGAATACTGGGCGTTGTAGAAATATTCCAACCTGAGTCAATGTCTGTCCTTGGCTTTTGTTAATAGTCATTGCGAAACACAAAGCAACCGGAAATTGTCTCCTGTTTAATTTAAATGGCATTTTCGTATCACTGGGGCTTAGTACCATTCTTGGTATTGCGCAAATAGTACCAACATTGCCTCCTGAAATTATCTTTGCTTCAATTATATTGACGCCCATTCTCAGTATCTGGAGTCTTGTTCCGTTGCATAATCCAGCTGTTGCATCAATATTTCTCATGCACATAACTAGAGCACCTATCTTGAGTTTAAGGGTATGTTGAGGGAGTCCAGCAACTTTAATGCTATTAAGAAAGTCGTCTGTGTAAAGTGACTCATTAAAATTTGTGTCAACATCGGCAATTCCAACAGAATCCGAGCTTTCGTATGTTTTTTCTTGTCCTGGAATTAGCTGTAGCATTCGCTCATTTATCATATCCACAAGTGCATGTGTTGGTGCAAGAATAGCTTTTTCCTAGAAGAAAGTTGGGTTGTAAAGGTTTGTTACCAGATCAGGATATGTTTCTTCAATAATTGAACCAATATGATCATTTGAATCTTTGATCAAAATCTCTTCCGGAAGATCTATGTTTGTTTCTCCATCGTTCTTACCCCCAATTGTTCCGTTTCCAATGCTTAATATCCAATCTGCAAAATCTTGAATTTCTTTCTTCTCTGAAATATTTGAACCTGTTCCTAGCCTCATGTTTATAGTTAGCCGCATGACTTTGCAATGTTTCCACAAATACGAAGAGTTGATGGATGCGTGGACAATGTCTTGACGGCTACCGTTTGGAATAACAGGTAAAATTTGACGAAAATCACCACCAAACAAAACTACTTTTCCGCCAAAAACCTTTTCTGAAGGTGTAGAAGGGTCAGTTCTGCATATGTCACGAAGTGTTCTATTAAATGCTTCATAACAATGTCTATGTGTCATTGGGGCCTCGTCCCATATTATCAGCTTACTCCTTCTTATTAATTCTGCGAGGTCACTATCTGCTGAAATATGACACATGGAATCGTCGACTACATTTATCGGTATAGCAAATCTAGAATGGGCAGTTCTTCCTCCTTCCAACAATAATGCTGCAATACCACTTGATGCTGCGTTTAACACTATCTCTCCTTTGGACCTTAATGCAGCGGATAAACATTTGTAAAGGTATGTCTTTCCAGTACCTCCATATCCATAAACAAAAAACATTCCGCCTTTGTCACTGGTAACTGCATCTATTATTGTCTTGTATATTCCTTTTTGTTCACTTGTCAGTGTCGTGTATAGCCTTTGATGCTCTTTATGTAATGCTTTTTTGTCGTATTTCAACTCATCATATACCAACCTGTTATACGTTGCCATTGTGTACATTTCGTTTGGGTACGGCATGTTTGGTATATGTTTCAAACTTTTGTTGTTACAAAGTAGCATGTGTTCGATGTATGTAAGACATATGTTTTTCCTTTCTTCGTCAGTAAGTTCCAAATCTGTAAAATACAATAAATCCTAATAATTTATAACATATTTCTTTAATTTTTTTTTTAAATATTACGTAAATAAGTAATTATGTGTGTATAATAGTTTTAAACTTACGTACCTGGATTGTTATTCTTTACACGCTCAACGTGTAGAACATCATCAGCCAAGACATGCCATGTTTTTTCGTACACAATCTCTGGACGGGACATGCTATCTGTCATAATAAGCATTACGAAAAAAGTTCTTAAATAATTTCCAGTTCCCCAATGGCTCGCTTCGATTAACCCATCAATATATTCCTTATCATCCTCTAACAATCCACGAGCTTGGCACGCGTCCTTGTAGGTTGGGTATACCACATTATCATATTTCTTAAAGTCAATCCAATCCGTTGCACCTCTTACCTTGTTTAGTAATACTCGTAGGTAAAACAATTCTCCAAATGAAGGAGGAACATGATGTACACGACCAATAGATGTACCTTTTTGTCTTGGTTGCCATATTCTATCCTCCTGTATCCATACAAAATGTGATGGAATCTCATGATAAAGAAGTTTTTTAGCGTCTTCATTTGTCTTGTTTAACTCCATCCATGCTATGAACTTAGATTCATTAACGGACGCCTTATCTAGCGTAAAGTCAAGACTTTCTGTTGCATCAAAAATAACTGTCTGTTCGCCTTGCAAGTGAAATGGTAACCTTTCAACAGGTGGAAATCTGTAGTGTATATCAAATCCGTATATTCTCCATGCTGCCTCACATGGAGAAAGATATCTACAATCGTAGTAATCTTTTATTTCGTCTACTTCCACGTCCTCTATTGCAGCCGTTACTCTATCTGGTCCTTTATTTATATACTTGAACATATATTTTATGGATCCAAGCTGGTTGCACCATTCGACATTTATATGAGATTGGTAACGTCGCAACAATCCTGGGTTGTACGGTACTACATATCCATTATGCAAATCGATGTTGTTTTTTTTGATAGTAGATCCGTCGTTTCTTCTTTTGTATATTGCGTAACCACTCTCATCAACAAATGTTTTGTCGTTAAATTGCTTTGGGAATTTCCTTGTGCACCTGTTGTTTATTGTGCAAGGACAGGTTGGGCGATCAGCGCCACATGGTCCGTGCATCATATGATCGGTTACTATTTGAAATAGTTCTGCATCTTCATTTTTGTCCGGTATCTCACACGAAATAAACTTATCAATTTGTGCCGGTGTAATAATCTTGTCTTGTGGTTCCAAGAACAGCAATATGTGAGCATGTGGCAAACCTCTTTTTTGGAACTCGACAGTGTAAACAGCTGCTTTAAATAGACAGTGTCAATAATATTATCAAATATATAATTTTTTTTAGTTAATATTGTATGAAAGTTATTTTTACAAATTTTTTTACCTGCTTTTAGATGTCCAAAGTAACTCTTGTCTTTGAAGTCTTTCATTAGGGAGTCTAGCTTTTGTTTGAAAACTCTTGTTATTATGTCTGCTCGATCTTCCGGCTTCAAACCTTCTTTACTGACGTAGCGTGAAATCTCTGGCCATTTTGGGTTGCAAGTAAATGTTATAAAAAGGTCTGGGTATCCATATACCTTGCAAATGCTCATTGCGTCTAAATATTTTTGCATCATATATCTTGGGCTTCCTGTATATGATGACGGCAATACAACCTTCTTTCCTCGAAGTTTAATTCCACTGTCTTCCTCATCTTCCTCATCTGCTAATTGTACCAATTTTGAGTAAATCTCACTTCTTAAATCCTTCTGTTGGTTTCTAATATATGACATTCTTTCACGCTCAATCATAGTGTATGCGTCGACAATAAATTGTTGACACAATCTCCTTGCATTCAACACCATGGAAAAAATGTTTGATCTGTTTTGTAAGTGGTATGCAAAATACTCTCGCATTGATACTCTGGTTTTTTTGTTTGTTGGTGTTTGATCCGTTATTCCTTCGTGGTATATATCTGTCCAATATCCGTCTTCACCATAAGGAAATAACAGTGGGTATTGTAGCGGAAGATATGAAGGGTGTAGTTCACTTATTCTTTTTAGCCCACCTTCTTGCATGTGAAGAATTATGTCCCTGTCGTTAGTCAATGAGTCAAAGTCCCCTACAATCAATGCAGCAACTTCAGAAGCGGTTGGTAGGTTATACTCCCGTCCATCACGTATTCTTCTACCAATAAGCCTTAGCTTTAGTTTTGTTTCATTATTTGTTGTGACTAAGCGTTCCCCCGCCATGCGAAATTGAGCTACTAATGGATTGATTGTATCAAGCATGTCTCGTATCTCAACTGTCAGGTCGTGGTCTATTACATTGTTGGTGCTACTACCGGGTTGGTCGTTACTGTAGGAAAAAGAAGATGAAGATTAAAATTCGAATTTTAATGTTAATTTTTTCAAAAAATGTGGATTTAAAAACAGTAATGTACCATATATGAAGTTAATTTAATAAGATAATCGTACCTGACGCAGTTAATTCTGTTTTCTACTTCGTTATCAGTGTCGTAAATATAAAGCTGTGCAAAACTCGGAGGTTTCCCTTCCTCTGGTAGCAGAGTTCCTATTGTATGGTAATTTTCACCCTGTATTCTGTAACAATATGAACCATGTCCTTCGTTTATTGACGTGTCTTGTTTAGCACCCATAGACGTGAATGAGAACATCGAATTATAACGTCTGATATTATCTTTGAAGTTTTTGCTTTTCGGATGATTTCCATTGATTAGGTCCATTAGCAAATCAGGTGGGTTATGCCTTTCGTTTCCTAGCTTTACTTTCCCTCTTCCACAACAAAGCGAATATGAACCTGAAGTTGAGTGTGTGCTTCCAACCATGCTTTCAGCATGCCATAATAACGCGTCACAAGATTCACAACGGAAAACAGGATCACCATGATCATTGTAATCTGTAATACATAAATTTAGTTAGTTTACACAACAATTAAATAAAAATGATTAAAAATACTTTTGTTTTAATTATTAACTTTTTCAAAATAACCTGTAATATAGATTATATATACCATTACAAATACCAACAAATGAACTGTTGGTTTCTCCATCTGTGTTGTTCATTATCTTCATTTTGATTCGGTTAGATTTTCGTCTAAAAGGTTGAACAACTGTCGATGTGGTTGTAAAATTAGAAGAGCTTGCTGTTATATCTGCAACATACAAATTTATGTTAGTAATATTGGACACAGATTTGGTTATTCATATTTTTAATTGGTAAAGTGGCTTACATGTTTTGTTTTTGGAGTTTTTTGGACGACCGCAGCGACGAATTGAAATGTTTGTTGTTCCAGTTGATACACCTCCGTTTGTGACGTATGAATTTGTTGGTTGTATTGTAATTGACTCTAGTTGTGGGATATTGATATTTTGATTGCATGCTGTACGTGTAGATGTTTCGCCATTTTCTTGAGCTGTGTAAAGATTAGTAAACATGTTTGTACATTTTTTTATGTAACTGATCATAATCCTGTATACATATGCACAATAACTTTGGTTACACTTACGGTTTTGTCTTGGTATCTTTGGTGGCCTACCTCTCACTCTTGCTGTTAAGTCTATGTTCTCCCTTACGAAACCTTATTCAACAACATACTAATCAGTTTACATTGACCATTAAATGATGTATGCAAGTTTTTTATTGACTAATACAAAAGAATGAGTAAGAAATTAATATCAACATAATCTTACTTGTTCCTGAAACATAATCTGCACTTCTTTTTTTCCCTCTTGTTTCATTTGGCGCAACATTACCTGAAGTTATTTTTTGACATTGCGTTTCAGAATTAGTTGGATATGAGTGACCTGCAGACATAAATCATACATATATTTGTTTCAAATGAATACGTCTCTTATTGATTAGGCTTATAGTTTTAGCTATTTGCAGTTATATACACAAATACACAATATTTCAAATATTATATACTGATTGGTGTGTTGTTAAATTGTTTTTTTCATGATGAATAACATAAGAATTTAATGTTGTTTCTGTTTTGATACTTAAGCATATATAAATTACATGTAGATGACTCATAAACATTTTTTGTTTTTTATTAAACTCACTAACGTCTGTTTAATTGTTAGTTATCTTTTTACATTTTGGTTGATAATTCATAACAAATGTATAATACGGCTAATATGATAAAAGGAGCCAGTTTCGTTAATAAAACAAATGTCCTGAATGATGGTTTTAAAAAACAGCTTTTGATTGATTCAGACTGACTCAACATCAATTACTATTATGCTATGTTAACATAAGTGTTGTAGTAATTGTTATAACATCCGATACAGTCATGGATCTTTTTTCAAACCATACCATTTGTGTTTTCTTAACATTATGACTTTCCAACTGGCTTACATGTTGAAGACCAGAGTGTGGAAATCAGTCAACACAATTCCAATTATGGGTGTTGCCTGTCTTTAAGTATTTCCAAGTTGGTTATGTTTTCGTGTGTTCATAAAAGTCTATGACTTAAATTCAGTGTAACTAAATTAAACCATACTATTCTGAAGATAATAATAAAAAATTATCAGCAAGCTTAACAACAGGCTTTCTAACCATATGCTACAATTCGTAGTCAACTTAAATCACACAGTCTTAGACTAATAAACTTTTAATAAAAAACGCCTGGTGAACATGGTTAATATATCGACTGTTATCAATCGTAAGTTTTTCTAATCCTTCTAACTGTCTATAATACAGTTTAAACAACAAAGGGAAACACTTGATGATTGAAAAGTACATTAGACAGTGTTGGACTGATGAACTGTTTATAAAAAATGGCTGATGTACATGGTTAATATATCCACTGTTATCATTTGTATGTTTTTCTAATCCATCTAACTGTCTATAATACACCTTAAACAACAAAGGGAAACATTGTACAATTAAAAAGTACCATCTTTTATGTTGGTTAACTTAATATGTTGAATTATGATGTAAAAATAAAAAAGACAATATACATATGAATGCAAGTTAAAAAAAACTTAAACTAACAGATAATTACAGTGTTTCTAACTATCAAAATCAACATACAAACTGTTTTGCCATTAGCTATGCGTGTGTATACTTTTTTAAATCATATTTAAGTAGAATATACTTACTGAAACTTGGATTGATCTTAATTTTTGGTCCAGTACGACGACGTTGTAAGTTGTTTGCAACACCTTCCATGTTGTTGTTAACAATATTTATTGTCTTGTTATATTAGCCTTTTCACCTGTACCTGCAAAAAATCATACAAACGTATACTTATACATTGATTTATCTGTAACTTGTATTGAAAAAATACATGCCGATAGTTTTTTCTGTATGCACCTTGTTTTCCTGTATTGTGGTTGTTTATGGTTTTTAGAATAGTCGACCCATTCATAATATATATATTATGTCAATATCAATTCTGTAAATCTAATTATATGCATAACATTATTTAAAAAGGAAATAGATAAAGTTTCTTATTATTATTGATAATTATCAATTGTTTTATATTTTACATGCATATTAACAGGTTTATAAATTGTTATTATTTATTTTTAACTTTTGCCTTATTTTGGCGTTTTTAAATTTTTTACTAAAACATTGCTAATGTTTCTTTAAATTTATAACCTTTTACACACATATTATAACACTATTTTGTGTTAAAACTATAAAAAAAAAATCAAAAAGGGAGGCAGGGATGTCTTGAGTGAACCAACAATCGAACCCACAACCTCAACCATTCTCAACCTTCTAACACACACACACATAATCCAATAGCACCCTTGGGTCTTTCTCGTAATACATCTCATTATTTAATCTTATATATAAATTTTTTTTCTTTAAAAATTATTTTAAGTTTTGTTTTAAATATACAATTTTTTATACACTGCTTATAGGTTTATAAATTGTTATTATTTATTTTTAACTTTTGCCTTATTTTGGCGTTTTTAAATTTTTTACTAAAACATTGCTAATGTTTCTTTAAATTTATAACCTTTTACACACATATTATAACACTATTTTGTTTTAAAACTATAAAAAAAATCAAAAAGGGTGGCAGGGATGTCTTAAGTGAACCAACAATCGAACCCACAACCTCAACCATTCTCAACCTTCTAACACACACACACATAATCCAATAGCACCCTTGGGTCTTTCTCATAATACATCTCATTATTTAATCTTATATATAAATTTTTTTTCTTTAAAAATTATTTTAAGTTTTGTTTTAAATATACAATTTTTTATACACTGCTTATATGATAAAGAATTATTTTTAAATGAATACTGATTTATGAAATTAGTTTTATTTTTTTTAATTATTTAGTTTGTATTTTTATTTGTTAAATATGAAATAAAAAAATAAGAAATTAAAAAAATATTATGTTTTTTAAACAATTCCCAATTGCATTATACATATTCTTATGTATAAAGATATACAATTTCAGATTCAAATATATCACAAACATTGAATTAATGGAAAACAAAATTATAATGAAACTTACGTAAACATAATATAAAACTTAAATTCCAAATATTTAAAGAATTTATTGATAAAGTTAAATATAGAACGTAAAACATATCGAATCATAAATAACCAAAACACAAAGTATTTAATAATATAAATATAAAGATGAAGTAGATTAAGTCTTGAAAATTTTTAATATGGAGTTTTGCTTTCTTCCATATGTGGTTTCTAGAAAGAGTAGTCACTGTCTTCATCACTTGAGGAATAGTAATCTAAAGACTCGTCGTTTATAAAGCTGTCGTTATTTTCTCCATCAGATACAGATCTAACACTGTACATGTCAGAATCATATAAATATTCACCACTATCATCTGATCCCTTCATATCTGACCATGTTTCAGGGTAAATGTAATTTTGCATGTTTCCTTCTTCTTCATCAGTATATTCATCTAGGTGATTATATTTTTTTTCTTCAACTACAGGTTGGTCGTAAACTTCTTCGTTATCATTCACATTGGATAATGTGTGATTGTCATTGAACTTTTGTATCTTTGTCTCTTCTTCATCTGAATCTTCATCAACAATGGTAAATTTGTGGCCTTTCTTAAAGGTTGTGTCTTTTTCTTTAGCTGAACGTTTAAAGATGGTAGGTTCTTCATTGAAAATTTCCTATGTTTAATAAATAGTAATTAAAATTACTGAAATTATATTATTTGTATTTCGAAATGGAGATTAAAAGTTAAATTAACTTTAAACTTACTGAATCATCAATTTTGTTACTCAAGTATGCATTCTTGTTTATCTTTTCAATGCTTGTTTTTTTCCTTTTCATCTTTACCTGTTTCATATAAAGACCAAAAAATTTTACTTTATGGTATATATTATGCAAAAATTGTTTATTAGTTAATAAAAAGTACCTGATGATTGTAGTTGATCAGGGATGTCAGTACCAAATGATATTATATTGTCACCAATCTTGTTTTCATATGTATACCCTTTTGTTGTTTTACGACGTTTCGTACTTCCACAAATATCCTATAATGAAAAGATAAAAGATATAATTTCTTTAACAATACTGCAAATATATATTTAATTTAACTTATACCTGATCATCGTCTGAAGAATCAATGATGACAATATTTCTTTTTAAGTTTAAGTTTTTTTTAACTTGAGTAGCAGTTGTTCCTGATAAATTTTGAAAAAAAAAAACAAAAACAAAACATTTGTTATGTATATGTTAGCTTAAAATAGATAATATATTTAGATTTATTTACCTGATGATTGTTTAGCCACATTTCTCATGTCCTACAAATTAAACCAAAAGGATTACTTTAATAATAAAAAAATTTAAAATTATGTATTTTTTTTTGTCTTAAACACATACCACTTCATCATCGGACAAATCAATGGTAATAACATCTTTCTTGCATTCTTCATTCTTGATCAATTGTTTAGGATTTGATCCTGTTAATGATTACAAATATTAGTCACCAAATATACATGATTAATCTGCATATTTAGAATCCATTTAAAATTTATGATATATATTCATATACTAACAATCAAAAATTATATTCTTCATCAACTATTATGATATGTTATAATTTGTTAGTTTATCATCATAGTAAGTATGAAACATAAATAAAAAATGGTTGTATCAAAGAATATTGAACCTGGAACATAGTTTCATGTGTTTTTTAGTTTAGTTTTGTATGTTTGTATACAAAAGTTTACGCACCCATACTATGTTCTACGAATTTAGCATATGAAATCATGTAAACTATGTACACAGCTTCAAAGAGTTGCTTCTGCAGTGCTAAAAACATATTTGAAAAAGGTTTTTCAACCAACAAAAACAACAATCTATACTATATCAAACGACTTTACCACAATATAATGCTTGTGTGGGTCAGAGGTTATCTCAAAAACTACCTTATCAGAAGTATATAAACATACACATTAAACTAAAACAACAGGTTATATGGAATAAACATAACATACTTTGAACCTGGAACATAGTTTCATGTGTTTTTTAGTTTAGTTTTGCATGTTTGTATACAAAAGTTTACGCACCCATACTATGTTCTACGAATTTAGCATATGAAATCATGTAAACTATGTACACAGCTTCAAAGAGTTGCTTCTGCAGTGCTAAAAACAGATTTGACAAAGGCTTTTCAACCAACAAAAACAACAATCTATACTATATCAAACGACTTTACCACAATATAATGTTTATGTGGGTCAGAGGTTACCTCAAAAACTACCTTATCAGAAGTATATAAACATACACATTAAACTAAAACAACAGGTTATATGGAATAAACATAACATACTTGTTAAACTTGCATCAAATCTATCTCTATTATGATATGTAATAATATGTTTCAATTATTCTTTAAAATATGAAATCTAAAGTTTAATTTTAAATTAGTATCTTAACATTGTAAAGTACAGTTACAGTTAAGTAACTTTACCTTGATAGTAATTAACAAACATAAGCAAAAAAACTTGAATCAAAAATATTGATTGTGGAACATAATTACATGTGTTTGTAAGTTTAGTTTTGTATGTATGTATACAAACGTCTATGTTAACTTTATAACCTGAAGGAACTATTATTATTTCAAGGTGGTTTGGCTCAGGTCCAAACGGGTAATTCTGTTAGTGGGTCTCAGGTTACCTCATAAACAATCTTATCAGAAACATATAAACATACATATTAAATTGAAACACCACCTTATATGGATTAAACAATATGTACTTGTTAAACTTCCATCAAATAACAGGTTATATGGAATAAACATAACATACTTTGAACCTGGAACATAGTTTCATGTGTTTTTTAGTTTAGTTTTGCATGTTTGTATACAAAAGTTTACGCACCCATAATATGTTCTACAAATTTAGCATATGAAATAATGTAAACTATGTACACAGCTTCAAAGAGTTGCTTCTGCAGTGCTAAAAACAGATTTGACAAAGGCTTTTCAACCAACAAAAACAACAATCTATACATATCAAACGACTTTACCACAATATAATGTTTGTGTGGGTCAGAGGTTACCTCAAAACCTACCTTATCAGAAGTATATAAACATACACATTAAACTAAAACAACAGGTTATATGGAATAAACATAACATACTTGTTAAACTTGCATCAAATCTATTTCTATTATGATATGTAATAATATGTTTCAATTATTCTTTAAAATATGAAATATAAAGTTTAATTTTAAATTAGTATCTTAACATTGTAAAGTACAGTTACAGTTAAGTAACTTTACCTTGATAGTAATTAACAAACATAAGAAAAAAAACTTGAATCAAAAATATTGATTGTGGAACGTACTTACATGTGTTTGTAAGTTTAGTTTTGTATGTATGTATACAAACGTCTATGCTAACTTTATAACCTGAAGGAACTATTATTATTTCAAGGTGGTTTGGCTCAGGTCCAAACGGGTAATTCTGTTAGTGGGTCTCAGGTTACCTCATAAACAATCTTATCAGAAACATATAAACATACATATTAAATTGAAACACCACCTTATATGGATTAAACAATATGTACTTGTTAAAATTCCATCAAATCTATCTTTATGTTAACTTTTTTATCGTAAAAATTTTGAAAACCAAAAGTTACTTCAAATTGAAAACATAATGCAATTTAAGCTACAAAACCTGATGTATATATTTTTTTTTAATTTTTTTTCTTATTCTAAGTTTTATAACCTGTATATCATCAATCATACTTGTCATGAATAAAACTAATAAACATAACATAAATCATAGTAGTACTATTAATGAAATAAACTACCTTTGGATACAGATTTACCTCTGTTGACAATCAAAACTGGATTGTTTTCTTGTTTGGTTTTTGAAACCATTAGAGTTTTTTTCCCAGGATGCATCTTTGTAGTCGACTTATGTATTCCCTTACTTTTGAGTTTTTGGTTTTCTGTTAACAATATGTCGTATATATAGGCAACTACAATTTAGGTTTCAATTGTAAAAAGATATATTAATTATGATTTATCCAAATATATATTAAGAACTCATACCCAAAACAGTTTAGGATAAATTTTAATTTCTATAAATAAATTTTATTACTATTTATCTTTTGTATTTAATCAAATAAATTTGACTAATTATTATGAGATTAATGTTTAATTTTATTTTCCTAATCAAAGTCAAACATGTAAAATTCTGAAATACTATCAAAACGTTTTTTCAATCTTCTTTTACTAATACTGTATAAAAGTTAATATTCATTACAAAAAATCTAGAACCTAACATTAGCTATCACATAGGTATATTTTAAAATTCAATACTCACAATTGTGTAACTGTAAACATGCATTAAAAATTAAGTATGTTCATTAAAATTGTTCATAAGCGTGTATACACAGGCTTCTTTAAGATATATATTTTTATAAAAATGGATTTGCAATATGGATTTTCAGAACACTACATGCTCTGCACATCCCAAATTCACACAAGTGGGTTATGTTTATGATTTTAATTTGTTTAATATTAGTGCCGTTAATTTGAAATTATAAATGATTGTTGTTGGTTTGATATGCTACTCATATAAGTTTTTAAATAATTTTTACAATAGCTTATTGATCCTTTTTAAACTTGTTTATTGATCGTATCCACAATACTCACCCATTTTATTACGTCTAATAATCATGTTAAAACACAAAAATGTCAATGCCATTATTTTTACATGGTTCATAAATATGTTTTACAATGTACAAATCAAGTCATTTAAATCATACTTACAAAGTTTACTGTAGAAGCACATCATTAATGATTTTTACACAATTTGGACCAATGATAGACATTACGTTGTAGGATTCAGAAATTTACTATTGCTATGGAATGGGTGTTTCTGAATATATGAAATTTGACTTTATGCTTTGCAAATACCACATCTTATATGTAAAATAATCACAGTTACTTGAAAGTCATACCTACATATAATTATATGTATTAGTTATGGTTTCCTACGTAAGTGATGAAACTACCTACTATGATGCCGTTGGTAATTCAGCTGCGTTTGGAGTACTTTCAGTTGGTATTAATTAAGGTTACATTTATACTTAATATCATTGATCATCTTCTTTTACTGAATGAATGACTTGATGTTGTGCAATTATTTGGAATTCGCTTATGAGAACATGAGTTATTGTCGTAAATAGAACAAACATAGAATCACATTTGCGCACAAACAATTTTTTCATAACCTTATACAAACTACTTTACACTTGCAACTTGACTTTTTATAATATCAGTTTTTATTTATTCAACTTTTAACTTGTTTAGTGTCAAAAATTGTTGTTATTATCCTATAACGTACTCTTTCATAATCCTAATTACAGTGTTTCATGTTTGTATTATCTTATAAATATATTAATAAGAAACAAAATATAAATATAACATAAATAAAATAATACAAAACTTGAATACCTAAAAGTTGTTTATTTTATTAATAAACTTAAGTAGAGAACGTAAAAACATATGAAATCCTAAATAACCAAGTTACTTTTTTTTTTAAAACAAAAACAAACGAATAGTTCAAATAAACTTAAATATGCATGACAAAGATGTGTATTTGTTATATTTTAAGGGTCTTGTTCCAACTTCACTGACACTAACTTCGTACTTTGGTTAGAATTTTCCACTTCATCTTCTGTGTCATAGTCTGATAAATCAATGATCTCAATGTCGTCTGCGTTTTCATTTACAGATTGTTCTTCACAAGTACTTCCTATACCATTCCTTCTCACATCGTCTCCTATATTCTGTATTGTAAATGAAAAAAAATTACAAACAATAATTTTTAATCGTATAAATTAAAAACTAAAAACAAAAAGTATTAAACCTCATTCTCTTCCAAGTGTGGACTTGCAATGCAATCTTCTTCATCCTCTAATACCTCATGAATCTCAGCTGAAGGATTTGACAAGTCATCTACCATATCCTGTAATGTTTACAGTAAAAAAGTTTAAAAAACAATGTTAATTAACAAATTACTTACAAACAGAAAGTAATAAACCTCATTCTCTTCCATGTCTTGACTTGCAATGTCATCTTCACAATTCTGTCATATTAATTTAAAAAATAAAAACAAAAAAGTCAATAGAAATACAAAAAAATAAAATAAAAAAATTGATACATATTGATTCTAAAAAATATTTATACAAAAGATTTAAACATTATAAACAAAAAAAAAATACAAACTTAATTTTTTTTACCTCATTATCTTCAATGTTTTCACTTGCAATGTCATCTTCTTCATCCTAATTATATATAAATAAAATAAATTTTTTTAAAAAGAAATATAATTTTAAACGTACATGTTATATAATATATAGACATAATATAATGTATCATACCTCATTCTCATTCAACTCTGTGGAATACTCTTCATCTTCTTCTATGTTTTCACTCTCAATGTCATCTTCTTCATTCTGTGTTGTATATAAAAAAAATATATTACTAAATAGATATACATTTTGAAACATCCATGTTGCTTAATATAAATAGAAAATTTAATGTATCATACCTCATTCATATCATTCGATTCATTGCTATATTCTTCATCTTCTCCCTGTTCATATTATTTTGAAAAACCATTAAACTATATACAATTTTAAAAATATAGTAGTATTATAAACATTTAAAAAAAAAAAAAAAAAAAGTTTACCTCAGAAACCAAAAAACCATTTTTGAAGTAGTTTATTGTTTCTACATCTTCAGTAACCTTGTCCGCTCGATAAATATGGCTATTATTATTGTGGTTAAATTCAATATACTTAATCTTAAACAGGTATTGTTTCCCAATAATCTGATTAAGATCGTCTGGAAAGTACTCAGTAGTATCCATGCCATGTTTTTCCATAATCTCCCATGCGGATAATTTGGTCATTTTAAAAACATTATTGTCAAAAATCACAACTTGGGCAGATCCACTATCATCAAAAATTCGAACAATAAGCTTGAACCTATAATTGTTAAATAACAATAATTAATTTTTTTTTCATAAAATATAATTAATTAAAATGCAAGTATAAAAAAAACATACCGAGATACAATGGCATATGTTTCTCCATGTTTTTTACAATGCCATAATTGTTTTTTGTTTCTTGAAGAAGAAGATGCTTTCATTGGAAGAGGAGAAACCTTTGAGTTACATGCTTTGCACGCAGTATAAGCCCATCCACTTTCATATTGAATGCTGTGTAATGTTGCATACACAACACAATATGTTTCCTATATTTAAGGTTAAGCTTAATGTTAGAAATATAATTATTAAAAAATAATTATACTTTTATAATACAAAAATAAAGATAAAAGTTTATTCAAGTAAATGTGTTCTTACCGGTTCAATAGTACGTATCATTCCGACCATTCTCTTTTAGCAACCTTGCATGAACTCAACAGGTGTAACAACATGATTCTCTTGATTGTGGATTCCAATTTTAAATTCACTTGCATCATTTCCATGGTGTGCTTCGTACCTTAAATATACATGACATGTAAATAAAAAAATTCATGTGTAACTATTATTAGAATATAATTTTTTTATAAACCTCTTAACAATTTACTTACCTCTTTCGAAAATAAGTTAATGGAGTAAGATCTCTGTTAATGAAAATCCTTGTTCCAAATAGAGCATTATGAACTGATGGCTTGTCTAGATAGTTAAAAACACGTATTTAATAATATTTAAAAATAAATAATCATAATATAATACACTTTTATGTGATATAATTTTAAAGGGAAATATACTTACTGTTCCAATACTTGATCTTTGCCAATATAATGAGAATGTCAAGGTGACCAATTTTATCAAGCTTATTAGCATAGTCATTCCACATGAGAGCAAATTTGTCCCAAAAAGTACATTCCAATCTCAAAGATCTGCACCATATGATTACAATATACACTTAGCATACAATTATATTGAATTTTATATTTTCTTATAACAAAATTAAGACATTATACTTACTCAGCATCTTCAATCACAATTGTCCTTCGAACTTTTGCACAACCATATCCATTGACAGCTACAATATTACCAATGGACACAACAGTACCAACAACATCTAAAAACAAAAATTAGTTAATTAAAATAATCAAGACATGTGTATCTAATTTAATATGTAATCATAGATAAAATACATACCAACACATTCATGTTCATGATATTGCTTATTTGTGTCCAAAATGCGTGAAAATGGCTCTTCGACAAAACCAGCAAAGTTCTCATCAATTTGTTCAATTCTCGTCACTTCAGTACCTTTATAAAAGGATACTTTCCATTTATGAGGTAACAATGGGAGTCTTCCACTATTTTCAGCAACTCCAAAATTAGAGATGATATAGCACTGTCCCTCTTGAAGAGGTTCAAATTTGAACATCCATTCTTTCTTGACGTAAATTTGAATTCTGTTTGACTGTACATTCATTAAATACAGTTATATTTTTTATTGAAAACACAAAAAATGTATAAAGATTAAAAATATAAATTACCTGTTCATCTTGGAAAATACAATCCAAACTATATGGATCATGAATTTCGTTAAGTTTATGTGAATGCCAAACAGATACACATCTCCCTTTAATTGACATGTTACCAATCATAGGGTTAATATCTTTAATTGGAGTTATTGTTCTTTCCTTCATCTTTAGCACTGTAATTATACAAAAACATCAAACTAAAATAATCTTTTTAAATAAAAATGGAATTCCCATTATATTTAAATAAATGAACTTACCTGGTGTAGTAGTCTTTAAGTTGGATACATTGTTCCGAGTATTTTGTTTCTTATGTGATTTTGATCCTGTAAAACAATAAACAAATTTAAAAAAACTAAATACTACTAATCAAATAATACATGTGTACAAAAAAATAACTAATAATCAAACCTTCATTTTCTAATGTAATTTCCAAACCTCGCTTTGGTCTTTTATGACTACTTAAACCTGTTGTAATCCACAACAAACAATGTCTTACTTAAATAAATAAATAAATTATCTATTTAAAAACAAAAGCAAAATCTTATAAAATTTAACCTCCTTGAGAACTTCCATTAGTATTATCAACCACTCCAATGTTTCTGGAATTCTTTTTAGCAATATGCTTTACTGGTGAACTTAATCCTGTAATTACAAACAATACATTACTAAAAACGAAATAACCAAATACCACGTATTCAAAAACAATATACCATTCAATATAAATGCAAAAAATACCTTCAACAATTTCATTCCTATAAACAACTTGCACACCCTCCAATTGCACCCAAAAAAAAATTTATAACCTCAAATATAATGCTTATTAGAAGCTTCTTTTGAAGCCATTTAAAAAAAAAACCTATAAACTGTCAAACGCCTTTACCAATTGAAATCCTATATTCTAACTGCTCATGCTACAGTTGCCCCAAATATCAGTTTATAACGTCAAATATAATGCTTATTAGAACCTTATGAAAACACTGGAATAGATATAAGTTCATTGCTGCTAGAGTATTAAATAACCTTTACCACCAAAACACATCAACAGGTTTCACAAAACCTTTTTAAACAAAACGAACAACAATCTATACCATGTTCAACAACTTTAGCATTTGTAATCCTAAAAACTACATATTCAGCTTCCACAAATATTAGCTTATAACGTACATTAAAACTCTGATTAAAACCTTTAAAAAAACATGGACTGGACATAAGTACCAACATATACTGTCTCAAACACCTTAAATAATAATTAGTTGAAATAATTCAGTTTTAGCTGTTGATATTTGACAGTAGCAGTATCTGTTTCATACCAGCTGATTGCTAACAGTTGACGACCCATTGACGATTATAATCAACTAACTTTGGGGTCAAACAATCTGGTATTGCAGGTGCCTATTTATAGTCACTGGGAAATTGCTCTAAGCTAGGCTGAAGAGTTAGCAGTTTGTATAGAAGATTAGTGAATCATATTGTTGTAGCACGAGAGCCAACAGTCTTTTTTTATTCGTCATAATTGGGTAAAATATTACTTATAAGCAAGCATTTTATGCTGAAATTGCAGATTAGTATACCATTTACATTTAACAAAGCAAATTGCCATAGCATGAAAACACCTTTACCAATTGCAAACCTATATACAAACTGCCCATGCTACAATTCTCTTATCCTTCAAGTAATGTTTAAAACAGTATATGACCTAAAAAAACAATTGTTTCAAAACAAAACACCAACTGTCACTATGCATATCAGTCAACCACCACATCCAATGACCATAATATGTCCTATAAATTTAAAATATGAAATCATCTAAACTATGTAAACAGCTTCCAAGCATTGCTTATGCAGTGCTAAAAACATATTTCACAAACTGTTTTCAACAAACAAAAATAACAATCTACACTATATCTAACGACTTTGACAATTGTAATAATCTAAACTATGTATTCCACAATTGTACATAAACAGGTTTCACAGAACCTTTTTAAACAAAACGAACAACAATCTATACCATGTTCAACAACTTTAGCATTTGTAATCCTAAAAACTACATATTCAGCTTCCACAAATATTAGCTTATAACGTACATTAAAACTCTGATTAAAACCTTTAAAAAAACATGGACTGGACATAAGTACCAACATATACTGTATCAAACACCTTAACTAACTTTGGGGTCAAACAATCTAGTATTGCAGGTGCCTATTTATAGTCACTGGGAAATTGCTCTAAGCTAGGCTGAAGAGTTACAGTTTGTATAGAAGATTAGTGAATCATATTGTTGTAGCACGAGAGCCAACAGTCTTTTTTTATTCTTCATAATTGGGTAAAATATTACTTATAAGCAAGCATTTTATGTTGAAATTGCATATTAGTATACCATTTACATTTAACAAAGCAAATTGCCATAGCATGAAAACACCTTTACCAATTGCAAACCTATATACAAACTGCCCATGCTACAATTCTCTTATCCTTCAAGTAATGTTTAAAACAGTATATGACCTAAAAAACAATTGTTTCAAAACAAAACACCAACTGTCACTATGCATATCAGTCAACCACCACATCCAATGACCATAATATGTCCTATAAATTTAAAATATGAAATCATCTAAACTATGTAAACAGCTTCCAAGCATTGCTTCTGCAGTGCTAAAAACATATTTCACAAACTGTTTTCAACAAACAAAAATAACAATCTACACTATATCTAACGACTTTGACAATTGTAATAATCTAAACTATGTATTCCACAATTGTACAGAAGTACACTTTGACCTATTAACACTGTCAAACCTATTTAAAGCAATCAAAATCCTGTAAAAAAACATACTCATGTTCAAATGGATACTAACCTGATGTGGAACCTTTTTGGATTCTGTTACCTTTACTCTTGCATCCTGTATATTATAAAACATAACGGAGTTCACTTACATGTAGATAACTAATATTATTCAAAAACATTCATATAACATTAATATCACATAAAAGTTTTTAAAAAACATGATGATGGACAAAAAACATTAGTACCATAACTAATACAAACAATATAAAAGTACATATTAAATTGAAACACCACCTTATATGGATTTAACAATATGTACTTGTTAAACTTCCATCAAATAACAGGTTATATGGAATAAACATAACATACAGATATTATAAAACATAATGGATTTCAATTACATACAAATAAACAGAACCTGTTGATAAACATTATATCACCAATGTTATACGAATTTGAAACCTACCATTGTCTTGAACATCATTGCCTTTGTTTCCTTTTGAAATCCTTGTACCTTGACTCTTGATTCCTGAAAATCATAAAACATACAGAATTTTACTTTAATATTATAAAACATAACGGATTTCAATTACATGCAAATAAACAGAACCTGTTGATAAACATTATATCACCAATGTTATACGAATTTGAAACCTACCATTGTCTTGAACATCATTGCCTTTGTTTCCTTTTGAAATCCTTGTACCTTGACTCTTGATTCCTGAAAATCATAAAACATACAGAATTTTACTTTAATATTATAAAACAATTTTACTTTAATATTATAAAACATAACGGATTTCAATTACATGCAAATAAACAGAACCTGTTGATAAACATTATATCACCAATGTTATACGAATTTGAAACCTACCATTGTCTTGAACATCATTGCCTTTGTTTCCTTTTGAAATCCTTGTACCTTGACTCTTGATTCCTGAAAATCATAAAACATACAGAATTTTACTTTAATATTATAAAACATAACGGATTTCAATTACATGCAAATAAACAGAACCTGTTGATAAACATCACATAACCAATGTTATACGAATTTGGAACCTACCATTGTCTTGAACATTATTGCCTTTGTTTCCTTTTGAAATCCTTGTACTTTGTCTTAACCTGCGTTGATCTTTTTGGGACTCCATCCTTGTATTAACGTGTTGATTCTAAACCTGTGAAACAAAACAGTCAATATTATTAAACTATTCAAATCAAAAGTCGAACATAATTCTAGGGATAACTAAAACTCGACAAAAAAAAAACAAAAACGTCACCTGTGAAAACTAAAAGTCGATAATACTTTTAGGGATAAATATGTTTAGGAATAAGATATTAGGGTGTATTTATACACAAAAAAAATAGGTTAAAAATATATATATGGTATATTTATCTTTTAAGTAACATATATCATAATTTATATTAATTGTTATCTTAAAAAAATACATACCTAAAATAAAAAATACAGATTTTTTTTTATAATCTCCCTATTTATATTGATTTGAAAGATATAAATCAAAAATCAATCTACTCTAGTGGTAAGTTGATTACAAAATACATGAATGACCCAAGTTCAACTCCAACAAATGACTTCTTTTTATTAAAAAAATTTTAAAATTCAGAAAAAAACAAAAAACGAAATTTATAATTTATTTTAAAAAAATTGTACATATATTAATTAAAATCAAAAACGAAATTTATAATTTATTTTAAAAAAATTGTACATATATTAATTAAAATGCCACATGTCATTAAAAAAAAATAAAAAAATGCCACATAAGCATATTGATGACGTGGAAATATGACATGGCTTTATGGGATGCCAAGTGGCATTTTATGTGGCATGCCTCCTCTTATATATAATGTATATATATATATATATATATATAAAATAAGTAATTATTTATAATTTAATAAATTGTAAAATTAAAATTTATTGTTGAAACAAATAATAAAAAGATAATGTCTGGTCCTAGTGAAAAAATGGCCCACTATTTGTTGAAGCCAACAAATTCCCAACTTAGTAGTAGACTTTATTGCATGCGAAATATTCGGAACTCAACCCAATCCCTGGCCTCACTTTTTTTTCTTCCAAACAGCTACTTTATACTTTGAGTCCAAAACCAATCTTAAAAACCATTAACCAAACGGCCCCTAAGTTTCCATACAAACATTATCATATTCAAAGATAATCAACTGAATATATTAACATTTCAAGGAACTTGGAGAATTTGAAGTAAATCGACTTTATATAATAAGAAAGAGTATACCTATGTCTGTTTTTGCAAATTGATATTCACATAAAGAGGTTTTTTTATATCTAATTATCTTGAAGAGAAAGAGGTTTGTTCTTCTTTAAAGCTAAGTTGACCATTTTGTGACTTTACTGGCATGTGTTTAAGTTTGTGGCTGGTGATCCCACATCAGCAAAGAGAAGAATTCTAACCGGTTTATATATCGTTAGATACATTGTTTATGCAAGTTGCAAGTTCTACTATGTTGTCTGTGGTGCAGGTAAAGAGGAACAATTAGTATATTGTTCTTCTTTTGTGTTCCACCGACTATTAATAGAAATTGTTTAACTTTTTTATTTGATATATTTACATAAACATCACTGAGCAAACACCTTCTGTTTAAACAAATTGTAAAAAATGTCACATTCACAACTTAATAGAATTCAGTTTTGTATATTTATGTAATGCAAGTTGCATTTGATATTATGCTAACACTTTTACTAACGCATGAAAACGTACATTTAAATAGAGGTGTCAATTCTTGACATGACACGTTAGATGACATGAACCCAACACGTATTTATGGGTTGAAAATAAAATTTTGGGTCAAAAACTGGTCCACGTTTAACTCGTTTAATAAACGGACCATATTTGGTTGAGTAAGTATTAAACATGTCAACTCGTGAAACCGTTTAAGCATATAAGCATCTAAATAAATATATAGCTTTAATTTTATGTTTGATTTAGATTAAATGCATTATATTATGTACTTAATATGACAATGAATTAAGATTTTAATTCGGATATCGTTGAAACTATTGTATAGGTATACTCTTTATGTTTGAACCGCTAACTTTTAAGGCTATAAGCAGTTCAAAACAAGCAATTCCAAATACTCCTTTAAAAACACTTATGGAACCAAACTTTATAAAATGGGTTTTGGGTCAAGCATAAGTGTACATATTAAGTTGCCATATTAACTTATCATATTCAAAGATAATTAACTGAAGATAGTAACATTTCAAGGAGCTTGGAGAATTTGGAATAAATCATCTTTACATAATAAGAAAGAGTATACCTATATGTATTTTTGCAAATTGATTTTCACATAAAAAGGGTTTTTTTATATCTAGTTATCTTGAAGAGAAAGAGGTTTCTTGTTCTTTAAAGCTAAGTTGACCATTTTGTGACTTTACTGGCATGTGTTTAAGTTTGTGGCCGGTGATCCCACATCGGCTAAAGAGAAGAATTTTAACTAGTTTATATACCGTTGGATACATATTTTTTTCAAGTTGCAAGTTTTGCTATGTTGTGTGTAGTGTATGTAAAGAGAAATAATTAGCATATTGTTCTTCTTTATCTGGGCCACGACTATTAATATAAATTGGTTAACTTTTTTATTTTATATATTTTCATAAATATCACTGAGCAAACATCTTTTCTTTAAACAAATTGTAACAAATGTCACATTCACAACTTAATAGCATTCAGTTTTGTGTATTTATGTAATGCAAGTTGCATTTGATATTATGCTGACACTTTTACTAACGCGTGAAAACGTACATTTAAATAGGGGTGTCAATTCTTGACAAGAAACGTTAGATTTGACGCAAACATCTTTTTTAAACAAATTGTAAAACATGCCATCTTCACAACTTAATAGCATTCAGTTTATAATTGTTTAACCTTTTTATTTGATATACTTATATAAAATATCCACTTTTTTTAAACATTCACAACTTAATAGCATTCAGTTTCGTGTATTTATGTAATGCAAGTTGCATTTGATATTATACTCACACTTTTACTAATGCATGAAAACGTACATTTAAATAGGGGTGTCAATTTTCGACATGACACGTTAAATGACACTAATCCGATACGAATTTAAACATGTTTGGGTTGTGGATAGGGGTGGAAACGAGCCGAGCCGCTCGTGAAAAGCTCGGGATCGGATCGATAAAAAGCTCGAACGAGCCGAGCCTAAACGAGCTCGAGCCCGAGCTCGAGCCTAAGTTTGGGCTCATTTAATAATCGAGCTCGAGCCCGAGCTCTATACAAAAGGCTCGTTTAGGCTCGCGAGCCTAAACGAGCCCTAGAAATATATACGTATATATATTTTCTATACGTATAACTGTGTTAACGAGCTCGAGCCTTGTGTTAACGAGTCGAGCTTTGTGTTAACGAGCCGAGCTCGAGCTTGTGAAAAATTTCACGAGCCGAGCTCGAGCTCAAAATGTGAGGCTCGAAACGAGCTCGAGCTCGAGCTCGAGCTTTTTATATATAAACGAGCCGAGCTCGAGCCTAAACGAGCTCGAGCTCGAGCCTAAACGAGCTCGAGCTCGAGCTCGGCTCGGCTCGTTTTCACCCCTAGTTGTGGATAAACAAGTTTGGGTAAAAAACAAGTTAACACGTCTAACTCGTTAAATCAATGGGTCGTGTTTGGGTTGAGTAAGTGATCTGCGCTAAACAGTCAAGTCTAACAGACTTAAAACAGCTTAAACACAAATACAATGAAGATCAGAGAATATAGTGGATTCCCAGGTCGTTATATCCCACGGAGACTCAATGGTGTGTTAAACACTGATTCAGACGATAGAATGATCACTAAAGATAGTGATCAGCAAGGATTTGGATGAATAATTATAACTAAGGAAAAAGATAATAAATTAAAGCGACTTAAATACAAATTAAGAAAATTAAAAAGATAAAAGATATTAAATAAACGCTATCACTATATTTAAAGTGATGAACGTTTAAAACTTAAAACTTAAAACTTACGTTTAAATAAAATTACGCAAACGTAAAAAATAAAAAGTGAAATTTATACAATATAGATCCTAAAAATATGAAAAATACATTTTTACAAACCTAATGATAAAAGAAAATTTAAAGAAAAAGAAAATTATTTTTTAAAACTATTTAATTAATTATTATTAATTAAAAACTATTTTAAACTATTTAATAATACTCTAAAATAAAAGAAAATATGAAATAAGACTAGAAAAATAAAATTAAGACTTAGAAAAATCTAAAATATGATAAAACTAATTTTAAAACAGAAAATATATTTTTTAGACTTTTTATATATTTATTATTAATTTAAAAATATTTAAAACTAATTAAAATGCTAAAAAAATACTTTTTAAGCTAAGAAAATTATAGAAAAATACTTTTTAGGCTATTTATATTCATCTTAAATTATGAAAATTGAAAAATTATTTTTTGGAACTTTTTCTTAATTAATTGCAATTAAAGCTAATTAAAAATGATTAAAAACTAATTTAAATTAAGAAAAATAGCAAAACACCTTAGAAAAATCTGAAAATTTCAGGAAAAGTTTGAAATAATATTAGGAATAAAGGAAAAATAGAAAAACAAGGTGCTATGTGTGAGAAATAGGAACTGATGTGGAAGAGCTTATAAAATAAGCACTTTGAATAAGCTAGATGAGCACAACAAGCACCAAACTGAAACAGAAGGTCTAATAAGCTAAATAAACCAAAATGGAACAAGTTTCAACTGCTTATGACCTCTGGATTACAAGTAGCACTGATTTGATGATATGAGATAATAAGCTAAAACAGCTAAAGGGTGCTCACTTGCAGACAGAAAATAAGCAAATGAATAAGCTAGAAACTACAAACCAAATATTAGAACCTAATCTAGACCTGGCCAAGAACCTTAAGACCAAAAATTAGACCTTGAGGAGCTAAAATAAGCTCTATGCAAGAGCTACAAAGTCTGAACAAGCCCTGTGCAGGCAACAGTGCCCTGCACAGGGCACTTAAGCTCCCATTGACAAGCTCTTTTGAGCTTGTAGAAAAATTTGCAAAAATATACTAAAATGGGCATAAGAATTTAGACCAGGGGAGATTTAAAAATACACAAGATTCACTTGATTTGCCCAAGAAATGAATCCATGAAAAATACTCCTATGTTGGCCAAAACTTGGTTTTTTAAACTTTTGACTTTTTATCAAAACTGAAAGTTTGACTAATGTGAGTTTTAATCTGGATTTAAGGACTGGAAATGAAGTAATATGATGAAATAAGACTAATGCTAGCTTTGTTTAAGACTTCTAAACACAAAAACATGATCTGCAATCCTCAAATTCCAACAGTAAGTATGTTGAGACAGATTTAAATGAAATTTGACTTTGGGACTTTGTAGGCACAAGTAAATGACAGATATTAGCTCAAAAGTAATAAGTAGACATAAACCAACAATTTTCCAATCCAAAACAGACCTTAAACCTAAACCAAGATACAAATCCAAACACCCTTGCTAAAACTGATATGGAAGTTTAATGAGACAAACAACTGATTTAGCTAATTGCAATGATTACACTGAGTTTAAATGACCATAATATAATTATATTAACCAGTTAGAACTACCATTGATCACAGATACACCTATAACTATAAAATGCAATAACTGACTTGAAACTTGAAAAGGAAACAGGTACTCACTTGTGTCCAGCTATGTTGCAGGCCAAAACCAAACACAAAACTATGCTACCCTAAGCTATTTCCAACCCATTTCAGTCACTGCAACAACCATTTTCATCTTCATGTCCATTTTGAGTCCAAAGTTGACTTCTGTTGACTATTTCACAAAATGACTTGAAAATTAAATATAACCTTTTGAAAGGCTATGATAAGCTTATATAAGATTGTTTTAGTTAGAAAATAAGCTACTAGGAGCTTATACATAAGAAATTGATACTACACTTTGTAACAGTAACATGAAACTTAGAACTTGGATGAAAACTTGAGATTAATACTAAAAAGTGACTTACAAAGATTAGTAAACTTGAAACTGATACAATGAAACTGAAATTACACAATTTTAACTTAAACTAAGACAATAATAAAAAAAACGACATAAGTAAATTTTTTATAAACTAACTACACTCTTCTAGCCTTTCTCTTCCACTATTTATACATCAATACAGCTTCCCCACTTGCTCTGAACTATTCCCACCTTCTTTTTAGACCCTTGGATGATTTAGAGTCAATGTTGGCCGTTTGATCATTTTGGCGCCAAAGTTGGTTTTTGACAGGTGGAGGACTTGAGTGTGGGAGTAGGGATGCATTAAATGGTATTTGTTTTGTGTTGATTTGGAGGGGACAGGAAGGTGATATGGAGAGGAGGGGGGATGAATGGTGGCTTGAGTGAGCAGGGTAGCAGTTGGGATGAAGGAGGAAAAAAATGGCGCCAAGTGGGTTATATTTGACCAATGGGTTGACTGGGTATTATTAATAAGCCAGGGGTCAAAATGCAGGGGGTTCAAAAGGGTTGGCAGGGTCATTTGGTAAGGCAAGGGTCCAAAAGTAGTATTAAAGGGTTTTAAATATAGGGACTAATGTTGTCAAATCTGAAATTGCAAGGACCTTGGCTGCCAATTCATCAAAGAGGTTTCAAGGGACCAAAATTGACAATCTCTCAAAGTACAAGGACCAAACTTGCCATTTTCCAATTTTCCAGGGGCCATTTCTGCCAATTTTCAAACTTGGAGGACCATTTTTGTAATTTTCTCAAACTTTTTATATTTTTCACCAAAGGACTTATTTTGACAATTTTTGATTTTAAAAGGACCTTTGGTGACTTTTGCTTTTGAAATTATGGCTCAGGGACTATTTTTGACAATTTATGAAACTTGGGGGACTAAAACTGCCAATTTTGCAAACTTGATACGTTTTTCATCTGATTTTGATATTTTTGCATTTAAAACACATAAAACACTGATTTGTGATATTTTGATCATTTTGATGTGTTTCTGAGTGTTTTCAGATGATTTTGCAGTTTATTTTGTACAAAAATGATGAGTATTTAGACACTCATCAATCCCCCACACTGAGATATTGCTAGTCCCTAGCAATGATTTGAGAAAACATAATGGATTTTAATCTCTTTACCAAAAGCCATTACTTCTGGAGTAGCCAAATGTTTCAGTTCAAGTAAGAACCATGGTACACCGATAACCATGTGATTTTGAGCAAACCACCAGCTTTCAACGGATTTGATTTTGTCTTTACCAGAAGCCGTACCCTTCTGGACTAGCCAACTCTTAGATAAATTATCAATATTATCTTTGGTGAGCTGATTACCAATTATGGTTTTCCACTGCCTTTACCACAAGCCATAAACTTGCGGGCTAGCCAACTCTTCACTAATTAAAGATATGGTGAGCTGAACACCATACAATTTTGGGCAAATTGCAAGCCATAAACGGATTTGAGATATCTTTACCAAGAGCCGTTTGCTCCTGGATTAGCCAATCCTTTAGTTTATTAGACATGGCGGACTGATAACCAAATGAGTAAGTGCAAAACACTTACTCCAAAAAAAATTTTTGGCCAAAAACGGGGGAATTGGGTAGATAATACATGAAATTCGTGAGAATTCCCCCCCACACTTAGATATGAATATCGCCCTCGATATTCAAAGTACCGGCGGTTATGCCGAAACAAAGAACGTAAAAGGGAAATACTACGGCCATTATTTAGAAAGGATTTTTTTTTTTTTTTTTTTTTTTTTTTTTTTTAGAAATTTATATATATATATATAACATGTGGGGCATCACCCCCACACTTAGGTGGTAGAAAGGGGTGAGAAGTCAGAAATATGGGTGAAAATCCATATGGTGTGTGCTACTGTTTTTGGTTTCCGAGTCGCTAGCTTGACTCGACCCCGCATTAATTGGTTCATGGGGAAGTAAGTGGAAGAAACAATCTCCATCGGACTTTCATTCAAGATGTTTGTATAAACATTGAAGTACGTGAAAGTTCCACACCGATGAGATATATAGAGACAGACCCGGCTCACAGATGATAAATAAAAATGCCAGGGTCAAAGATAGTGTCCTCACTCCCGAAGGAGTGAAGAAGAAAGGAAGTCACCGAGTAGGTGAAGAAAAGAAGGAAAATCATGATAACAATCATGACTAGATCTTCTTCCTCGGGATTAAGTGCAGTTGCACTTATTTGGATTTTATTGGTTGAGCTCTTTGGTTTGGAAGGCATCTCGGTTGGGAGGGTGGAAAGATTTGTCATAACTATGCAAATTGAGATTCTCTCCCCCCGATCATGATTTTTGCCATCCACGCAATCATACTCCAGCGGAGATATGATATGATTTTTGCCATCCCCGGCAGCGGCGCCAAAATTTTGATCTGCGCTAAACAGTCAAGTCTAACAGACTTAAAACAGCTTAAACACAAATACAATGAAGATCAGAGAATATAGTGGATTCCCAGGTCGTTATATCCCACGGAGACTCAATGGTGTGTTAAACACTGATTCAGACGATAGAATGATCACTAAAGATAGTGATCAGCAAGGATTTGGATGAATAATTATAACTAAGGAAAAAGATAATAAATTAAAGCGACTTAAATACAAATTAAGAAAATTAAAAAGATAAAAGATATTAAATAAACGCTATCACTATATTTAAAGTGATGAACGTTTAAAACTTAAAACTTAAAACTTACGTTTAAATAAAATTACGCAAACGTAAAAAATAAAAAGTGAAATTTATACAATATAGATCCTAAAAATATGAAAAATACATTTTTACAAACCTAATGATAAAAGAAAATTTAAAGAAAAAGAAAATTATTTTTTAAAACTATTTAATTAATTATTATTAATTAAAAACTATTTTAAACTATTTAATAATACTCTAAAATAAAAGAAAATATGAAATAAGACTAGAAAAATAAAATTAAGACTTAGAAAAATCTAAAATATGATAAAACTAATTTTAAAACATAAAATATATTTTTTAGACTTTTTATATATTTATTATTAATTTAAAACTATTTAAAACTAATTAAAATGCTAAAAAAAATACTTTTTAAGCTAAGAAAATTATAGAAAAATACTTTTTAGGCTATTTATATTTATCTTAAATTATTAAAATTGAAAAATTATTTTTTGGAACTTTTTCTTAATTAATTGCAATTAAAGCTAATTAAAAATGATTAAAAACTAATTTAAATTAAGAAAAATAGCAAAACACCTTAGAAAAATCTGAAAATTTCAGGAAAAGTTTAAAATAATATTAGGAATAAAGGAAAAATAGAAAAACAAGGTGCTATGTGTGAGAAATAGGAACTGATGTGGAAGAGCTTATAAAATAAGCACTTTGAATAAGCTAGATGAGCACAACAAGCACCAAACTGAAACAGAAGGTCTAATAAGCTAAATAAACCAAAATGGAACAAGTTTCAACTGCTTATGACCTCTGGATTACAAGTAGCACTGATTTGATGATATGAGATAATAAGCTAAAACAGCTAAAGGGTGCTCACTTGCAGACAGAAAATAAGCAAATGAATAAGCTAGAAACTACAAACCAAATATTAGAACCTAATATAGACCTGGCCAAGAACCTTAAGACCAAAAATTAGACCTTGAGGAGCTAAAATAAGCTCTATGCAAGAGCTACAAAGTCTGAACAAGCCCTGTACAGGCAACAGTGCCCTGCACAGGGCACTTAAGCTCCCATTGACAAGCTCTTTTGAGCTTGTAGAAAAATTTGCAAAAATATACTAAAATGGGCACAAGAATTTAGACCAGGGGAGATTTAAAAATACACAAGATTCACTTGATTTGCCCAAGAAATGAATCCATGAAAAATACTCCTATGTTGGCCAAAACTTGGTTTTTTAAACTTTTGACTTTTTATCAAAACTGAAAGTTTGACTAATGTGAGTTTTAATCTGGATTTAAGGACTGGAAATGAAGTAATATGATGAAATAAGACTAATGCTAGCTTTGTTTAAGACTTCTAAACACAAAAACATGATCTGCAACCCTCAAATTCCAACAGTAAGTATGTTGAGACAGATTTAAATGAAATTTGACTTTGGGACTTTGTAGGCACAAGTAAATGACAGATATTAGCTCAAAAGTAATAAGTAGACATAAACCAACAATTTTCCAATCCAAAACAGACCTTAAACCTAAACCAAGATACAAATCCAAACACCCTTGCTAAAACTGATATGGAAGTTTAATGAGACAAACAACTGATTTAGCTAATTGCAATGATTACACTGAGTTTAAATGACCATAATATAATTATATTAACCAGTTAGAACTACCATTGATCACAGATACACCTATAACTATAAAATGCAATAACTGACTTGAAACTTGAAAAGGAAACAGGTACTCACTTGTGTCCAGCTATGTTGCAGGCCAAAACCAAACACAAAACTATGCTACCCTAAGCTATTTCCAACCCATTTCAGTCACTGCAACAACCATTTTCATCTTCATGTCCATTTTGAGTCCAAAGTTGACTTCTGTTGACTATTTCACAAAATGACTTGAAAATTAAATATAACCTTTTGAAAGGCTATGATAAGCTTATATAAGATTGTTTTAGTTAGAAAATAAGCTACTAGGAGCTTATACATAAGAAATTGATACTACACTTTGTAACAGTAACATGAAACTTAGAACTTGGATGAAAACTTGAGATTAATACTAAAAAGTGACTTACAAAGATTAGTAAACTTGAAACTGATACAATGAAACTGAAATTACACAATTTTAACTTAAACTAAGACAATAATAAAAAAAACGACATAAGTAAATTTTTTATAAACTAACTACACTCTTCTAGCCTTTCTCTTCCACTATTTATACATCAATACAGCTTCCCCACTTGCTCTGAACTATTCCCACCTTCTTTTTAGACCCTTGGATGATTTAGAGTCAATGTTGGCCGTTTGATCATTTTGGCGCCAAAGTTGGTTTTTGACAGGTGGAGGACTTGAGTGTGGGAGTAGGGATGCATTAAATGGTATTTGTTTTGTGTTGATTTGGAGGGGACAGGAAGGTGATATGGAGAGGAGGGGGGATGAATGGTGGCTTGAGTGAGCAGGGTAGCAGTTGGGATGAAGGAGGAAAAAAATGGCGCCAAGTGGGTTATATTTGACCAATGGGTTGACTGGGTATTATTAATAAGCCAGGGGTCAAAATGCAGGGGGTTCAAAAGGGTTGGCAGGGTCATTTGGTAAGGCAAGGGTCCAAAAGTAGTATTAAAGGGTTTTAAATATAGGGACTAATGTTGTCAAATCTGAAATTGCAAGGACCTTGGCTGCCAATTCATCAAAGAGGTTTCAAGGGACCAAAATTGACAATCTCTCAAAGTACAAGGACCAAACTTGCCATTTTCCAATTTTCCAGGGGCCATTTCTGCCAATTTTCAAACTTGGAGGACCATTTTTGTAATTTTCTCAAACTTTTTATATTTTTCACCAAAGGACTTATTTTGACAATTTTTGATTTTAAAAGGACCTTTGGTGACTTTTGCTTTTGAAATTATGGCTCAGGGACTATTTTTGACAATTTATGAAACTTGGGGGACTAAAACTGCCAATTTTGCAAACTTGATACGTTTTTCATCTGATTTTGATATTTTTGCATTTAAAACACATAAAACACTGATTTGTGATATTTTGATCATTTTGATGTGTTTCTGAGTGTTTTCAGATGATTTTGCAGTTTATTTTGTACAAAAATGATGAGTATTTAGACACTCATCAGTAAGTATTAAACAACCCGTGAAACCATTTAAGCATATAAGCCTCTAAAAAATATATAACATTGATTTTGTGTTAGAGTTAGATTAAATGTATTATGTTATGTACTCAATATGACAATGAATTAAGATTATAATTCGGATATCATTGAAACTGTTGCATAGTTATTTGTATGTTATTTACATCATTTTTGGATATAAACTCGCTGAATCGACAAACCGCCAATCTTATTCACTGCTTGACATACTTACTTAAACAGTTTAACGGGTCACAAACAGGTTACACGTAATATGCAGATCTAAGACAGGGTTGAGCTTCTTGACACGAATAATAAACGGTCGTATTGTAGAGATTAACCCGCCAACCTGAGCACGACTTGATTGCTACTCCTACATTTAAACATAGGACGATATCTTGCAACCAAACAAGTAGTTTGATACTTTGATACTTAAATTTGGTGTACGTAGAACATGGGTTGGACCATGCATTGGGCCACTTTAAAACGGGCTTAACTTTGGACAGTTAACCACATTACTAAAATTGTTGAATTGGTTAGTGATAGGCCCATCCTAAGTGTTAGCCAAATGAGGCAATATATTTAGTATGCGATGTTTATATACTACAATGACTACATCTGTCTCATTTCCTTTTGAGTGTATATATTTCGTATTACAATCAATCACATCAGTTTAACGTGATCTGTTTTTTAAAATATAAAATTATTGACAAAAATGCATATATATCCTTCCCAAAGTGAATAATTGCATATATATCCTTTGTACAAGTTTTTTATGCACATAGTACAATGACTTTTATGCATGCTTTGGATATGTATGCAATTTTTCATTTTAGGAGGATATACATGCAAAAGCCCAATTATTATTTAGGGGCATTTACATATATATCCTTGGAAAATTCAAAAATTACATATATATCATTTTGATGCATAAAAACATTGTACTTTATGCATCAAAAACTTGTAAAAAGGATATATATGTAATTTTTGAAATTTACAAGGATATACATGAAATTATGCCTATTTATTATATACATCTTTGTGTTAGATAGGATTTGAAGTTTTGAACGGTGCCTCTTCAAACACTAGGTTAAGGACTTAAGGGGCACAATGTTATAATCCAATATAGATTGAAGGTGTTATAAAATTTGCGAAGATCGTGAGTGACTAAATGTACATAAAAGTTGTAAAATGGGTCAATTTTGGAAACCTGAACACTAAAGTGAACCATTGAATCCTTCTTTTAAAACATAGTTATTGTTCATGATACAAACACGCGAGTTGAATGATAAATATATATAAGTGTGCGCGAGAAACCCGAACACCACAATCCTTTAAAAGGTATCCATTAATTGAACGTTGGTGTTTCCAAAATTGATGCTTCTCTAAAGATCTTTCCAAAGCGGAAGAGATGATTATCTAAATCTTCGCTTTAGAATATGTTGATGAACTAAACGATGCTGAAATCTTTATCTCGAGATGAATAGAGCCTCAAATTGAAGTCAAGCTTATAATGGGATAGATATCGTAACTTGAGGAGACTAATAATTTAGGCAATAGATAGCTGTTATTTTTAGAAGTGTTGTACTGTGTCTAATACTAGTCAACACCAATAGTACTATCAATAATACATGATCAACATGTTTGTCCCAACATGACTAGAGTCCAATTTGTACTTATAGTCCAATCATACTCATATTGTCATATCCCAATTAATCAAGATGAAAGTTTTGGTCATCACACACCGGGTTTTTTCCCCTTAAAATCCAAACTGAACCGGGTTTTTGGTCAAAACCAGTTTTTGAACTTTGACAAAAAAACCGGTTCGGTTTTCAAACCCGATTGGTTTTTGGTCAAACCCGATCTTGTACACGACTACACCGGATTAGGATCCTTTCATGTTGCAAACTAAATTTTGTGAGCGGGAACAAGTACAAGGTCCCTAAACTTTTGCTAGAAGTTGAGCCACTAGACCTATAATGTTAAAACAAACTTGAGAATCTAAATACATACGTATAGCGTACAATTAAGCGTCCGATTAAGTTTTACATAACACAAACACGCGACAAATCAATAGGGTTTCATACTTTCATATAATCAACGTTCACACAAATCAACGTGCCCGTATGAATCAAACGATATACATGATCAAAGTAATATACGCACGTCGAATTTAGAATATATCAAGTATGTCGAGTATCGACCGATTACAAAGCGGACACGAGCCACGGTTCAACCACAATTCCCTCGAACACACCCTACAAAACGTATGCCCACAAGGTATAAACGCAGCACCCTTTTTCCTCCCCATGCACACACAACAAACCAAATCCAAACCCGAAACCTCCTCCTTCTCATCCTGATCGTCTGTTTCTTCCAGTAACCTCATCAACGAAACCCTAGCTGGCGTCACAGATGACGTCACATCCACATTACTCGAAGTCAACGTGTTCTCATGATGATGATCAAAAGTCAACGGGCCCGTTGACCTTGATTCTCTCTCGGCTGCCAAGGCTGTTGCAAGGTTCATTCTTGGAGACGGTGAGATACAATCTGGTAGGATCCGAAGAACGTCTGATAGATGCTCAAATGTCTCAACGTGTTCTTGTTCTTGTTCTTGTTCAACTAACTGTTCAACGTGTTCTTGTTCTTGTTCTTGAGTATTACTGATCATGGTGGATGAGGGGGACCCACAAGAAGAAGAGAAGCCTAAGCGTTCTTGGAGGCTGATTCTGCGTCTTGGTAGATGATCACCACCGTCTTCTTCCATTCTTGTTTTGGTTTATAAAATTACGAATGATTTTTAGATAAGAAATCTGAAAGGGTGTTTAAAATGTTTTTGGAAATTTGGATGAAGAGGGAGGGGAGGGAGGGAGGGAATATAAAGTTGATATGAAAAAAATGGAGTGGTGGGGTTGATAGAAATTGAAAGCTACATATATGGTACAGTATTTTTTTAATGCAGCTTTGACGATAGAATTATTAAAAGAGTAAATTACATTGGTGGTCCTTGTGGTTTGTCAAGATTAACATCTGTCGTCTCTAAAAGTTTAAAGTTGTATTCACAGTTTTTAACATTGCAAAGAATATCACTCATGTTTTTTTTTTTTTTTTTTTTTTTTTTTTTTTTAAATATCTATCTGTTTAGCCATTAAGTTGTGTCAGTTGTCTCTTGTGCCTCACAAGTGAGGGTAATTTGGTCTTTTACTGTAAGACTGATAGCATAGTTGTCAGGATCCCGATCCTGATTTTAGGATCTTACGATTTTACGATACTGCAAAGAAAAAACCATCCGGATCCTACATAGGATCTTTGCAAGCTTAAGATCTTATAAGATCCCGATCTTGACCATACGATCTTAAGATCTAGTCCATTCGATCTTACTTTTCTCGGATTACAAACTAAAAAACTACAAATTTATGCATTTTTTTTTGTAGAATTAAAAAAACAACATGTTAATCTTTTTAAATATTCCATAATCATAATTTAGGACAACAGTTCTATGAACCATTCATAGTATTTTGTGTTCATAATGTATATAATTTGTAGATTTGTATAATATTATAAAAAAGTAAAAAACTATTAAGAAATAACATTAGAATAGGATCTTAAGATCCCGATCCGATCTTACGATCACGATCTTGCAAAAACGAAAACGATCTTAGGTAGGATCCCAATCTAGAAAACCTTGACTGATAGCAATAATGAGATATTCATTTCCTTCCTTATAAAATACGACTACTCACCCTACCCCCAACAAACACTTTTCTTCTTCTTTTTCATTTTTCTTTCTTTCTTATATTTGTTATAAACCCTAGGTCGTCACGATGAATTCTTTTTCAACTATCCGCACATCATGGACAGATTAAAACACTGGTAGACGTTTTTATAGATTTCCTCTAAATGTAAGATTTTTGGATTAAGCATTGATAAGTTTTTTTTTTTCTTCTTGTTTATTCGGTTCCAGATGCAGATCCATTGGGTCAGTTGATCCCCCCAATGTGTCATCGTGCTGTAAACATCATACAGGGACTATGGAGGTCAACAAACATACTATGACCAACAACACTTTCACTGCTTTGACCTACTTCATAATTAGTCCATTCTAACCTTAATTGTTTAGCCATTGATCTTTTAGCAATTGGGACATCTTCTAATTCAACAATGGTACGCTTCTTAATTGGTACACATTGATCAACTTTTGACCTAACAAAACATATCTAGCAAGTTCATAAACATCTTGGTCACTTCCTAAGCTCTAAGCCTATTGTTTAAATCAATATCAGGTATAATATATTGACAGTACATTATGATATCCCCTGTATAACCTAACAACGTAATCATCTCATTCAACTCAATCACATAAAACAAATCGGTGTCTAAATAAGCAACATAACTTTCTTTACCATTTACGTAACTCCTCTTTGGTGGGTTAATAAACCTCCTGCCATTATATATCTTGATAGAAAACATATTGGGATCAAGGCCTAAAAAAAATTCCAAAAAAGCACATTATTAACTAGGGTTTTCACAATAAATTATCATAATAAAATATCATCAAACATTAATAACTACATTTTGATTATCAAAAAATTGAAATAAAACACAATCGGTTTCTTACCATAAACATAATTAACATCCACTGTTTTTTAATTGACCCGAATCACGTATTTTTCAAACTGATAACATCATTGCAGTCAGATTATAAATCTAGGGTTTTGAAGATTGAAGATGAAAATGTAGATGAAAACTTAATTGTAAAAAGAGATTGAGAGAGAAAACGTAGAAACTCATTGGGATGATATATGAAAAAATAGTGAAAAGATTGGTCTTTATTGCTACCAGCCCTATGATAAACGACCAAATTACCCTCGTGTGTAAGGCACGTGGGGAAGCTTAACGACTAGACAGACAAACGTTAAAAAAAAAAAAAGACTAAGGGTGATATTCTTTGTAACGTTAAGGATTATCAATTCAACTTTAAACTTTCAGGAATGACAAATGCAATTTTGCCCAAATCACATGGACCATCCATATATATTACTCATTAAAAAAGTATGTCGACATAGAACAAAAACAAAACAAGAACAACATGGATCGTTATTGGAAAGTGTAAGGGTTTTTGTAGGATATCATCAACAAATAGTTTATAATGAAGTATCCATACAATGACATGAGAAAGGACTTGGAACAATAATGTTGTGCGATGTTTTCTCTTTTATCCTTCTCGTCCACAATAGCTACATGACACATGTATGTGATTTGTTTTTTGTAAACCTTATGTAGCATTTCTTTTTCTTTTTTTTAGTTTTTAAGTGATGTATAGTTAACTCACCTAAACTGTTATTTCTTTAAAAGGTCATTTGAGTTTTTTTAATCACATTTTGACTTCTTAGCTGATTAATTTTATGGTATTTAGCCTATCGTTACACAGACACAAACCGAATCAATTGGAAGGGCTTCATAAGATGGGTAAATAAATTAGAAGGTGGAGTATGAATGAACAAAAAAGATTAAGGAGTCATGAATAATTTAAGTGGTGGAGTGTAACCTAAAAAGTTAGTTGCCGCCCATAACTACGGGGAGAACGAAAAACGATGTACTTTCTCCATGTGGCGTTTGCTGTCGTAACAAATAACAAAGTCAAAAAGAAAAGCAATAAAAAAAAAAAAAAAAAAAAAAGAAACATATATTTCTTTCTTTAGTAAGATTTTCGATTAAATTTATGTGTTTGTCTATTCACGAATATTTTCAAAGACCGGCATTATTGGCTTTTGGTGTAATCTTTTTTTCTGCTCGAGATTCAATGTTTTAACTTTGGTTAATAGAAGCATATTTCAAAAATATTTTTTAGTTACATGTAAAAGTTTATTGTTAATATGGAAGATATATTATCTAAAGAATGTATATGAGAAAACATATATATAAGCTTTTATTAGTTTATCACACACTCAAATTATATTACATGTATACGATTTTTGACGTATGGTTGAGACCAATTTTACATATCAGGCTTTTGCCCACGACTTGATTGAATTCGAGACATAGATGCCAATCACGAGCGCGATGAGAAGAACCACAATCGCAGTCACAGCATTCTTCGATGTTTTTAGTTGCGTGACAAACGCACCAACTGCCTGTTTATAGTTTTCCAACGCCTTTTTACTTGTTTTATCGAGTTCCCCATAGGCGACCTTCTTGTTTTTGTTGTCCGAATCACTTGTTTTCTTTTCTAAGGTGCTTTCGCTAGCACCTTTTGTATCGGTCTTTGATTTATTAGCTTCGTCTTCAGTTTTTTCTTTCTTTTCTTCTACGCTCGTCTTAGGAGCATCTTGATCCTTACCCGTTTCTTTTTTCTCCATCTTTGGTTGTGTTGTTTGAGTGGCCTTATCCTCAGTGGTTTTTGGGCGTTGCTTTGGTTCATCCAAATGCTTCTGAGGTGTCGGCATTGGTGCTACAACCGTTGTCGGCTTTTCTTCTTCAGGTTTTGGTGTTAAAGTGATCACTTTCGGTTGTCTAACATAGAGAATGTTTCCTTCGAATTTTGCACTGATTTTGTTGAGATCGCAGTTTGCAGAAACTGGAAACTCCACGCGAAATCGACTCCATGTGTTATCTTGGAGCTTTCTTTCACCGCTAATGATCAAGTTTCTTGCTCTAAGTTGAACCCTCAGTTGCTCCTTAGCAAAACCTGTACATTTTCCCATATAAATTCACACGAATTCAAATATTAACTTTAATATGGAACAATGAGAACATGACATATGGGCAAGAAAATATGTGACTTGAAGCAGATCTAAATTTTGATCATAAACAATTATAAGGCCCATGAAAAACTAAAACCAATGGGCCAATTATTTTCTTTTAATGTACATCATGCAAAATCATGAAATTGACCATGCACTTTCCATATTTAGGAAATCTCATCATGCACAATCTTGAATAAAGATTGTCAAACTTGCAAACAACAACATCCTATGTAAACGACTCATTATATGCCAACATAAACATATACGAAAAATATTAAAATAAGTGTAAGAGAACGGACCAGGAAGATAAACGAGTAGGGTATCTGAATCGTCTTCAGGTACCCACTCCATGGAAGGTTCGAAGTCATGATAAACTCTAGCTGCAGGTGTAGGTTGTCCCTTTGATTCCATCTTAATACGATTAGCTTTAGATTGTTAAAATGATGTTTGAAATGCTTGGTGAATTGCAAAACAATGGCAAGATCTTGGTGAATAAATATGCAAACATTTGTTGGAGGATAGTTTGCATTTTGGGGTTTGAATGATACCCAAATTGTGAAGTTTTCTTTCCAACTAGATATACCTTTCTTTCCATTGTCTAGCCTTTTCTTTTAGGTTGCCTTCTTTTCGATTTTCAAAGATTGCTTATGAATCGCATTCTTTCATAATCTTATTACCTACTTAATAATTATACTCTTAATATGTTATTACTTCCGTCCTATAATAAGCGTCATGTTTTGATTTTTTTAAAGTTATTCCTAATGAAAACATATTTAAAACTCAATTCATTCATATATTTTGCATTAAGTATTATACAACACAAAAAATAATAATAGCTAAAGTTAAAGTTGAAAAAAAAAAGACTTCAAAAACTCAAAACTAAACACTTATTATGAGACGGATAGATGATTATATATATGTAAAATATTTCCCATGCAACATACTAGTAACTTTGTACTAAAAAAAAAAAAAAAAAAAAAAAAAAATTGTATATCTAGTTCAAGTATTTTATGTATAATAAATAACTAGTACTATAAAAGAATATATAATATAATTCGATAATCTTTCAAATTATTGTGAAGGGGTTTAGTTAATTGTTTTACAGAGAAATAATTAAGTTCTTTGTTTCTTGTTTACTCATTCTTATGATGTTGCTTTCTTGGCCTCCACTTTTGACCAATGTATTCTTGCTTTAAGTCATTAGAGAAATGATACATGGATCTAAATTTAGGCTTAAACTTAGATTTAAAATCACTTGACATCATCCGGATGTGTTGTAAAATAAGTGGGTCTCTGTCTGTAACCATCAAGATGCTGACACTTAGTTTTAGGTCTAAGTTTAAGTCCATGTATCTTTTCTCAAGTCATTATAATATTATGTACATGAAAATCACACATTACGAGAATCGTTTACGAACAAGCTTGGGTTTCAGAAGGGTGTGCAATAGGTGCCGTCGCACATACCTCCACTTAAAAGGGCCACATTTTTATTAGCTTTACATATAAATCCGTATAATATCAAACATATATCCTTAAACTATATCACTGTATTTACAATACATGAAATTATGAAACTGTACGTATATCCTTAAACTTGTAGGCACACTACACAAAGTGATCATTTGCAGTACGTATAGAATGTGTGATCATTCGTATATGAAATGCACAATACATGAAATTCATAAACATGGAATTTTATTTATGCTTATAAGTGCAAACAGGCATTGTACAATATTATAACTATTGAAATAGTAACTTTATGACCAAATATATAATATAAATTGTTGGAAAACATAATCCATTAATCTTTGTGTCAAATAAAGGCTGCATATTATTTGTGTTGGGCTGCAATTCGCACCAGCAAAACATGAAACATAGCAGTTACTTTAGTTAGTTATTATCAATTATAGGTAGTTAACTTTGAAAGGACATGTTTGTTGGTTCTATTGAACCATCATAACTCTTTGTATCATGTCGTTTCAATATATATATATATATATATATAGGATAGAATTCTGTTTGTAAAAGTAACCCATTCGATTTATATATATCATATTTTAATAGAAGGGTTCACCCCAAAATCTATCTTGTTTCATTTTTATCGTTTTCATGGTGATGTTGGCATGTGGTTGTTTGATCAATTCGATCCTGGAAACCTCCCCTTAGAACCTGTAAACATTGGTATCAGAGCCTATGGGATCAAACAACACCCAAATCATGTTTTACAATCATCACTCAAGATCAAAGATGCATTTTTAAAATATCAAAGGAAAAGAGCAGCCATGAAAATAATGGATGCCGTTTGAAGAGAAAAGAAAAGGCTTGTTTGGTTTTGCCCTTTTAACCAACAAAAGCCATGAAAATGTACTCAAAGGCTATTATAGCACAGAGACGGTGTAGGAAGAAGGCCAAAAAATTTACTTGCCTTGAAGTCTGTTAGGATTTAGAAAATCTAGTAGTTAAAGAGTCGGTCACCTCAAGTATATGTATTCGTTAGAAAGCTCGTAGTCGTAAGCATTTTAATGTTAGTAAGTAGTTTGTTAAGTAACACCGTGGAGGACGGACGGGTCTTTACCCACTGTATGCCTGATCCACAGCCCATAGGAGGCGTGTCTTGTAAGAACCTATAAATACCCTTTACCTAGAAAGGCAAAGGGTTGGAGCTTTAAATATCATTTTTCTTTGTCTCACTAAGTTCCCAAAACTCTTTCACTTTCTCTTTTTAAAACTTCATTCATACGCCCTATATGTGTGTTTAGTTATGTGTTTGTGAAAACCAAAATATTACAAATGGTATCAGAGCCATGGTTTGATCACTCATCTTTCATGTTCTTGGATTTCTAGTGGTTTTCATAAGGTTTTTGGGTTTGAATGAGTTTAGAGTAGTTTGCATCATTTGGATCATTTCTTGTGTTAAAGTTTGGATTTTGATTGTACTTTTGTGTTTAGAATCATTATAAGTGTTTAGGTTTTGGCTTGGAAGGCTTGAATCATCGTGGTTGGGTTGTTTTTGGATTGAAAAGTGATGTTTTTTTGAAAATTTCAAGGATGCGATTTGTGTCTCGACAAGGAATTCTTCTATGCGATTTGTCCTAAATTCTATGCGATTTGTCTATTTAAAGAATGCTTTTTGAAGCGATTTGTCATACTTTGGATGCGATTTGTCACTCTTTGTGAAGCGATTTATCTAGTATGCGATTTGTCTATTGAGACAAAACGACAAGAAAGGACAAAGTAGTAGAAGTAGTGGTGTACTTGTGTACTATGCGATTTGTCAGTTTATGCGATTTAAGTGTTATGCGATTTGTCAACATAAGCGTTTTGACACTTATGCGATTTGTCTAGGATGCCCTAGGGTGCGATTTGTCTGGGGTTCGATTTGTTTTGGGTGCGATTTGTCTAGGGAGCGATTTGTCTAAGGTGCGATTTATCAAGTGTGCGATTTGTCTATTGAGACTTGTCGTTTCTTCATGTTACGTTTTACAGTTTTCTCTTGATTAAGTAAAATCCCGTGAAAGAATCTATTTCCCGGTTTAATCAAAGAGTAGTAAAATCCCGTGGAATCTGTAATCATGTCTACAATCACTTCGTCTGTTGCTGATGACGTTCAAGCTGCAGGTTCTGATACTCGTCCTCCTATGCTGGATAGAACCGATTATGACTCGTGGGCTCAAAGAATCAGACTGTACTGCTTAGGAAAGGAAAATGAGGTTAACATCCTTAAGTCAATTGCTGAAGGACCATATCAAATTGAGACCACCAGAGATATCCTTGAAACTGCTGTTGATGGTTCAGTTATATTAGGATTGGATAGACCAAAGATGTATGATGAGCTTGATGATAAGGAGAAGAAGATATATGATGCAGACATCAGGGCTTCAAATATTATACTTCAAGGTTTACCTAAGGACATCTGCAAGCTGATCAATCACAACACTGAAGCTAAGGCAGTATGGGACAATGTTAAGATGCTTCTCTCTGGTTCTGAATTGACTAAAGAAGACAGGGAGTCTCAACTTTATGATGACTTTGAGAACTTTAAAATGAAACCAGGGAAAAGTGTTACTGAATATTATGTGAGATTCCACAAACTTGTGAATGATATGAGGAATATCAAAATGACAATGCCAAATATCCAGCTCAATTCAAAGTTTGTGAACAACATGAATCCCGAATGGCACAAATTTGTCACTGCAGTCAAACTGAAAAAAGGATTAAGGAACACCAATTACGAGCAACTGTATGCTTATTTGCTCCAAAATGATAAGCATGCTGCATTTGAATGAATGATCATGTAAAAGTTTAATACCAGTACTGGTGATGCAAGTTCTTCAAGTGATTCAACTGCATTCTACACTAATGTAGGAATAACCACCAAAGCATCACAAGTCATACCTACTGGGGATGGTAATCACAAACTTATTCCAGATCCAAGTTATAAGCCTTCAGACTCATTCATGGAACAATTTGCTCATCAAGTGGCTTTAATGGTCAAGAAAAACCTGAACTTTGCCCCACCCACTAACAATCACCTCAGAGCTGCTTCTAACCTTCACAATCATGCTACTGTTAAATATGGAAGGGTAGTTGTGCAAAACGTGCAGGGAAGGCAGAATGCTTATCATCCACATAATGAGCAAGGAAATGTTGGGGTTGGTGGTGGTTATGGTAATGCTGCTATATGTGGAGGATATGTGGGTAATCAGAATCGTGGAAGGAACATAGCCCGGGGACAAGGAAAGCCAATCAAGTGCTACAACTGTGGTGGAGAAGGACACATAGCAAGGAACTGCACTCTTCCAAAATGTCCACAAAATGCAGAGTACTTCAGAGATAAAATGTTACTCATGCAAGCTCAATATAGTGGGGCTGTGTTGAATGAGGAAGAATTGCTATTCCTAGCTGAGGGAAATGCCAAAACGTATGATGCTGATGTGGATGAACAGCCAGTACAAGGTATGGGTCAAAACAATCCCAATGCATTTCAAGTTGCAGAATGTGGTGCATTTGATTCAGATGTCGATGATGAACCAACTGCCCAGACCATCTTCATGGCTAGCATTTCACCAATGGTCTCTCCAAAGGTCTCTTCACCACAACAGGCCAGTCCCTCTAAGGAATCAATCATATCAGAGGTATTAAAATTATTCGATGATGTTGATGGGCAAAAGATTCACGACAAAGTACCATCAACTGAAATCATTGAATCAAATATTGAAAATATGGGTAATAGCAATATTGTCCCATATGATCAATATGTGAAACAAGATGAAAGTGAAATTGTACCAAGTGATGCATCTTCTGCAGTCAATGATGACTATATTTTTTTATGAATACACTGCATGTGCTCCTGATAATTCCATAATCTCTGAACTAAATGCCTATAAAGAACAAGTTGCCATATATGAACAGCGTGCTAAATTTGAACTGACTACCCGTGAGCAGGAGATGGATAACCAAATACGTACAATTATTAGAAAAAGTAATTTTAGGGAAGAAATGTTAAAACAAGAGTTAAACTCCTTACAAGAAAAGCTCAATAAAACTGTTAAGCAAAAGCAAGAACTTCAAGAAAATGTAAAAGTGCTTAAACATGAATTTACTGCTAAGGAATCAAAACTTTTAAATGACTTTTCCAACCTAAAAACGTTGAAAAACAAAATTGAAAATAAACTGTACGTACAAGGGAACATCATTCAGACTGCTCACATGATCACCAAGCATCGAGTCTTAAGCGATAAGCATAGTATTCTCCTTGTAGAGGAACCCAATCCCGAGTATGGTAAAATAGCTAGAGCTGCTCAAAAGGTAGTCTATGATGGTAATGAGATTCTAAAGCCTAGGCAAACACCATCATGTGTAGGAAGCACTGAAGATGATAGAAAATTAGAAGACGCCTCTAGGGAGAAAATGGCAAAGAATTTAAATGATCCTTGGTGTACAAAGCATAATATAAAGCTTAAATCCCATGATTACACTAAAGAAAACTGGATAGCCTTGAATAAGTTTAAACCTCAAACTCAATTAACCCCTGAGCAAGTATTCTGGAAGAAATATTTAGATAAGCAAAAAATCGATAATCTTATTGAGAAGAATCCTCCTTGTAGGAAAATTCCTCCAGCCACTGTGTATCCCCCAAATACACCTATGCATTTAGTGCCCAGAACCCTTTCGACTCAAAGCAAGACCTTAATCAGCCTATATGTGGTCTATCAGTTATTTGTTGATTTTGTGAAAACATGTAAGAAAAGAATTACACCCACAGGGATTACTGAAGGGGAAAAGGGTTTTGAGCAAACTAAAGAGTGTTATTTAACTGAGGTCATTCCTTTCTTTAAACTACTAAAAGAACAATTTGAGAGTCTTTAAAAGGGCATTGATACAGAGATCAAAGAAATGAAAAAGGTGTTTAATGAATTGGAAATTGAGGTCTAAAGATTATGAACGTGAGCTTAAAAGTAATGAAATTAAGAGAAAAAATCTTCATATCTTAAATGATAACTTGATTTCTAGATGTGTTGCTCAGGATGTGTTCTATACTGTTACAAATTATTTTATTACTGCTTCTCAATTTCATGAATTATCTGTTGCCTTGAAAGTTTCCCATGATCGTGTCATTGAGCTTGAGTCCACAAATTCAAAATTGTATGAGAAAATAGAACAAGATGATCATGACAACTTGGTCAAACAGTTTTCTAAATTGGAAGTTGAACATCTTGCTTTGCAATTAAAATATCAACATCTAAAAGAAAATGTTAAAACCTCAAATGCCAAGACATCATCGGATGTTCCTGAGTTTGATACAGTGTTTGAAATTAGAAAACTTGATGAACAGATTCGAGCTCATTGTAACACGATCAAAAGATTGAAAACCCAAATTTCACAATTAAAGTGTGAAAAGAATAATGTGATTGGCTCCCAAATGCCTCCTCCTCTAGATTCTCAAAACTCTCAGAATTTTCATCTTCAAAACATCATTAATGCATTACAACATGAAAATGAATATTTTCTAGCGGAAAATGAAAAGGTTAAATTGCATTTCAAAGAGTTATATGAATCAATTAAAGTCACTCGTGACAAGAACAACGAAAAGGTAACTTCTTTGAAAAATGAAATTGAGAATCTGAAGAGTCAGGTAAAAGGGAAAATGCCAATCACCAATTGTGAGAATACTGCACCAAAGGTGCCTGCTTGTGCTAAATATGCTATGACTGTGAAGTATATTCCACCTCATCTTAGGAATAATGAACTTGCACTTCAAACATATTTTTCGTACCTTAAGGATAGTTTAGAATGTCTCCGAGAAATTGTTGAAGAGGATAAGATAGAGAAGCCACTTGATAGTGTGATTAAGGATGCATGCTTATATACCAAACGATCTCAGGAGCTGTTAGAATGCCTAATAACTATATGTCCTAAATTTGGTACCAATAAAGATAGAGTAGTTATGCCTTGCTCTATGCCCAAAGTCAAGCAAGTGTCCTTTGATGTGCCTCCTAGTACTTCAGATCCTAGCACTTCTAGAATAGGAATGCAGAAAGTAGTGAAACCAACTAATGTTCCCATCCTTTCCTCTACAGGAGTAATCAGTGACACTAAGGCAAGCAGGTCAAAGCCTCCAGGCAATACAAGGCAAGATAGGATCTCGCAAGCTAAGAGTGATCAAGGAAAGGAAGTAGAAGATCATCCTAGGAACAATAAGTTTGAGTTTAATAAGACGAATCGTGTTGATTCTAGTATTAGCTATAAGCGTACTGTAATTAATTTGAATTCTGCTACGTTTTGCAAATCATGTAATGAATGTTTGGTTTCTGATACTTATCATGAATGTGCTGTGAATGAAGTAAAATATGTTGCTAAGTCTCCTGTCAAAACCGTTAGAACTGCTAAACAGGTTAAGGATGTCAGAAGACCAAGGTGGAAAAAGGTTAAAAAACATTGGAAACCAACAGGAAGAAAATTTAGTAATGCAGGTTATCAATGGAAACCTACTGGCCGTAAATTCAATCTTAATGAATTATGACCTAAATTATCTAGATCAATGCCCATTAGGAAATGGATGCCCACTGGTAGAATTATACCTTTAAGAAGTGAACACACTTTGAATAGATCTACTGTCACTACTAGTCCTGCATCTACCTCTAATGATATCATTGATTATGCTTCTGATGTGGGTGTTCCAATCTCGTTTACTAACCAAATGAAACACATTCTTGCATGGGGATCCAAATTATCCAGTCATCCATGCTTGTCTGTGTTCAACTGCAGGTCGTACAAATCGTTCTGTGGTATTTGGACTCAGGCTGTTCCAAGAATATGACTGGAGATCGCTCGCGGCTCATGAACTTCGTGAGTAAATTCATCGGGACTGTTAGATTCGGGAACGACCACTTTGGGGCAATTATGGGTTACGGAGACTATGTTGTTGGTGACAGTGTAATTTCCAGGGTCTATTATGTTGAAGGTCTTGGTCATAATTTGTTCTCTGTTAGTCAATTCTGTGATTCTGATCTAGAAGTGGCCTTTAGAAAACATACTTGCTTCGTTAGAGAACTAGATGGTGTTGAACTTTTAAAGGGAACCCGTAGAACCAATCTTTACACCATCTCTATAGAAGACATGATGAAGTCCTCTCCAATCTGCTTGTTGTCAAAGACTTCGAAAACAAAGTCATGGTTATGGCATCATCGTCTCAATCAATTGAACTTCGGAACCATAAATGATCTTTCTAGAAAGGACCTCGTAAGAGGTTTGCCCAGATTGAAATATGATAACATCAAATAGTCCTGAATATTAAGTGTCAATTTCCCCCAATAATGCTTGTAATTTATATCATTTATATGGATTTACGCTTATTTTCCATTGTTTTCCACTTTCAGGTAAATTACGAGCATTGGAGCTTAAGAGACGCGGAATTGGAGAAATATCAAAAGATTCATCATAGTATGCTGACTTTGAAGAAGTTACGGCGTAACTCATCTCTCACATTACGTCGTAACTAAAGCGTGACTCAGAAAACCAACTCATCAGAAGGTTATGGCGTAACTCTTTCCAAAGGCTACGACATAACTACATTAGGTCAAATGAGGATCCACGCCGCTGATAACTACGCCGTAACTATTCCACCAACTACGAGGTAACCAAGTTTATTGAAGACTACGGTGTAACCACTAATAAGGTTACGCCGTAACTAGCAGATCTAGTGCAAAATACGAAGGAATTGATGGTTACGGCGTAACTCTTATATTAGTTACGCCGTAACCCAGATCTGGCCTATAAATACCCCACGAATTCTAGCATTTCTAATCATCTCATTCCACACACAACAACCAGAGAACGTGAGAAAAAGCTAAAGGCGGGTCTAGAGGAGCATACGGAGCTGTCTCCAAGGGAGAAATCACTCCCCTACGATAAGCATTAGCATTTTATATTTTCTTTACTTTCGATTCATGTATTTCATACCTTTGAATATTGAATTGATTTGTATGGTTAATATGAGCATCTAAGCACCTCTTGGTGTTGGCCTAGTTATGATTCCTTAATTGTTTTGTTTGCGTTTACATTACTTCCGTATAATTATTTATAAGTGTATGCATGCATAGTTTATTAGTAGCTACCCTTGTTTCGGTAGTTTTGAATGGCGATAGAGGCCAATTTCCTAGGAGATATGACCAACTGACCCTAGGTGAGCGGACTGAGACGGGAAGGGTAAGATATGACCAACTGACGAGGACCCTTTCTACTTGTGCGATTTGACCAACTGATCACCTACCGTTTGGATGAACTTAAGAATTAGGGGGTGAGTGTTTAAGTTGCTAACACCCGGGCACTCACTATTATAAATCTAGCATGTAGCGGTACTTAATGACTTGGCTTAGGGGACCAGGAACAACAGGACTTATGAGGGGACACATGACTTCTCCTGTGGTGGCATCTTTGCTGATAGGTTAGGGCGAATTGACCAAATGTTGTCCTCTCGACTTTGATCCCACCTGAAGTAATTGGAAGTAAGTAGACGTAGACATAACTAGCTAGGAGGAATAACTAGGTTAGCACCACTCTCCTCTATTTATTTATCCGTTGCCTTTATTTGATGTTTTCTACTTTAGTAGTTTAATAATTAATTCCTTATCGAAATCATATTCTAAATCTGTGACACCTAGACTTAGTAATAATCCAACACACATAGCTCTTGGGATGACCTCGGCTTTACCAAATACTACACTACACGCGACCGGGTACACTGCCCGTTAGTGCATTAGGGTAGACCACAGGTATAACGAGACTTTATAAATATTAAAACCTGGTCTGTAAAACCTGCATCAAGTTTTTGGCGCCGCTGCCGGGGAGCTATTTTAGGATTTCAGATTAAGTCCATTTTTAGTTTTCTTTCTTAAATGTCAGGATACAAGACTCGCAGCTCGAGGCCTTTTCTGGCCACCCCATTCGATGATCCGGAGAAGCAATTTCGGACAAGGGGAGTTTACTCTCCGGTTCCTATTCACAACATCTTCTCATTTTACGAATCAGACCAGTCTAACGCAGAACCGGAGGTCATCGATGAAAATAATATCGATGACTTAACTATGGAGCAGTATTTGGAGGGACCAAATGAGAACTGCCAACGAAGCTTCGCATAGGATTCTGATACTGAAAAATACTCTATTCCAGATCAAATTATTCGAGAGTTACACAAACTTAAGTTTTCTGGAGACGAAGATGAGGACGTTCAGAATCACGTAGAAGAAGTTCTCCACTTATTCTCTCTTTTCAACGTAAGAGGTACCCCGAGCTATTCGGTTACCGCAAGGATTTTTCCTATGACTCTTACTAGAACCGCGAAGAAATGGTATAACAAACTCCCTAGAGAATGTAAAGAAGCATGGGATAAACTAAGAAAAGAGTTCGTCCATCAATTTTGCCCTCCTTAAAAAATGGCCAAACTTCTTGGTAAAATCTATCAATTCGTCCAAGTTGGAGAAGAAACGCTTTACCAGGCATGGGAAAGATTTAATGAGCTACTCTATCGATGCCCCACCAATGATTTGAACAAAAATCAGATCGTTTACGTCTCCTACCGTGGAATTAATGCACAAACACGAGAACTTCTCGATTCCCCGAGACCTATTCCTAGCATGACTCCTGACCAAGCCTTGGAATGTATTCAACGGATTTCTGAACATTGCTACAAATGGCATATGGATACAGGGTACGGACCAAGAGACAATTTCAATCATAAGGTAATGAAGACGATAACAAAACAAGAATATAATTATGGGGAAATTTTTGAAAAACGAAGGATAGAAAGAGATGCAGGATTGAGAGGGTTAAGAGTGTGTTTGGGACTAAAACCGGGAGCAATCTTGAAAAGAAGATTCTTGACCACATCAATAAATAAAGGGAACGAGATAATAGAATTGAAAAAATGATGAAGACATTCGTGGATAACACAGTATCTTCTCTCAAAATTCACGAAGATAGGATTAAGAGATTAGAAAGGAGTGTTAGCTCATGTTCGGAAGCCATCACTGGTTACCTAGCAGCTCGGGAAGAGGAAGTTGTCAACACGGTGGAAACTATCCTTGAAGAGCCGATGACTTTTCGGAAAAAGTTAAGCAACAAATCAGCATGGAAAGACAATCACTTCTGGACCAAGCTTTACCGGTAAACTCCCCTATCAATAATTCTATTAAAACTAATCATGATGATATTCCACAAGAATTAAGCAATGATGAGACAATTCACCTCAACGAAAGTTGTTCAGCAGTTTTGAGAAACGAGCTACCACAAAAGGAAAAAGATCCGGGATGTTTCACTCTCCCTTGCTTGATCGGGAGTCTCAATATGTGTAATGCCCTAGCTGTTCTTGGAGCAAGTATTAGCATAATGCCTCATTTGATGTTTTTACGTATGGGGATTGGTGACTTAAAGCCGACCCAGTAGATTTTGTGATTCTTGACATTCCGAAAGACAACAGAATACCTGTCATTTTAGGTAGGCCTATGCTTGCTACTGCCCATACTAAGGTGGATGTCTTTGCTGGAAAGTTAACTCTTGAAGCTAATGGAGAAATTGCAACGTTCGGACCTAATGAACTCCTGTCTACCCCTCAAAAGGTATGTGCAATTGACCAGTAGGCAGTTTTGGTGACGCTTTAGAAGAATTTCTTAGCGACCCCCCGGATCCTGGCGAGGTTGATTCGGAGAGAGATTTTGATGTTTTTGTCAACTTCGAGGAAGAGGATAATTTAGGAATCATTGCTGAAGACCTTTCAAGTGACGTCGAAATGGCCCATTGGCATGATAACTCTACAAAGGCTTTTTCGCAAACCAATCAACCTAGATTTCATGAGGTAGGAACCCGAATACATCATAGAAACCCTTATTATCTAAAGATCTCATGCAAAATCGGGTTCATCGACTTCCACCCACTTATTGACACTTTTTCCCCAGTCAACATCATGTCGAAAGAATGCTACAACCAAGTTATGAAGAAAGAATTAGAATATAAGGGAAATAACTTTCTCGGGTTTGCAACTAACATCCATGTCTTCGTTGGAACTCATTCATTTTTGGTGGACTTTATGGTTTTAGATGACGTAAGCGAATTTGTGGAAGATGGACTTATGGGAGTAATTTTAGGAAAGTCTTTTCAGGAAATGTCGGGGTTAGATAAAAATGAAAAATAAGGGTTAGTATGGTTGAAGATAAAAGATGATAATACTATTTTCAAAATGCCGAGAACGATCAAGAACTTTAAAAATTGAACCAAGAGGTAGTTGAGCCAAGCCCAACCACTACTCGATATCAGTGAGGAAGACAAAGAAAAAGGTATTGACCACCCTTACCAGAAAATCAAGAGTTTCTACTCAGGCTGTTTAGAATTAGGGGATGACTACAAACGGGATGAGAATTTGGTAAGTTGGATCCAACGTGGAGATTGCCATATCCACGAAATGACCAACAAACACTGGTAGCCCCGCGACTCTGAGTCTAACTTAAAGACTCGTAAATAAAGAAAAGTGCTCTTTCGGGAGACAACCCGAAATATCCCTTTCTTTTGTTTTATTTCCATTTCTTTAGGTTTTTGTGTTTTCTAACCATTTTTTCAGGAAATGAGGAAGTAATTGCTGCTGCAGTTTGCTGATCTGACCAGAGTTACGACGTAACTCATCTATATGATTACGCCGTAACCAACTTTTTGCAGCAGAATTCCTGACGCATTACTAATTACGGCGTAATACCATCTCTGTGGTTACGCCGTAACCACTCGCTTTGCAGCTTATGCCAGGTTTTGCCAGTTACGGTGTAACTCCCTCAAAGAGTTACGACGTAACCTTCCTCTGCTTTAATTCTTTCATTTTAAAACACAATAACCTTGTATTAGTATTTTAAATGAACTTTGTAGGTGTGTTCCCTGTAAACCCTCACGAGACTTCACTCGTCCACTTGGGACACCAAGTGGTTTAAAAGGCTTGTTGCATATGCTAAATGCAACCGTGATTCCTACGAAAGTGAGTTAGGTTTGTTTTTCATTTTTCATTTTTTTCTGTTTAGAATTATGCTTGTCGGTAGTGTGATTTCAGGGATTGAAGTTTGTTCATGATGCTTATACAAAGGCACATCTCTTTTTCGTGGGCCTTCTTTCTTTTTGGAGCAAATTTCAGGGAAGTTCTCGCTCTAATTCTACTTTTATCTTCACCTTTATTTAAATGCTTAGTACAAAAAGGACTTTGTACAATTCAAGTGGGAGGACGGGAGTAGAATTATCTATTGAACATTATTTTGCCCTCGTATTTCTAGTTTATTTTGAAAAATTATGCCATTTTTAAAATTTTGACATGTTTTTCTTAACCTAACTAGATTAGACCTTAGCTGAGCACATACAACCCTTGATATTTTATGGTGAGATTAGCCTTATCCGTTTCCAATATTTTACCCCAAATCCACCAAATTATGAGTGTGCCGGTAGCTTGTAAACTTTAGAACTTTGCCTTTGCATCATTTCGAGACCATAGATGAGGTATGTTGAGTTAGCTCGATGTATTTGGACTTTTCAGTTTTAGAAGGAAATATTATAGGATTATCACCCAAATAGCTTACCATTGTGTGTCTATCGATTAGTCACCTCGACTTCTCGACCCCCCTGTGAAACCCTTTTGTTGCACTCACCTTTAGTGCAAGATACCCCTAGATACACCCATCTGAGCCATTCCTTTCATTTTGTTAACCCAATATATTGTTTCGATACACCTTAGCCTACCCTGTAGTCTTTATTTGTGATTGGGAAGTCATCATTTGCCTAAGTTCAAGGTTCAAGTAGAAAGGTTCGGAAATCACACTTTCGTCGACGACATATTCCTGAAGATCATTGAAGACCCCCCAAATTCCCATTGTTCATCTCAAGTGGGGGGATATTATGTTTAGTTATCATTGTTATGTTAAAAAAAAAAGTGATTCGAAAAAAAAAATTGTTTTGTTATTGTAATGTGCGATGTTATAAGTACTATGTTATGAGCTTTATAGATTTAGTATCGAGGAGGCCACCTCGGTCACATTTGAAGTATGGAGTTGGTAATTATGCCAACAGTTGAAGAAAAGGTAGTGTGCCCATCACGACGTCCTCTAATGACACATCTACCTAGCATTTCATGATCCGGTTTCTTGACTTCAAAGCTTGAACTTTGGGCGGACGGTAAGTGGTGATGACTTGGTTATAGATTTAGACTACCTGCTTGTTTTTTATTTTACACCATTTATATATCCCATGTCTTATCCTACCCTTTAGTCATGAAGCGTGTCTAGGTGATGCAGCGAGCAATCTTTGGTGTCTTGGCCATGGATTTGTTCATGTATCATTGATTTTGTCCACTTCGCCATGACATGTTAGTAATGACGAGTCACCCCTGAACCTTTGTCGTGTCTGTTGGTTTGTGGGAGTCTTAAAACACGACAAAACAACTAATCATGTATGAGCCGATGGGGGCACACACGATAAACATGAGTATACGTGACGAACGTTAATAATACTTGAATATAACTATACCCGTTCATGGAACTTGACCCGTTTTCATTAAACTATCCATGTACATATTTCTGGACTTGGGTCGATTTAAATGAGCATGCCTTGGGCCTTGTAGCTTGGAAAATGAGTAGGCTGGAAAGGGGCGTGGGCTTGCTTGGGTTTGGAACTTGTCTAACAAGTTTGAATCCAAGTGGGAGTCGGTTTGTGTTTGTATATAAACAAACACAACACCTTGCAAAACACACGCATAAAATTCTGTATACCCTTATTCCTAAAACCGATTCACAGGTTCCTATTTTCCCAAATCCTTAATCGACTTTCTTGCCAAGTCGTTTAGGTTTAATTCTTGTTTATTCACTTGCACTCGATTCAAGTAAGTTGGAATTACAAGTTTGGTGTTTGTATCTGCTGCTCCTTGTAGACATAACAACAGCAACAAACAAGTTTTCTGGTTCTCGTCTTGGTTTGTTTCTCGGATAGAATTACAGGAATATATCGGATAAGCTTTATCCGATATCGGGTGTGGTTTTGTTTTTGTTTCTTGGACAGAATATATTGGGCAGAAAGAAAGTTGTTTTCTTGGAGGTTTACTACTCGTGGGTATTATTCAAGGTCAAAGTGTTGATTGGTTTATTTATTACGTTCTCGGCTAGCCATTTATCGAACGTATACGTTAATCGGGTTTGTGTGTGATACTCTTCAAGCTATCTATTTTAGATACTTAAGGTTTTGTTTTGGTTTCTTGTTCCGTTACTAGAGATCAATTGCCAAGCAAGGTTAGCTATTCTATATCCCTTTTATTAATTAATTATTGTATTAATTAACTGTTTATTAATTATGTGGTTAACCTAATTGCGATTACTAGATCCTTATCCGCTGCGTACTCGTAGAGGTTAATGGTTAACTGGTTCTAAAATCCCAACAATGGCATCACGAGTCAACTCGTTTTTGCGATTATGGGTTACACGTTTCTGAATAAATAAACATGTTTTAAAAGGCTGCATGAAACCTAATTTAGTTATTTGTTTTATTTTATTTTGACAATTACATGCAATACTTGTCAATTTTTAATAAATAATAACTAGTCACACACAAATTAAAATTATATTGATAATTAGAATTAATTGTTAATTGGAATTAATTTGTTAATTAGAATTTAATTTACATGTTAATTATAAATTACTTTGTTAATTGAAATTAAATTGTTAATTTAGAATTACATGTTACTTAAAATTACTTGCTAATTAGAATTAAAAGTTAGTTTGAATTTATTAATTGTTAATTAGAATTATTATGATAATTAGAATTACATATTGTTTATAAATACACAAGATTGCGTTATTACTTGATAATTGAGATTGCCATGCTATTTTATGTGTTTTCCGGCCACAAGACCCACTCAATTGCTTTTCTAAGTGATGTATGGGGCGATCTAGGTATTACATCCTAGTGACGGTCTTATGGTTCTCCGTTTGGGGAAGACTCGCAAGAGAACTCGAAACAATATGTGGTTATTTATATTGATGTTTATGCTTGTATGTTTGTGATTCCTATATATGCATTATTACTTGCTTTGACACCTAATTTTATGCAATATGGAATAATACATATCGTAACCATAACATTAATATTGGTATTTATTTACACGCCTAAATACCATGCTCATTGTAACCTGCTATTTGATTCGTGGAAAATTGTTTTTGTAAAATAAAATGACCTAATATATGAAACACGTTTTCAAGAATTTAAAAACTATACGCTATGGACACTTGGGATGTACGGCTCACCCACTAGAACAAACTCAAAAGGGGGTTCAAAGAGGTACGCACAGTCGCACCGAAAGGATGTATAAGGTTATTCTTCAGTGCTTACCTGGTCCTCTGCCTCCCTTTGCGTTTGATTGGAGCTACCGTGAACCATGATGATCACTACAGTGTCATTAACAAAGTTTTTAAAATTAGTGTTACAAAGTTGTTTTGCATGCTTCTTTGTACACGACTTTTACCACATTTATATGTGCATACCTATTTGTTAATTTTAAGTCTATGCCATCCAACTATGAACACGTGCACTTGGATTGACTTCTCTGATCAGACCTAAGGGCCTTTCCAACCCATGGTAATTATTTCTCACTGGTCAGACCTCTGGTTATTTTTACACGTTCATACTTGGTCGACTTATTTCGAGTTAGCTTGGTCAGACCTTGAACCCGAGGCATAAGATGAGAACTAAACATGCTTTTGACATTATTACTTGATACTAATGCCTTAAACAGTCTCATAAATCTACGAGTTGCATTATGCAATTAACGCTCGTCGCTTACCTCTTGTCCTATTTTTTTACACACTGGTCAGACCTATGGTAATTAAGTGGGGTTGCAGGATGGATCTTAGTCTTAATTAGTAATGAATTGGGTAGTTAATTCTTTTAAGAATGTAATTATCGAAAATACTATAATTGAACTTTTTATGTTCTGATTAATTGTGTTATTGCAACATAATTCGTAAACAAAGTTGTTTTTTTTTAAAGACAAACTTAGTCTCTTTTCCTAGTAAGAAGAGTGAGACTTATACCTATCTTTTCTCCGTAGTTGACAAACTAAGATAGGATTACAAATCAATGAACTCATTTATGATCTTTCATTACCCTTTTGTGGTCTAGAGTTAATTGAAAGATAGAATATTTTGTGTAACTAGAAACATTGTGTTTAGAGCTACCAAAATAAATAACATCCTGCACTTGTCACGATGTATGAGTTTAAACCGCAAAGAGTAAAGGAATTACCAACATATTATGCTAGGTAATCTTATTGGACTCTTATTATTCCTAAAGTGCTAAATACCCTTGAGGCATTGTAGACGATAAAGGAGGAATTGCATGCTAAAGATTCAAGTTAATTGAATAAAAGAATGGCTAGTCCATTGTCTACATAAGTAAAACTTCATATACTCTGTTCAATACCTAAGTACATGCTACTCGTAGGCATTTGAAGAGAATAGGAAAGTATATAAAACTGCTATATGCTTTCTACTGGAAATGTAACACTTACAATGTTGACAAATCCAGTGGGAGCAGTTGCATTTTATTACTGAAATATCATTCATGTAATGTTGTCAATTTCAGTGGTAGCTACGAGATTAATTTCCTGTTAGTCACCCATATTATTTCAAACTAGCTTTGAAATAATCCATTACTTTCCGAATATGAACAACCATTGCTTAAAGGAAAATTGCATTTTATTTTATAAGATAACACGTTGCCTTCCTGATGTCGCTTCCTGAAATGTTATCTATAGAATAATAATCCACAATTCCTTATTACAGGTTATGGTTCTAAAACTACTTATGATATCTATGACATTATCATATCGTTTGAACAATCAATCACGTGTTGTTTGTTTTCATACTATGATGTTGTACCTTACACAAGTGGGAGAAATCTCAAAGTGTGTGCAAGGAACAACAAAGGAAACTAATAATTCTACTAGGACTTAAACACGTTAGATGTTTAATGCCCTACTACATGTAAATAAGAATTCTACTAGGACTTAAACACATGAGATGTTTATTGCCCTACTACATTCTAATAATGATTCTATTAGGACTTGAACACGCTAGACGTTTGTTGCCCTACTACATTCAAATATCATGATATTGTGTATAGATACTTCAACATTAGACTACATGTTTAAGTCAACATAATTATGGTTATATGATACTGATCATAATTCTGAAGTATAAAATTAACTTGAAATTACTATAGAACTCAATAGTTTGCGTCCATGATTACTTTTGTTAGTATAATTATGCTTACATGTTAAGACATAATTATAAAGTCCTTGAATTTATCAATGACTTATAACATAAAGTATATATAGTAAATGTGTTATGTCTTCTCGTTAACACATAAACTTGAGGCTTTGAATTATTCAAAGACTAATAATGTATTATTGAAATGTTATGTTTTCTTGTTAACACATAAACATATAATCCTTGAACGGTTCTGTCTTCTTGTGAACACGTGAACATAAGGTTCTTGTATTGTTCAATGAATATACATTATTGCATGCACTTGGTTCGTAAATACTTTATATGCAATTTGGCTCGACCCAATTGACAAGTATTTGGTCCAAAGAGAATTAAGTTATCTATAGAATTCTGATATATTTTCACAAATCTAATAACTCATAGGATACCACTTCATTATGGTATGTCTAATGTTTTGGATCAAACCTTATTCATATTTTTTGGTTCCTGATAGCTTTAATTGCTCTACCTCCAAAACATATCAAGGTTAGAAATTGCGTGTGTCATGGTTGCACTCAATAGAGTTCAAACCTAGAAGGCATTCAAGACAAACCATAACTGAAAACCCTGATTCATTAGGGATTTGAGGTTTTACCACTCAAACCAATAGAATCATAAACTCTTTTGGATTTTTGATTTTTCTACATTTCCTAGCTTGAAGATTGTAGTTTTGGTGTTCTTCCTAGCTTGACGAAACACAAAACTGTTGTTAGAACTTTTGGTTAAAGAGTGATACTAAATTAGAGTTTTTCTATGAACCCTAATTTGAGTTGTTGGAAGGAATTCCATTATGTCTTGATTTAAGTTCTGAATCTGTTAAAATCTTATGAAGCATTTTATTAACAAATCTTGAGATGAGAACTTAAAATGTATTTTGTGGTTCTCCATAAAGAACAATTTATTGTTGCTTAAATACTTAGTATTTAGAGAATTGTCTCTACTTACAAAAGTAAGTGGGAGAATATACATATCTCAAAGTTTTTGAGAACAAAATACTTAACCTTCTAAAATTCACTTATTAATGTCATACTAATGTTAAATATGAAAATGTTAACTGAAGTATAATGATTACTCTCATTCATAAATCCGCAAGGTGCCTCATCACCTGAAGTGATATTTTTAATATCAATGCTGAGGAAATATAAGTTAGGAGATTATTGTAAATCAGCTAACTACTAAAATATATTATCACATCTTGAATCTGATAAATGTTTGTAGAACTGTGAATGATAAGATGTAGTCCTTAAAAGGAAAATTGAGTTTTGAGCTTGATTGTTATTTCGCCTAACAGTTAACCTATGAGGTTGGAATGAGTTTCTTTTGAAGAATGACTCACAAGGACAAAATTGTATACATATTAATGTTTGGCATTTAATAAGAAGTTTTTAATCATTCTTAAGCAATTGACTGTGATTAAATTTTCTTATATAATACATGCATTAATTATATAAAGATATTTAATTGTCATACATGTGATTTATATGTTGAATATGACAATTAGATTTTATAACTCTTTCTTTATGATTACCTTTAGCGAGGACGGTGTGTAATGAAAAGGGTTATAAATTTATATTATCTTTATGTAGTATACAAAATTTGAGCAATCCATTTTTGGATTGGATCATGCATCTAAGAGCTGAGATCTTGAATTTAATTACAATATGATTCTGGTTGAATTAAGATGACTCTTGAGTATATCTGACATTGAGTGAGAGCATTGTGTTTTTCCTTAAAATTTACATGTTGAAGATATCATTCTATTTAAGCTAGATATTAATCCTTAAGCTTGGAATGAAACTTCGCTTGGAATTTAAGGAATAAAACAAACAACCTTGGAATGTATGTTTATATGGAATAAACAAATGCGGAAAATTCAGTCTGACACAAATGCAATATATCATTTGAGCAAGTCTTAAAATGGTATATTTCACTTAGAATAATTTACATGGATGGAAACCTTGTATTTTTAAACTAAGGGTTTATCATGTATATATTATATTGTGTATAAGACTAGTTGTTGCTTTTGTATAAGAACAATATGAGCTGAAAACAACAATATCTAATTGAGAGTGTTTAGATTATTGTTTTTTATAAATGTTTACGAATTATAAAGCATAGTGTTGTATAAGTACGAATGATGCTAGAGGATTATTAATACTAGTTGTAGTAGGATTTTATCATTTATGAAAAATCTGCTAACTAGTTATGCTCAACATAGAGCATTGTTGCATTACACATTAATGAATGAGAATACTTTACACTTTTAGAAACTGTAAAGATGACTGTCAGTATGTCGTTGATTTCTAATACCTCATGCAAGGTAAGACGACATCTCCATACTATAACTCTTGCAATAGTATGAGCATATGAGATAAGACACTCATCTTATATTTCAAATCACTCACTATATGTGATATTTGAAACAAGTATTCGGAAAGTTTACTCAGATGACTATTTAGTTTTTTTCTTTTAAAGAAAGGTTGAGAATGTTGGAAACATTAGGGTTCAACTTACTAAATGAGTTTCATGCATATCTGTTTTAGTATTTGGATAATTGGGATTGAAAGACCATTTTTACCTTATGATGAATAAAGATACTTGGTATTTGTTATTCATTCATATAATAATTGTTATCCTATATTTGTATGTTTAATCCTTGAGTAATTTTATTATTCTAAATATGTCCATTGTCGGTTAACAATATGGGAATATTGTTATGTAAGGCAAATGTGAGTGTTGGTTATATTCTAATGAGAATGTGGATTGTTCCCACCAAACTCATATGTATTCACTAGAGATGCATATTGGATTCCCCAACTTTCAAACATTTACTTTTGGATACTTGTCATAAGTAAAATATTGAAAATGGTTTGTTATCTTCATCCTTAGACTTGAGATACAAGCAAGTTCTGTTATGTGTGGATATCATTTTTAGCAAGTATAAGCAAAACGCTATCTGAACAAGGTAGTTATAAAAGCTATATTTCGGAGTGATGTGAAGCAGCATCCACAACACTTGTAGTCAATAAAGGATTTGTTACACCACTTGATATGTGCAGAAAGATACCATGGAGCCTCTCCAGATTTAATAAGATAATTGTTCGGCTGAACCTAAAGGGTAATGCAAGATGATACTTGATTACATTTGGTATATCTAATTAAATTCTATAACAAGATTCTAAATGGTTAAACTATATGGAATGATTTGAGATCCATAATCCATGGTTTAACAGTATCTATAACAAAGGATGATTAGAGCAAGACATTGAATGACCATGCTACTGAGAAACTTTTACAAAACTATTCTCTCAGACACTTTTAGTTAAAAAGCGAGTGAGAGCGTTTGCTAGGCGTTTTCGTCGTTAGTTTTGTGTGCCATTCGACACACCAACTCCCAAGTGGGAGCTGTTGGTTTGTGGGAGTCTTAAAACACGACAAAACAACTAATCGTGTATGAGCCGATGGGGGAACAGGCGATAAACACGAGTATACGTGACGAACGTTAATAATACTTGAATATAACTATACCCGTTCATGGAACTTGACCCGTTTTCATTAAATGATCCATGTACATATTTCTGGACCTGGGTCGATTTAAATGAGCATGCCTTGGGCCTTGTAGCTTGGAAAATGAGTAGGCTGGAAAGGGGCATGGGCTTGCTTGGGTTTGGAACTTGTCTAACAAGTTTGAATCCAAGTGGGAGTCGGTTTGTGTTTGTATATAAACAAACACAACACCTTGCAAAACACATGCATAAAATTCTGTATACCCTTATTCCTAAAACCTATTCACAGGTTCCTATTTTCCCAAATCCTTAATCGACTTTCTTGCCAAGTCGTTTAGGTTTAATTCTTGTTTATTCACTTGCACTCGATTCAAGTAAGTTGGAATTACAAGTTTGGTGTTTGTATCTGCTGCTCCTTGTAGACATAACAGCAGCAACAAACAAGTTTTCTGGTTCTCGTCTTGGTTTGTTTCTCGGGCAGAATTACAGGAATATACCGGATAAGCTTTATCCGATATCGGGTGGGGTTTTGTTTCTGTTTCTTGGACAGAATATATTGGGCAAAAATAAAGTTGTTTTCTTGGAGGTTTACTGCTCGTGGGTATTATTCAAGGTCAAAGTTTGATTGGTTTATTTATTACGTTCTCGACTAGCCATTTATCGAACGTATACGTTAATCGGGTTTGTGTGTGATACTCTTCGAGGTATCTATTATAGATACTTAAGGTTTCGTTTTGGTTTCTTGTTCCGTTACTAGAGATCAATTGCCAAGCAAGGTTAGCTATTCTATATCCCTTTTATTAATTAATTATTGTATTAATTAATTATTTATTAATTATGTGGTTAACCTAATTGCGATTACTAGATCCTTATCCGCTGCGTACTCGTAGAGGTTAGTGGTTAACTGGTTCTAAAATCCCAACAGTGTCTACCCATATTGCCTTCGAGAATTGTTTAGCCCTTAACTCTAGTGGTGGAGATTTGTGTAACCGCCAAGCTTATGATAGAATACATGCTATGACTGTGTGATTGAGTGATCACCCCGAAATTGACACTTAGAATAGTTGAGAGATTTGAGTGTTTTGTTCCCATTTCGTGAGGTGTTCGACTTTGTTTTATTCTAGCATAAGGGATATGTAAACTTATATTTTCCAAGTTTTGGGAGATATCTTTTTAGGAATCTTTCTAATAAGGTCTACTTGAGGGCAAGTAGAGTTCAAGTGGGGGGATATTTGATAACATCAAATAGTCCTGAATATTAAGTGTCAATTTCCCCCAATAATGCTTGTAATTTATATCATTTATATGGATTTACGCTTGTTTTCCATTGTTGTCCACTTTCAGGTAAATTACGAGCATTGGAGCTTAAGAGACGCGAAATTGGAGAAATATCAAAAGATTCATCATAGTATGCTGAATTTGAAGAAGTTACGGCGTAACTCATCTCTCACATTACGCCGTAACTAAAGCGTGACTCAGAAAACCAACTCATCAGAAGGTTACGGCGTAACTCTTTCCAAAGGCTACGACGTAACTACATTAGGTCAAATGAGGATCCACGCCGCTGATAACTACGCCGTAACTATTCCACCAACTATGGCATAACCAAGTTTATTGAAGACTACGGCGTAACCACTAATAAGGTTACGCCGTAACTAGCAGATCTAGTGCAAAATACAAAGGAATTTATGGTTACGACGTAACTCTTATATTAGTTACGCCGTAACCTAGATCTGGCCTATAAATACCCCACGAATTCCAGCATTTCTAATCATCCCATTCCACACACAACAACCAGAGAACATGGGAAAAAGCCAAAAGCAGGTCGAGAGGAGCATACGGAGCTGTCTCCAAGGGAGGAATCACTCCCCTACGATAAGCATTAGCATTTTATCTTTTCTTTACTTTTGATTTATGTATTTCATAACTTTTAATATTGAATTGATTTGTATGGTTAATATGAGCAGCTAAGCACCTCTTGGTGCTGGCCTAGTTATGATTCCTTAATTTTTTTTTGCGTTTACTTTACTTCCGCATAATTATTTCTAAGTGTATGCATGCATAGTTTATTGGTAGCTACCCTTGTTTTGGTAGTTTTGAATAGCGGTAGAGGCCAATTGCCTAGGAGGTATGACCAACTGACCCTAGGTGAGCGGACTGAGATGGGAAGGGTAAGATATGACCAACTGATGACCGTTTCTACTTGTGCGATTTGACCAACTGATCACCTACCATTTGGATGAACTTAAGAATTAGGGGGTGAGTGTTTAAGTTGCTAACGCCCGGGCACTCACTATTATAAATCTAGCATGTAGCGGTACTTAATGACTTGGCTTAGGGGACCAGGAACAATAAGACTTATGAGGGGACACCTGACTTCTCCTGTGGTGGCATTTTTGCTGATAGGTTAGGGCGAATTGACCAAATGCTGTCCTCTCGACTTTGACCCCACCTGAAGTAATTGGAAGTAAGTAGACGTAGACATTACTAGCTAGGAGGAATAACTAGGTTAGCACCACTCTCCTATATTGATTTATCCTTTGCCTTTATTTGCTTTTATCTGCTTTAGTATTTTAATAATTAATTCCTTATCGAAATCATATTCAAAATTTGTGACACCTAGACTTAGTAATAATCCAACACACATAGTTCTTGGGACGACCTCGGCTTTACCGAATACTACACTACACGCGACTGGGTACACTGCCCGTTAGTGCATTAGGGTAGACCATAGGTATAACGAGACTTTATAAATATTAAAACCTGGTCAGTAAAACCTGCATCAAAATATGAGAAAGATCATCTTTGTTCAGCATGCCAATTGGGAAAAAGCGAGAAATACGCCCATAAACCCAAACCTGCAAACACAATTGTGGAAGTTCTTCATACTCTTCATATGGATTTGTGCGGACCCATGAGAGTGCAAACTATAAACGGGAAGAAATATGTGCTAGTCGTGGTTGATAACTACTCTCAATTTACTTGGGTTAAGTTTTTGAGGTCAAAGGATGAAACTCCATATGTCATCATCAAACTTATCAAACAGCTGCAGGTTCGACTTAATAAAACTGTCAGAATTATCCAAACAGACTATGAAACTGAGTTTGTTAACAAAGAACTAAGTCAATTTTATGAAAGCATTGGAATCAGTCATCAAAGAAGTGTTCCACGTACTCCTCAACAGAACGGTGTAGTTGAAAGACGAAATCGAACTCTTGTCGAAGCTGCAAGGAATATGCTGATCTACTCAAAGGTTCCAATGTTTCTCTGGTCTGAAGCCATTGCCACTGCCTGCTATACCCAAAACCGTTCCCTTATCCATACCACTCATGGAAAAACTCCTTACGAACTTGTCCACAATCGAAAACAAGATCTTTCTTTCCTTCGTGTATTCAGTGCTTTATGCTATCCAACGAATGATGGTCAAGATTTTGGAAAGTTAAGAGCCAAGGCGGATATTGGAGTTTTTGTTGGTTATGCACCAAACCGGAAGGGTTACCGAATCTACAATAAAAGAACCCGTGATATCATGGAAACTATTCACGCCACGTTCGATGAGCTGTCTGAGCAAATGGCTCTTGGACAATCTAGTTCTGGACCTGCATTTCAACATTCATTAAGTAGTCCCATTAGTTCTTCTCTTGTACAGAATCCCTCACCTACAGTTTCATATGTACCTCCTTCTGAAGAAGATTTGAAAAAATTGTTTGATCCGATGTTTGATGAATACTATGAACCTCTTGCCAATTATCAATCTACACCATCAACAGTGGCGGCTCCTAATCCAGTCAACACAGATAATCCATCAGTTTCTGTGTCACTAACTCAAGAAGCGTCTGCTGCAGATCACTCATCATCATCCTCAAATCCTTAAATCTCGAGTGTACATCATGGAAATGTTTCTGCCAACTATGATGGAGATAACCCCTTTGCCACTCCAGAAGATGCACCGTTTGAAAATATATTTGCCCCTGAACCAACACATGAACCATCTTCATCAGGGAATCCAAATTCTGCTACAGCAGTTCCTCATCACCAACCACATGAACATCTCAGAAAATGGACACATGATCATCCATTGGATAACATTATTGGAAATCCGTCTCGTCTGGTATCCACTCGTAAACAACTTGCCACAGATGCCTTATGGTGTTTCTTCAATTCTATATTATCAAAGATCGAACCTAAAGATGTCAAAATAGCAATGTCTGAGGACAGCTGGTTTAGTGCTATGCAAGAAGAAATCCATGAGTTTGATCGTCTTGATGTATGGGAATTGGTACCTGCTCCAGATTGTGCTATGATCATTGCTCTCAAGTGGATCTTTAAAGAAATCTTGATGAGCACGGTGATGTTCTGAAGAACAAGGCAAGATTAGTGGCTAAAGGATACCGACAAGAGGAGGGTATCAAATTTGAAGAATCATTTGCTCCGGTTGCACAAATTGAGGCTATCAGAATCTTTCGGTCTAATGCAGCTAGCAAGAACATGGTGGTTTATCAGATGGATGTAAAGACTGCTTTTCTGAATGGTGATCTCAAAGAAGTAGTTTACGTCAGTCAACCTGAAGGTTTTGTGAATCCAGAGCATCCTACCCATGTCTACCGCTTGAAGAAGGCGCTTTACGGCTTGAAGCAAGCTCCAAGGGCATGGTATGATACACTGTCAAAGTTCCTATTGACAAATGGATTCAGCAAAGGAGCAGTTGATCCCACATTGTTCACCCGAAAGTCAGGCAAACACTTAATTCATGTTCAAATTTATGTTGATGATATTATTTTTGCCTCGACCGACCCTAATGAATGTGACCTCTTTTCTAAGGAGATGGGCTCCAAATTTCAAATGTCTATGATGGGACAAATGTCATTTTTCTTGGGATTACAAATTTCACAAAGTCTAGGAGGCATTTTCATTAATCAATCTAAATATGCTAATGAAATTTTAAAGAAATTTGGATTTGATTCTTGTGACCCTGTTGACACTCCCATGGTGGAGCGCACAAAACTGGATGAGGACAACTCAGGGATCATGGTTGATCAAAAAAAATATCGAAGTATGATTGGATCCATGATGTACCTCACAACCAGTAGACCTGATATTCTGTTCGATGTATGCATGTGTGCTAGATACCAGGCTAAGCCTACCAAAAAGCACCTTGAAGCGGTTAAACGGGTCTTTCGGTATCTCCAAGGAACCATTAACATGGGACTTTGGTATCCGAAGGACACCAATATGTCACTAACAGCATATGCAGATGCATACCATGTAGGGTGTCAAGATACACGTCGAAGCACATCAGGTGGTGCTCAATTCTTGGGAGATAAATTAGTAAGCTGGTCTTCAAAGAAACAAATGAGTACGTCTATATCATCTACAGAGGAGGAATACATAGCCATGTCATCTTGTTGTGCTCAAATACTATGGATGAGATCACAACTATCTGACTATGGCTATAAATTCAACAAAATCCCTCTGTATTGTGATAACAAAAGTGCCATTGCTCTCTGCTGCAACAATGTTCGACATTCAAGAGCAAAGCATATAGACATTCGACACCATTTCATCAGGGAACAAGTGGAGAAAGGTGTGGTGGAACTATATTTTGTGAGAACTGATCAGCTGGCAGACATCTTCACTAAAGCTCTTCCTAGAGAACGTTTTGAGTTTATTCTTCCGCGACTTGGACTAAATAGTCTACAACCGGAAACACCCAAACGTCTTCAAGAGGAAGAAGAGGAGTAAAGGCTTTTCTTCGTCTATCTCTTGTACATACTTATCAAAAAAGCAAAATACAAAATTACAAAACCCACAAAAAGAAAATAGAAAAATATAAAATTTCAAAATCCATAAAAATCAGAAAATTTTAGAAAAAGCCCAAAAATATTATTTTTCACATCAATTTTCAGTTCTTCGATAACATCTACGGACTTTGATTTTTCACTCAAAGAATGGCACGGGTCTTTAGATGAAGTTCGAATGTACATAAACTTCTTGTAAAAAAAAATGAGATGGAGAAAAATAATGGTTTATTGTCATTTCAGGCAGTAACCCGTTTTAAAAGAAAGAACAGAGCTATGCTTAATCTTATTTTTAAAAACCACATGCTCTGATTCTAAAAACAAATGTTTGTCACCAAAAAGACAAATGTTTCCTTCACAAATATTTTTCCTTCTAAATATTCTTCTGAAAAATATTTGTCATCTAATGAAAACAAAATTGCTTTGAAAATAACTCGGACTCTAATATTTGAAAATTATCTGGACTTATTATTTGTCAAAATCTCTAACACTCAATCAACAACTTATGTCATTGATTGAGGGGGAGAATGATTTCAATCAATTCAAAAAAGTTATTTTTCAAACAATTGGCGCGTAAACGAGCAAGGTCTATTTTTGGATAATCAAAAAGAATTTGTTTTGTACAATTGGACCCATACCTTGGCTAAGGTTATGTTTTCAAAATATATTTATGCATGTTTGAACAATGGAGTTTAAAGTTTCAGAATCTGATCCTTATTAGTTAAAATGTTTTTCAAAAGCAAGTCACAATTCTCCTCAAAAGTTTTCAAAAATAATTTAAATCAATAGAGATCACAAATCTCAAAGGATTTGAAAATTATGATCGGGGGAGAATTTGTGATTTAAATTGGATTTAAACTGATAATTCGATAAATGGTTTAGAAATATAATAAGAAGATCTCCTCCCTACATATGCCAAACGATTTCAAATTTTCCATGCACATGGTAAGGGGAGCATTCATCTTAAACCAAAAGGATTGAAACATGATTAACTTATCTCAAAGTGCAGATTCCCTCTAATATGTGCAAAACTCTTTCGTATATCGATGCACATATTGAGGGGGAGCAATCATTAGAAAACCACATCCTTTCCCAAAATATTTTGTACAAAGTACTTAAAATAATTGATTTGATGGGGGAAGTGATGATGATATCTTTAGAAAATTGTTAATCAAAGATTGAATTTCTCATTCTTAATCCAAGATTTCAAAGTCCTCTTGCCTCAATGTGCCAAAACAACTTTAAATACCTGTAGCACATGTTGAGGGGGAGCATTTCTAAAATATCAAAAACAATTAAGGTACAAAATGCTTTGATTTTATATCATAAGTACCTTGATTGATTTTCAAATGGTTTTCAATTGGTTTCAAGGCGGAATGAACAATACCAAAAGACCGACCAATTTATTTTATGCACGGAGATATAAGGATGGTTAGGTTAGGTATTCTTTCCCACGATCCCACCAGAGCCGGAGGGATCTACCTAGGGACAATCCACTAGATAGTATAGAAGTCCTTAGGTATGATGAAAAAGGAGAAAAGTAAGAAATGAGAAGAGTGCGGACTGATACAGAGCTAGTACTGGAATAAACCCAACAAGGTTCTAGTAATGAAGTCTCGGTAAGCACTGAAGGGGTTGAAGAATGAAAAAGAAATGAATGAGAAAAGGGTGAAAGAAATAGCCCTCCATTAAATCAACCTTAGGGCAGAAACCGGGTTCAATACATATGCTACTGGTGGTTACTAAGGTAACATTGGTATTGAAGACAAGACGTCATGGACCCAGTGACGCACTGCACTTAAACTCCCAAACTACTCAAGTTTCTCTTAAAAGGACTCGTTTCATTCTCACGGGGAACCTACATAATCTATCGTCTTTCTCTTTGAGATTGTTGATATTGAAGAAGGAGACCCTCTCCCTAGTCTTCGGCATAGGAACCAAATGTGCACTATTGAGTCTAGAGCCAAGAGATCATCAATAAATCTCATTAGGACACAATCATGAAGACTCACTGTTTCACACAATGTGGAAAGTGAGAATATATCCTAAGAGTCCTATGCATTATCCTTATGGTATTGCCAGAACATCTGAGTGATATGCAATCATATTCACAATGAAGATGGAAAGCCTTCTTGAGCCAACATCAAACAAGCTCTTGGTGGGTGGCATGTGAGATCTATCCAATAGATCAACCATATGACAACTGAACAGAAACGATGGAGCGATTCACATTATGAATCAATCCTGGTTCAGGAAATGGATTGACGGATACTTTGAAAAACCAGTCGTTATGCTCAAAAATTATTTTCTTTAGCACATTGACTGTGTATTACATTTTCAAAATCAAAAGGTATTTATGATTGAAAATCGATTTTTCTTATAAAACCTTCGTTGTATTGCTAAAATTCTTTCTATTAAGCAATACACGATTGTTTTCAAAATTGTTTTTAATCAATCAGCATATCTCAATTTGCTGGTTCACTCACTCCGTGTTGTCTTCTTTGAGACGTTCCGGGTTGAGAACGGCTAGAGCAGCTGCGAAACCCTATCAAGGAGATTCTTTGGAATTATACCTGATCACAGGCAGTACTTGTACTTATCAACGAGGAACCATGGGCCGTGCACCTCAATTCAACAAAAGTGATCAAAGATACTTTCGTGCGCTTTTGTTGCTAACTGTTGTCTGTAGGAACACCCGACGGTTGCAGCTGATCATAATTGAGGCGTCAATCCGTAGCTGCATGCTCACACTTCACGTTCATCTCTAAGAAATCATGATAAGTATATATCTTCATCAAGTGACTCTGTTATTTTCACTCCATGCTTCTGCTACACTACTGCAAATAACCTAAATCAATATAAGCTTCCGCAACTCTGATAAGAAGATGTCATGATCCAGAATGTGAGCATGTCGGTCCAAAAGTCACAACGTCACATGATGGCAACACTACAAAGGAAGAGTCAGAGATTTATAGTGGCTGATGATCTCAAAGCTGGCTCAAAACTCATCATCACGTGGATCAGTTAAAGACCCCCGCTTAAAATAACAAAGCATGCTGAAAATGAAGAATCAAATACTACGGACTACAGAGCAAAGAACTTAATCAAGAATCCAAGAACACCAAAATGTAATATATGTTTGTAATCAATGTAAATTGAGGTGACCTCCCTTAGGGGGAAATTGTTAGGATTTAGAAAATCCAGTAGTTAAAGAGTCGGTCACCTCAAGTATATGTATTCGTTAGAAAGCTCGTAGTCATAGTCATTTTAATGTTAGTAAGTAGTTTGTTAAGTAACACCGTGGAGGACGGATGGGTATTTACCCACTGTATGCCTGATCCACAACCCATTGGAGGCGTGTCTTGTAAAAACCTATAAATATCCTTTGCCTAGCAAGGCAAAGGGTTGGAGCTTTCAATATCATTTTTTTTGTCTCACTAAGTTCCCAAAACTCTTCCACTTTCTCTCTCTAAAACTTCATTCACACGCCCCATATGTGTGTTTAGTTATGTGTTTGTGAAAACCAAAATATTACAAAGTCACTAATTGAAACAGAAGAACATGTTTCGAGAGGCTAAATGACCTGCCTTGGAGATCATTAAGATCCGGTGATGCACCAAATGGATTGAAGACATCAAGATTAAAGAAAGACAAGAAGATTCAAGTGATGATGGCTGCACTAACCCTGCTGGAATTTGGTTCAATTAAAAGCCGAAAAGTCATCAACACCAAGGATCAAGTACTTAAAGAAATCAAGATTGAAGAAAGCATCAAGGAACAAGAAGATTGAAGAAGAAACAAAGATTAATAGATTAGGGAGGAATGTGTTGAATAAAGGTTGCATATTTTCTGTGTTAGGCTGCAATTCACACCAGCAAAACAGGAAACATAGCAGTTACATTAGTTAGTTAAATTCAGTTATAAATTAGTTATTATCAGTTATAGGTAGTTAACTTTGAAGGGACATGTTTGTTGGTTCTATTGAACCATCATAACCCTTTGTATCATGTTGTTTCAATATGTATATATAGGATAGAATTCTGTTTTTAAAAGTAACCCATTCGATTTATATATATATCAGATTTTAATAGAAGGGTTCACCCAAAAATCTATCTTGTTTCATTTTTATTGATTTCAGGTGATGTTGGCATGTTGTTGTTGTTGGAATTATATATCATGACAATCAATAATAAAACACAAACATCAAAGAATACATGCGGAAGCGTATAGGAAAGATTAATGAATAATTAATTAACATAAACAAGAATATGCGTGCCTTTATTGATTCTAGCCGAACAAGAATCAAATCCACAAAACTAGCAATTGGATGAACCCTAATTAGGGTTTATAGGATTATGTGAATTACCCCTTACCGATTTTGTAATTCAATCCAAGAATACTAACAATAATGTGTTAATACCACTTTCTTGTACACACGTACTATAACGAATTAAAGGAATGCTAGTTTTAATTAAACAAAACAATTTGGTTTGGAAAAGCTATGTGTCGACACCCTTGTGGTGGTGGTCGACCGGTTCTAGCAAAAAACACACACAAACACTTTTGGTTTTTAGCTTATGAGTACAAGAGATAAAAATCCAGGACCCCTAGCCTTGTATATATACTCAACTAAACTTGGTGAACAAGTTGAGTTTGGGTTGGGTTGGGATACCCCTTCTGGCCGATCGGTTAGACGATCCCCAAAGGGATTCCGGAACCTTCCCAATATTAATTTGCAATCTAGTCCTTTCCAATTCCATTTAACGACCATTAGTCTATTACACTTAATTACTTAACGTCCGATATATTATTTCATTTAATTAATAAATAAATATAACATTTACATTTAATTATTAACTTTAATTCTCATACGCAAAGTGTGCAATCCCGTGGTCTCGAGTTCGATCCTAACTCACGTCTACTAATTTATATCCATAAAACCAACAGTTGTTTGATCAATTCGATCCTGGAAACCTCCCCTCAGAACTTGTAAACATAGAATGTGTGATCATTCGTATATGAAATGCACAATACATGAAATTCATCACATATATACACTGTCATTCATAAACATGGAATTTTATTTATGCTTATAAGTGCAAACAGGCGTCGTACAATATTATAACTATTGAAATAGAAACTTTATGACCAAATATATAATATAAATGTCACACATTTTATCAACCCTTAATTGTATATTTGTTGGGTGAATTAAATGATGGAACCGGAGTTAGGATTGACAAAAGTAGTACCAAGAGCTTGATAACCCAATCTGGTGAACTCGGCTTGAGGTGGTGCAACAACACCGGTAGGGAATACCGCTTTCTTAACCATCCGCACTTTGTCAGTAAATGCTTTGAGGAGCAATTGGTAAAGACGTAAATAGGAAAGCGCGAACACAGAAACTGGGAAGAATGATATGATGTACAAGAAAACGCTTGTCCAATTCTTGCCGCGGTTAATGGTCAAAACAAGTGTGGCTGCAAATGCTACCATCATCATTGAAACTGCGAGGATCAATATAGTGAGCCCTAACATTAGTTTATTATGAAGAGAGTCTCGGAAATCATTTAAACGAAATGAAGATGTGAGGATGGAAAGGAATATGATAACGGATGTCAAAGAAAATGTGAGGGAAAGCGCATCCGCAAGAGCAAAGACAGTAAAAAATGGTTGTTTTCTGAGAAGTGGAAAGCCTGTGTTTTGATTTGGTCCTCCAGGTACGGTGTATGCTGCAGCAAAGGCAACAGTGGCAATAAGAACAGCTACAATCGAACAGTTCTCAGCAGTCCGTTTCATCCATTCTTTGGCATCAACACGTAACTGCTTATTTTTCTCAAGAAACATCTGTTCAGCAGTTTGATTGTCACAATTTATCTGTAGTCTTGCCAATGTTGTACATATTTTTTCTATCCTCTGCATCAACAAGAAAAATATGATCAAATGTCGTAGTAGATTTAGGATGACCGACACATACAATTGATCGAGTTTGTGGATCATGATATAAAAAATATGGAAACCACCCGACTATTATAAATAGTAATGTTTAACTACCTCAAACAGAATCAAATCGTCTCTGAGTATTAATGCGGGGCTTCTGATGTCGTCTTCAGCTTTGCTATCCTTTACTTCTACACTAAGCATGTGCAATAGTGAGTTTCCATTTTTATCAATCTTTCCTCTCAGCCTCCTGAGATAGTGTGGCACATTGGAAACATGATCTATTACATTATGTCGTCGATATTTAATTGCCACATGCAAAATGTTGCGCCCAGCCTCATCGATGTGTTCTACTGCCGGAGGGTTGTACTTTAGTATCTTCTCAACAATGTATGTGCAACCAAATTTTGTTGCTAAAAACAACGGAGTGTCTGGGCTGTAAGGAAATTCTGTCTTTTCCGTTGTACTAGTACTGGTTACTTCATATTTGTGGAATTTCGTTCTACTCGTATCCAATTTGGATTTCGTTGCTTTCCATGATTTGTCATTTTCAACTAATATCTTTGCAAGTTTTCTTGCCGATGCACATTTATATTTATTGTATCGAATTTCTTCAATAATAGGCACGTTACCGCGTCTTTCTGGACTGGTAGCAATGTCTGACAAAAATATGAAATTTATTGTTAAAACTAGCCTATAAAAGGTGTTGTCCAAAATTCAGTATGTTGTTCATGTAACTATAACTCAATCAGTGTTTAAAAAAACTAATAGTACATGACATAAATCAAATTATATGCATCTCGACCAACAGATGAAAAGCAAAACTAAACTACTGCGGCTCATAAAATGTTTTGTCCAAATCTAATATGTTACTCATAAAAACTTACATCTAGGGGTGAGCATCGGGACGAATCCCGACCCGTCCCAACTAATCCTGATACCGACAATGGGGAAAAACCCAAACCGAATCCCCACCCGATAATGGTCCCGACTCGTCCCGAATCTTGATTTTGGCTACGTTTTACCGTCCCGACTCCCGACCCGTCCCGAATCCCGATTACCAGGAAAACGCAAACCGACTACCGACCCGATTACAGTCGGATCAGTATCGGGAAAGGAGTCGGGTGTTAGGATCGGGACGGGAGTCTGGTGTCGGTCGGGATTGCTCACCCCAAGTTACATCCTATATATATATTACTTGAGCTAAATGACTAACGTTTTACTTATGAAATAAATTATGAATTTATTTTTTATGAATGCGCCGACAACACAAACACAAAGAATATAATTGTGTAAACACAAAATACAAATTGCCAAGTGTTTTAGATATATTATTGTAACTAGACGAGTACCCGCGCCTAACGGCAACGATGTCTGGTTTTCTGCAAAATTCCGACGACCTATAAGTTTCTTTCAACAAACTGTATTTGTAGCGTTAGGGAATCATTTTCGAATAACTATAATTCTGATGCATGGTTGCATAGCAGCAAAAATATACAGTTTTTAAGAAAATTATGTGGATTCGATCTAAGTGTGGGATTATATTTCTAATAGGATTGTTTTAACTTTTAAGTTATTAAGATTTTAGTAATAATAGATTCAAGCATTAGAAAAAGCAACGGTATTTGTAGTTAACAATATTATATTGTACTTTAGAGGTATAGCCAACGTGTATGACCGCATTTTCTTGTTTTGTCAGTAATTTAAGCAGTGATAACTATTTTTTTTTAGATGTGTAGCGTTTATTATTTGGTGTGTGGCTTTTAAACTTGTGACCTTACAAATTTAATTTCACCATAATAATATTATTTTGTACTATCAATTTGTATAGATATTTAAGCATTGTTCAAAGCTATTTGTTTGGAGTACAAATATTTATCGCTAAAGATAACAATACTATTTAATTTTTGTGATTCTAATAAACTTACATAACATTATTGATATACCGGACAAAGGGCTATGCAATATATATTAACTTTTAAAAGACGATTCATATATGCTAATCCCTTAAGTGATGCGACCAACATTTTTCAAAATAACATTATACAAATGACAACGTACATGTGTCAAAGCAAAATAAACAACAAAAACTACAATTACTTGGTCTATCATTTTTTCAAATTTGTCATGGGTTCCGCAACTACTTCATCATTTCTCATATAATTTTGTCAAATTTGAAACCTGTTTCGACCCGGGTGGTTCAACCGGTTGAACCGTTCCGGTAAAAAAAACAAGTCGATTTAAACCGAGTCAACTCGACAGGTTGGGTCGAAAACAAGTCAAATTAAATCGGGTCAACCCGGCGGGTTTGAAGCGTCCCGGGTCAAACCCGGTTTTTGATGTGTATTAATAGTTTTCTTTTGAAATATATGTCTTCAACATTTCCACGGTTAGTTTCAACTTTTCACTTTTTACTTTTTGGTTTTTCCTTTATATATAATATATAGCAGGGTACTCACGCGTTTTGGCGGCGGGTACCCTGTGACGATTAACCGCAGAAATAGATCTCGATAAGACCTGATTCACCACTTTGTATCGGTTTCAATGGGTCCTCTTTGGTTTGTTTTCGGATGGCTTTAATTGTTTATCCGAACCGGTGGCGACACCGGTTCCCGGTTGAACACGTTGGTCCGGTCCGGTCCGGTTTTCAAAACTATATGTAACATCAATTTGTTAGCTTGTATGAAGTTTTGTGTGTTTATTAATTTGTATAATGTGTATAATAACATGTACTTTTCATTTTAGGGTGTTTTAAAAATATCATTAATTAGTGTGTTTAATTTTATATTTTGGATTATGTTGTAGCTTTTTTAAATTGATTGTTATGAAAATTTTATTGTACCTTTTAGTAAGGGGTATTTTAATTAGTTGTTTTTAATTTGGTAGATGTGCTTTTAATTGGTTGTACAATGTGAATAAATTATTGTACTTTTAAGTAATGAGGTGTTTTAATAACAGTATTAATTACACTATGCATTTCTCTCTAATTTGACCAATTTCAACAATTCAACTTTTCAACTTTTCTCCTTTAACCATTTTTCTATTATATGTAGTATAGATATAGATTAAGAAGTTTATTCTTTCTTAAAAATTACAAGAATATCACTCAAATAATTAACAGAACCCTACAATAGTTAGAGACAAAATTGACATTCAACTTAAGCCTGGTTCTCATGTTATTTTTCATGTCATTTATGACATGTTATCGTCGTGTAATATGTTGTTTTATCATATATAAAGAAACGATTAAGATAGATATCTTCTTGCTTATTATATTACAGTATGTCATTATGTGTGTGTGTTAAGGGACATGGAGTAGTCCTATTAATATGATAAAGATAAAGAGGAAAGATGGTAGTTTATTATGAACAATTTTTTTGGAGCTCCTTTTGGAAAGATTAAGAACTAAAGCTGTAAAGACTGATTGCTGAACATGCTAATATATAAACAGATTTCATCGAGAAAAACCCTAATCATCATCATTCTATCAATTTTCTCGGCCGATTATATACTCTACTCTATTATGGTCTATCGTAGTATCGTTGTTTGATTGTGTTCCTCCAACTTGAAAGTTGTAGAGTGATCAGTTAATACAATCTTTTGAGTTTTGACTATTGAGAATTGTGATTTTGAAATAATAATCTGATCTAATATAGAAAAAGTACATTACAGTATATTCTTACAATAGTGTATGCACCGCTTCAAGAAGTTGTTTCCAACTCCTTCATCGAATGCCGAAGGATTGACTGCTAGAAGTTGAAGACCTGTCATGCCATTTCCATCGGTCTCAGCAATCAATCTCGGATATTTGTCAGCTATAAGAATTGCCAACTCTGTGCATAATTATCATATATAGATATGTTATACATTCAGAGGACCGCAAGTCCGCAACTAACTTAATTAAGAAAAAAAAGTAATAAAAAACTTACCAAAGTTCTGGCTGAGGATTGCTACATGTAGTATGGTAGTTTTATCGTTTCTGAAAAGAAATGTCATCAAATCGGCTCCTTTACGAACTGCTCTTTCCACTTCCTCACAAAGAAATTCGAAAATTTTGGTCTTACCGTAGCGAGCTGCACGGAAAAGAGGAGTTTCACCCCTCTTGTTGGTCATCGTGAGCAATGAAGGAACCCTAAGTAACATTTCCCTAGCAGCCCCAACTGTCCCATTATTGGCAGTTGTCTCATGAAGTATGGTGCTTCCACTGCTATTTACCCATGTCAGTTTATCAAAATGGCTTTCAGGTAAGCAACGAAGTAGCGCAACAACAAGGTTGTTACGCTTATTGAAACTGGCCATATGAAGGACCGTGTCATTATGTATGGTTACTATATGAAACGGGCCATTTGAGATGTATCTACACATCTCAAATACCTTCATATCTTCTCCTTTTGACAGAGCCTCATACAGCTCCCCGGTGGCCCTGTCGTCGTCGTCTCTTGATGCAATGACATTCATTGTAATAGAGAAAGGCTAACACTCACACACACAAAAGAAAACCAAAACGGTTTCTATCTATAAATAGTAAGAAAAATTCCTCCACTGATAAGTAAGGTATATACCTATCCAAGTTTATTGAGTAAGGAAAAGTAAAGATATATGAAATAAATAGCCTAATTTTGGGAGGAAACGTTTTACTTTATAAGTGAGAAAACAACTTTTTTTGTTTCTCTTCTTTTTCTTTCCTTTCCTTTCTTAAGTGAGAAAAACAGAAAGCTTTCTCCTTGGGGTATGTTAGAAGATTTTAGACCACGTTCCTATTTGGTGGACATTGTTATTAACTAAAGTTGTTTTAGATCTGCATCGGATGCCTTGCTGTCAAGTCACAGATTCACGATTTTCATTTTGAATAACGTAAAGGATCAATGTTAATCAACAAGCAGCTTTTGTAAATGTAACACTTTGGGGTTTGAATGATACCCAAATTGTGAAGTTTACTTTCCAACTAGGTATACCTTTCTTTCCATTGTCTAGCCTTTTCTTTTAGGTTGCCTTCTTTTCGATTTTCTGAGATTGCTTATGAATCGTATTCTTTCATAACCTTATTACCTACTTAATAATTATACTCCTAATATGTTATTATATATGTAAAATATTTCTCATGCATGCTACATAGGAGTACTATAAAACATATCTAATTGTATATGATAAGTTACAAAACCTACATTGTTCAAGTATTTTTATGCATGCATAATAAATAACTAGTATAAAAGAATCTATAGAAATATAATTCGATAATCTCTTCAAATTATTGTGAAGGGGTTTAGTTACTTGTTTTACGGAAAAATAATTAAGTTCTTTGTTTCTTGTTTACTTATTTTTATGATGTTGCTTTCTTGGCTACCACTTTTGACCAATGTATTCTTGCTTTTAGTCATTATAATATTCTGTACATGAAAATCACACATTGCGAGAATCATGACAAACTGATCAATGGTTGTAAAATACGAACAAATTATGTAAATGTAAACTTGGTTATTTCAAGTTCGATATATTACTTACAAACAAATAATAGTTGCAAACAAAGTGTTGTATATGGTTCAGTTTAAATTGTGTGGGTAATGGCGTTTTGGACTATCAAAGTTTTGTGTTTATTACACATAAATATAAATACGAGTGTGATTTCTTTACCTATAACACCCGACCCGACCGGGTCAACCCGAATAACACCCCTACCTGTAATACACACGAGATAGGCTAATGGAGACTCACAGATTTGACATTGGAAGTTGTAGGTGTGTGAATGTTTGTCTTTCTTAGAAAGAATATATAATGTCGTAATTTATTTAGTAATCATATGAATATAGATTTTCATCTAGTTTTCTACGTGATACAAGCATAACAATGGTTTTCTCAATTCTAAGTTGCCATATATTTTTGCAGTTCCAATTCACTGTATATATTTACGGTACATGAAATTATGAAACTGTACGTATATAATGAGCCAAACACTCTTGCAGGTTTGTCTCATGGAAATGCAACAGCTCAAGCCAATGTTAAAGGACAACAAGCTCACACTGCTGCTAGTGTTTCAGTGCAGAAAACTACTCCACACAAGACTTGTATATTACTCGTACTTCATAACAGTTTGATTAGTTGTAACAGAATGTAGTGCAGTCTTGTATTATAACAGATTAGTTAGTTAAAGTAGCTCTATTTTGTATAAATACCAACATTTTGTATTCATTACAGTTTAGTTGAATACAATAACATTTCACTTCATTTCTCTCTCAACTCATTATTCAATTAACTAAATGGTATCACAGCCATTACCACCACAAACTGTGGTGTTGAGCTGATTCCGACAACCACAACCAACTCTCACCGCCATAACAAAATTTCCCGCCAAAAAATTCCCAAACATAACCCTCACCAAATCCGTCACAAACCATCATTCTTTGACCAAAACCACCACTATCATCATCCAAAACCATCACAAACAATCATTGATCAACAAACAATCATCATTATCATTGAAATCATCATCAATCAATCACACTTCAATCAAACAGTAACTAACATTCATCAGTTACAATCCAGTCAATCACAACCAAATCATACCATTATCACAGTCAAGAATCACAGTTCAGATCCACAATCAAGAATCAGTTAGGAATCTGTTCTCACGGTCAAGAATCAGTTAGAAAAGTCATAGTTTGTTACAAAAGTCAAAGATGTTAACAATCAATGAAGGAGTTAATTCAGATGGTTCTGATAGTTCGGGTAACAACACAATGGATCAAGAAGACATTAATTCTGCATTTCATCTACTTCACTTCCATCAAAATGACCATCGAGGTTTGATACTCATTTCAAAGAAGTTAATTGGTTCAGAGAATTACAGTACATTGAAAAGATCACTTTCAATTGCATTGAATGCTAGAAATAAGTTGAAAATTGTCACTGGTGAGTATGATGAGCCTGCACTTGATTCAAACCTTAGGCCACATTGGGAAAGGGCAAATGACATGTTAATTTCTTGGATATTGAATACTGTGTCTGATCAGATTAGCAACAATTTGACTTTTGTGTACTCTGCATCTGCTTTGTAGTTTGAATTGAGTGAACATTATTCATAACTTTATGGACACATGATATACCAAGTTACTCTTGCTATTGTTCAGTTAAAACAGAATAAAAAATGTACTATTGAGGTTTACTATCACAAGGTTAAGGGCCTTTGGGATGAATTGGATGCTCTTGAGGCTCCATATGCTTATAGTTGTAAGTGTGTATGTGATAATGGAAAGACAAATGGTGAGAGGGATCACAGAAAGCTCATGGAACTTGATGAAAGCTATACTAATGTCAGAGGTCAAAATCTCTTGTTACAACCACTACCTACAGTTGCAAAAGCTTACCGTATGTTAAGGCAAGAAGAAACTCAAAGGGAAACTCCTAAACAACACACATCCACACCAATTGTTCTTAACACCATGATTAGAGGGTATGGACAGCAAAGGTTTAACCCAAACAGGCCTTACAATACCCAAAACAGGATCACCACCCAAAGCCAAACACCAGTTCAAAATGAAAAAAGGAGCAACTTTCGAAAAGGAATGACCTGTACCAACTATAATAGAGAAGGTCATTACAGTAATGAATGCTACAAAATAGTGGGCTATCCAGTTGGTCACCCCTTTCACAACAAGTATGTTCCACCACATCAAAGGACTTCACAAAACAACAAGGTAAAGCTACTATCAATATGGTTGTGGGAGAAGGTGAGACTACTAACTAGGATGTGGATTCTGGTCATACAATGGAAGTTAATGAAGATAAGTCTGCTAAGACAGGTACTGCATCACAAGATCCCCTTGTGAGTGATTTGAAAGAGATGGAGTCGGGTATGGCTCCTACAACTAGTGATTCTTGTATTCCGCCCGCCTCTTCAACTAAGAGAGTTAACCCTTTTTCTAAAGTGGGAGATATTGTGGTGTCTGATTCTGAAGATGAGGTGGTTGCTAACCCATTTGATGAGTCTGCTAATCTTTTCGGTGGTGGCCAAGAGTTTGAAGATGAGTATGATGACTATGACTACGATGACTATGCGAAGCAGGTTTCTGATCTTCCGGGGAATTTGGATGCCTTTAATGCCATGTATGGCACCAAGCTTCAAGGACCTAGGAAGTAATTTTTTGTTCGTTATGTCCTTTGTTGTCATTTGAGTAGTGGTTTGTTTTCTTATTTAGAAAATAGGTAGTATCTTGTTATGTAAGCTTTATGCCTATGTAACGGGCTGAGATATAAGATTTCACTCATATCCATTGTACTTAAATGTTTTTGGTTAATATATTTACCAGGGTGCAGGATTACTCCCCTTTACCCAAAAAAAAAAAGGTGAGACTCCTTTGTAAGATGTTGACCCACAAGGTTCTGGCCGGTCAATTTTTAATAGCTTTGTGAGTGCAAGGATGGATATGCTACAAAACCAACTCAACCAAGTTCTGCTAATGCTCCAAAACAAATATGTTGTTCCTAATCTCATCCCATCCTACATGGCAGGTATATTTTCCATCCTAAACTCTTTCATTGCTTTATATGTCTCTAAGTCAAAGAATACTTGGATAATAGATAGTGGTGGCACTGATAGTATCTGCATCCTACTTTCACTCATGTTTAATGTCAGAAAATGTCAACCACCAATCCGTGTTTCACTACCCAATGGTCATGTCACATAGGTACACCTAATAGGCTCAATTTGCATACACAATGATTTCATACCTCACAATGTCCTATATGTACCATCATTCACTTACAACCTCATCTCCATTAGCAAAGTCCTAAGAACAACACATTCACTTACAACTCATGCTTCTCCAGGACCATAGTGGGAGAAAGACTTCACGACCCCTCTGTGGTGGACTGTATACCCTCGCATCTGCAACTAAACCTCAATCACCTTAACAAGCTACTATCCTGTCACATATCAGCACCAACCACTTATGGCATGCAAGGTTGGGACAACCCTCTTTTCAAGTTCTCAGCAAAATCAAATGTTTACCTACTTCTTCTATTAAGGTTTCAGATAAAAAATGTACAATATGTCCTTGTCCAAACATTCAGTTTTACCTTTTCCTGTTAGCATTTCACATGCTCGATCTATGTTTGATCTTGTTCACTTAGATTTCTGGGTCCATACAGACACCCAACCATGAATAAATGTACATATTTCTTGACAATTATTGATGATTTCTCAAGGACAGTTTGAACTTATCTTTTACCTAGTCAATTTCATGTTGCATCCAAAATCAAAACAATTCACCAATACATCCTTAACCACTTTCAAAAATCCATCAAAACCATAAGAAGTGACAATGAGACAGAATTCCTTAACACTACACTTGATGAATTCTCAAAATCACATGGCATTATTCACCAAACTTCTTGTCCCTATACACCACAACAAAATGGCAGAGTTGAAAGAAAACACAAACAACTTCTAGAGATGGTAAGATCAATCCAATTTCAAGCTATTTACCCAAAACACCTTTGGGGTTACTGCGTTCTCAGTTCTACATACCTCATAAACAGATAACCTTCAAGAGTTTTAAATATGAACTCCTTTACAACAAACCTCCCAACCTTGATCACCTCAGAATCATTGGGTGCAGAGCTTATGCCCACAGTTACACACAAGACAAACTTGCACCAAAGCCAATCCCAACTATTTTACTTAGCTCCCCACCAAACCAAAAAAGGATACATTGTTTATGACCCTCAAACCCAAAAAACAATCATCGATATTAATGTAACCTTTGACGAGACTATCTTTCCCTTTCACTAATGTCCCAATACATGCTCCCCTGCACCATCACTACACCTCATCTCTCCACCTATTTCCAATGAGCCAAAAACCATCATACCTATGCAAACCGAGCCTCAGTCACCACCTACATCATCATCTAACACATCACCATCAAACACATCAACACCTTCACCCTCTAACAACACAAATTCTCCTGACCCAAACACCCCTCTTACATAAAATTCAGAATCCATACTGTGAAAAACTAGAAGGGGGGTTGAATAGTTTTGCCGATTTTAAGTTATTTTCTAAAACTTTAGATTCGATATTATGTGAAATCGGTATGGATGATGAGAAAGTATAGATCTAATGATAAAGCAAGTAAATAAAGTAAAGTAAGGGATAGAAATGACACAACCGATTTATAGTGGTTCAGCTACAAGGACACCTTCCTTGCCCTACTCCACTCCCCGAGTTACCTACTCGAGAGTTCAAGCACTATGTCAACAAACTCCTTCAACTTGGCGGAGAAGCCTTCACAACGTTGCTTACACCTTTTTTCGGTACTAAGCTAAATACGTAGTCCGTAACACGGTGGACCAAACCAACACGACTATTACACAACAACTATTTGAAAGATCAAATACAAGATCTTTGCTACAGAAATCTTGTGGAGAGACAAATCAATCAAGGACCCCTTGCTTGGATGACTTATAGAATGCTCGTGATCTCGCCTTAGAGAAGGACCTATATGAGAAGCACAATAGAAAGAAAGAAGAACAACTCTCTAGATCAAGTGATCTATTGTTAGAAGAGAATGAGAGTGTATGAGAGATTTAGGAAGAAGAGGGGTGAGTTAGAATGAACAAATGGCTCTCTATTTATAGGCAAAACTTGCCACTATTCCGCAGATCCCACGGATCCCTCCCACAAGGGATCCGTCTAGTGTAAACCTAGGGATCCGTGGGACGCTTCTCTTTGCCCATGGGTTTTTTGGTTATGGGTCATGGGTCATGGGTTATGGGTTAGTCCATGGGTATTATTTTAGATACAATGTATCTACTAAGTACAATGTATCTAGTCTTATGGGTATGGGTCAATACCATAGGTTATGGATATGATCTATGGTTTGTGATTTTTACCCATCCTAATAAACTATTACAACAAATGATTTATTACAACATTTTGTATTAAGTGACTATATATTAATGTTTTACAAAAATAACATGTATCCTTATAATTTTACTTATGATAACATTATGTTTGTTATCAACAAAACATAAAGTGATCGCAAAATATTAATAAACGTTTTTACGGTTTATTTGTATTAACAATCTCCCCATTTTTGTTGATGACAAAACATAATGTTATGATGAGTAAAACTTAAGATTAGATGTACGTTTTGAAAGCCCTAAGTTTTACTTCTTCTCCCCCTTTTTGTCGAAACAAAAAGTTAACCCATCGAAGAAATAAAATGTGGAAAAATAGTCCACGTATCCCCTACTCCCCCTTGATGGTAGCTCCCCCTTGTTTGGGGCGTCAAGTGAGAAAAAAATAAAAATCCTACAAAGAAAGGGTTAGTAGTAACATGCATAAGTAATCTTGTGATTAACAAGAATCAAGATTGGGAGCCAAGGTATGTAAACAAGGCCTTATAATAAAACAACAAAGTGTAGTGGTATTTATGTCACATACAAGCATGTAAAAATAAGAACAAGACTTGTTCTTGAAAATGACACAAAAGAAAAAAATACTAGAAATAGAAAATAGTAATATTGATTCCTTCCATGTTTGCATAAGGTTATGGATGGAGATTTTGATGAGTAATGGTGTTGATGCGATCAAGGATGATGTTGAGTATGAATCGCATTTCTTCCCTAACTTCTATTGCAATATCCCTAGTGGATTGACAATGTTCACAATGTAGGTGATGTGGGTAATGAGTGCAGAAGTTTTCCGGGTTGTTTTGATTTGTGAGATGCGGAAGATGTGGTGGAAAATGTGGATCAAAGTCCGAAAAGTTTGGAAGTGGTTGTGGAAAAGAACCTAGATGTTCTTGTGGCTTGATGGGAGCTAAAGGTGGTGATGTTTCAAGATCATTAAAAATTGTGTTTAGAGAAGTGGGAGGTGTCAAAAAGGCTATTTCTTTTTGTTTTGGTTGTTGAGATCTTGTTGGAGTCTTAAGGAGTTCCAAAAGAATAACTTTAGGTGGTGAGTTAATGGGTGATGAAGTTGGTGTACTTGTTGGTGATGAAGGAGGTGCTATAACGGAAGCATCTTGTGGTGAGTTAGTAGTTGATGTTGATTCATTTGATGATGGTTTTGCTAAGCAACAAGTGCGGATGCTAATCCGTGCGGAAATCCTAGACTTTGATTGTGGTATTTTGGAAGGTGGTAGGACAAAGGTTTGGTGTTCTTGAAATGGATTGTTTGAGTTAGGTGATTCATCTAAGTTTGAGGGTCTTTTGGAAGACATGGTGGTGGTAGTTTGTGAGGATGAGATGAATAGAAAACAATGTTAGGAATCCTACTTATAGAGAAAATGCATTGCAATGAATGCTTGACCCAAAATATGGATTAAAATCTAATGATTAGATATGAATTTTAAGGCATGTGATCATGAGATAACAAACATTAAATCACATACTTCAAAAGAAAGTAAGAAAAATAGAAGTCAAAACAGCTTCTGTCTCACGGATCCCACGGATCCTTCCCTTGAGGGATCCGTCCAACATGAAAGCTGGGATCCGTGGTATTGGTGATTCAGCCAGCTCAAAATTTTCCTTTCGGAAATATTTGTGCCTAGTGTGTGCCTATATGCAAACTATTTGGAGTTGCGGTTATCTCGACTCCTAAAAAGAAAAGAAAAATAAACTAGAAGTTGAAAAGCATATTATTATGTGAGATAACCCGAGTGCTCCTAATTCATTGTTGCTTGAATGAATGTACCCGAAAACACATATTAGTTATGTGTTCCCTTTAGCATTCAAAAGACATGAGATGCAATGAAAACGAGTTTTTACTTTGTATTAATAATGAAAAGGCGATTTGTCCTAGACGTGAGAAATTGCTTTTGTGAAATTGATACGGGATGAGGTATCATTTTGGAAAACATTTTAAAAATAGGTTTTTATGTGTGAAGAAAAACGTTTGTCCTTTGAAAAGAGGATGTGTATGTAATTACGTGTTTGCAACTTGTGCTTATTTTGAAAGAAAATAAGAGAAAACTATGAATTAAAAGTAAGAAACTTATCTTGAGTTTTGAAAATTCCCGTATTGCTTTGTGAGTTGTGCGTAAAATAAAGATCCTAGACTTAGAAAGAAGAAGGCTAGTGTTTACATACCTTGTAGAGTTAAACACAAAATTATGATGATTGTTCCATGAGACCAAGACCAAGACGAAGTAGATTGAATTGTTCCCGCTTCAACGATTTGGTGAGGACGTCGACTATGTTGTCTTTCGACGCTACCTTCTCAATAGAGATGTTCCCCTTTTGAACATTGACTCTTAAGAAGTGATGACGAATCTCTATATGCTTCGTGCGAGAATGTAATACCGGATTCTTGCTTAAATCAATGGCACCTTTGTTGTCACATAGTATGGCTATGTCACTTAGATGAATGTCGTAGTCAACTAACGCTTGTTTCATCCATAGTGCTTGTTAGCATGCTTTGCCGGCGGAGACGTATTCGGCTTTAGTTGTTGATATTGCTAGTGCTGTTTGTTTATTAGAAAACCAAGATGTTAAGCAACATCCCATAAAAGTACATACTCCATTTGTACTTTTTCGGTCAACATAATCACCTGCATGGTCAGAATCTGCATATGCAATTGTTTCTACTCTCATGCCCTTAGGATACCATAATCCTAATTGTGTTGTCCCCTTAATGTATCTAAATATTCTTTTTACGGCTTCTAGGTGTGAAGTTTTAAGGTCTTCTTGAAACCTAGCACATAGACAAACACTAAACATGATATCCGGTCTACTAGCCGTGAGGTAGAGAAGACTACCAATCATGCCACGATATTTAGTATTATCAACGGATTCGCCGTCTTCATCTTTTGTGAGTTTGGTGTCGGATGACATTGGTGTCCTAATTGGTTTCGACTCTTCTAGACCGAATTTCTTCAACATCTCTTTTATGTATTTAGATTGATTAAAGAAGATACTATCTTCTACTTGTTTGATTTGTAGACCAAGAAAGAAACTAAGTTCTCCCATCATACTCATCTCGAACTCGTCATGCATGATTTTAGAGAAATCATCACACATGTTTTGACAAGTAGATCTGAATATAATATCATCTACATATATTTGAACGATGATTATATGTGACTCTCTTTTCTTAGTAAAAAGTGTGTTGTCAACTAACCCTATGGTGTAGTTGTGTTTGATTAAGAATGACTTGAGTCTATCATACCAAGCTTTTGGAGCTTGTTTAAGACCATAGAGGGCTTTCTTTAACTTATATACATGTTTGGGGTTTTTCAAAATCGATGAAGCCCGGAGGTTGAGCTACATATACTTCTTCGTTAATAAGACCATTTAGAAAAGCACTTTTGACGTCCATTTCATAAAGTTTATGATCATTAGCACAAGCATAAGCAAGAAGTATTCTTATAGACTCTAATCTAGCCACGGGGGCATAGGTTTCATCAAAGTCTATTCCTTCTTGTTGGTTATACCCTTGGGCAAAAGTCTTGCCTTGTTTCTAGACACTACTCCGTTAGCATCTAATTTGTTTTTATAAACCCATTTGGTTCCTATTATGGTTTGATTACTAGGTGGAGGGACAAGTGTCTAAACATCATTAGAAACAAATTGATTTAATTCTTCTTGCATAGCCATTACCCAACTTTCATCTTTAATGGATTCTTGTGTATTCTTAGGTTCTATGGTTAAAACAAAACAAAATAGACTACTTTGGTTTTGAACTTGAGACCTTAATGTTCTTTCGTTTAACTTTCCTATGACCTTATCTATGGGGTGATCTTTGGACTCTTTAATATTTACGACTTCCTCATTTAAATTTTCTTCTTCATTTATCTTTTTCTTTATTACTATAGCTTCACCTTATACAATCTCGTCATCGACAAGAGGTGGAGAGGGTTTGGGTGGACTTTCATCAAATTTTACGTTTAATGACTCTTCTACCATCATTGTTTCTTTATTAAGTATGATGTAAGCTGTTCTATTAGGAGAGTAGCATAAAAAGATACATTCGGTTGATTTAGGATCAAATTGTGTAAGGTAATCTTTAGTGTTGAGAAGAAAACATTTGCTACCAAAGACTCTAAAGTGATCTAACGTAGGATTTTTGCCTCGAAGTAACTCGTATGGAGTTTTACCTAAAATTGGTCTAATTAAGACTCTATTAAGTATGTACGTTGAGGTATCAACGGCATTGCACCAAAACTTTTGAGGTATGGATTGCTCATTAAGCATTGTGAGACTTATTTCTTGTAGGGTTCTATTCTATCTTTCAACTACCCCATTCGATTGTGGAGTGCGAGGAGCCGAGAAGTTGTGAGTAATACCATTAGCGTCACAATAGGCTCCGAATTGCACTTCATTATCGAATTCCCTACCATGATCCGTCCTAATAGACACTATAGGACTTCCTAGTTGTCGTTAGATTTTCTTGCTTAATATTTCAAAATAATTAAAACTTTCCGTTTTGTTCTTTAAAAATTTGGTCCATGTATACCTAGAGTAATCATCCACTATAACCAAAGTGTAGTAGTTGCCTCCATAACTTTGGATAGCGGAAGGGCCAAATAAATCCATGTGTAATAATTCTAGACACTTGGTTGTAGACACCATTTTTTTAGCTTTGTGAATAGAGTGGACTTGTTTACCTACATTACAAGCATCACAAAAGTGATGTTCATATTTTAACTTAGGTAGATCTCTTACTAGATCTTTGGATGATAGCGATTGAAGAAGTCGCATATTGGCATGACCCAATCTTCGATGCCGTAAGGTCGAAGTATCATCCATATAAGTAAGACAAAGTTTGTATTTAGGTTCATTACTAATTTTAATGACATAGACTCCATGTTTCCTAATTCCACTTCCTATGGTTATGCCATTTTTTAATATCTTACTACCGGTTTCGGTAAAAAGTACATTGCACTTTTTATCACATATTTGTCCTATACTTAAGAGGTTAAAGTTTAGGTTTTCTACGTGACACACATCGTTAATGGTTATAGATTTGTTCGAAATCGTACCTTTACCAATGATTTTGCTTTCGCTATTCCCAAACACCACATTTCCTCCATTAACGGATTCATATGTGGAGAATAGATCTTTATTGCCGGTCATGTGCCTCGTGCACCCACTATCCTTGACCCATTCATCCGGGTCTAGGTCGACCTTAAAGCACACCTAAGAAAACAAAAAACTCAAAAGTTTGGTCCCCATTTGTTCATGGGTCCATTAGTGTTAAACATTCCATTCATGTTAGACATGTACGGATAAGATGAATATGCATTCCATGGTACCAAGTTTTGAAAAGAAAAACCATTTTACATATTTGGGTTCCATCCCATTTGATGGTTACTCCTTGGGTAAACACTATTAGGTCTCCTAAATGTGTTTGATTTTGAGAAAGATGGACCTTTGTTTCTTGAAAAAGTAGGATTATATTTTGGTGGTGATTGTCTAGTGGTAATGTGAGTTGGTTTCTTCTTATTAACAATAACATAATCAATTCTAGAAGAAGAAGCTACGTTTTTACCACTGTTTGCAACAGCAGACCCACGGATCCCAGGCTGTACACTAGCGGGTTCCCTTTTTATGGGATCCGTGAGATCCGCCACAACAATGGCTTGTTTTTCTAGTTCCTTAACAAATTGTGTTTCTTTGTTTTCACTAGTTGATGGATCAAGTTGTTGAATCCCTAAACCTTTTTGGTTATTTCCAGTTTTAACACTATCTAATATCATATCTAACGTATTCGTACTCATTCTAGCAATTTTAGAATCTAGTTGATCAACTAATGTTTAGAGTTGAACGCAAAGTTCACATTCCCCACTCGCTATCTTTCCCTTTTCTAGTCTCTTCAATTTTTCTTTTAACTCTATGACTTCTTTATCTAAACGTTGGTTTTGATTTTTCAAAAACTTGTTTTTGTTGATTACTTTTAAACTAATTTTGCAAAGCTTATCATATTCATTATGCAAAGAATCATCATCTAATGATGAGCTACTATAGTATTCGTAACATACCTCGTTATTTGCCATAAGACAAATTTCTTCGTCTTCATCCTCGCTTATTCCCCATGAGCCGCTCACGAATGCCTTTTGATTATCCCGTTTGGGACATTTTCTAATAAAGTGGTTTTGGTCCCCACATTTAAATCAAGCACGATCATCCCTTGGCTTCTCATCCTCTTTGATTTTTCGAAAGCCTTTCTTGTCGTCATACGGTTGTTTGAATTATCTTCCCTTCTTCTAAAGAACCTTAAAAAAAGTCCCTTACTGCCATGGCATACTCCTCGTCATCACTATCTAAAGAGGAGTTCTCTTCATCACTTGAGGCCTTCTTGGCTTTGAGTGCAAGAGATTTGTATTTCTCTTTCACCTTTGAGGCTTCGGAATCTTTAGCAAGGACAAGCTCGTAGACTTTTAAGTTGCCTATGAGTTCATAAAGGGTGGGGATTGTCAAATCTTTTGACTCTTCGATCGCCGTCACCTTATATCTCCACTTGGATGGAAGTGCCGTTAGATATCTCCTAACATGGTTACGGCTAGAAAAAGATTCATCAAGTGCTTGTAAAGATGTAACAATAGTATTAAAATTAGTAAATGAATGATCTATAGTTTCCTCATCCGATATTAAAAATTGTTCATATTGTTGAACAAATAAGTCAATTTTATTATTCTTAACTTGTTGATTAACTTGATGAGTTACAACTAAAGAATTACAAATTTCTTTAGAGGTTTTAAGCATGGAAATTCTTTCGAATTCCTTTTTGGGTAAAGCATTATATAAAACCATTTAAGCTTCACTATTTTTGGAAAGCTTTTTCTTCATGTCATCGTTAAGTTTATCATGAGATATGTTAACTACATTTCCTTTATCATCTTTTGAGATAACCTCAAAATCTCCTTCAACAATAATGTACCAAAGATCAATATCTTTAGACTTCACATACGTTTTGAATCTATTTTTCCAATATATAAAACCATTAGTTTCAAGTAGTGGTGGTCGTTGCATAGATTGCCCTTCCTTATAGTTTTCAGAACCCATAGTGATCGAAAAGTTTTTAAAATACTTTTTACTTTAAAACTTTTATAAACTTAGCTCTTGATGCCAATTGTGGAAAACTAGAAGGGGGGTTGAATAGTTTTGCCGATTTTAAGTTAGTTTCTAAAACTTTAGATTCGATATTATGTGAAATCGTATGGATGATGAGAAAGTATAGGTCTAATGATAAAGCAAGTAAATAAAGTAAAGTAAGGGATAGAAATGACACAACAGATTTATAGTGGTTCGGCTACAAGGACACCTTCCTTGCCCTACTCCACTCCCCGGGTCACCCACTCGAGAGTTCAAACACTATGTCAACAAACTCCTTCAACTTGGAGGAGAAGCCTTCACAACGTTACTTACACCTTTTTCGGTACTAAGCTAAATACCGAGTCCGTAACACGGTGGACCAAACCAACACGACTATTACACAACAACTATGTGAAATATCAAATACAAGATCTTTGCTACAGAAATCTTGTGGAGAGACAAATCAATCAAGGACCCCTTGCTTTGATGACTTGTAGAATGCTCGTGATCTCGCCTTAGAGAAGGACCTATATGAGAATCACAATAGAAAGATAGAAGAACAACTCTCTAGATCAAGTGATCTATTATTAGAAGAGAATGAGAGTGTATGAGAGATTTAGGAAGAAGAGGGGTGAGTTAGAATGAAGAAATGGCTCTCTATTTATAGGCAAAACTTGCCACTGTTCCCCGGATCCCACGGATCCCTCCCACAAGGGATCCGTCTAGTGTAAACCTAGGGATCCGTGGGACGCTCCTCTTTGCCCATGGGTTTTTTGGTTATGGGTCATGGGTCATGGGTTATGGGTTGGTCCATGGGTATTCCTTTAGATACAATGTATCTACTAAGTACAATGTATCTAGTCTTATGGGTATGGGTCAATACCATGGGTTATGGATATGATCCATGGGTTGTGATTTTTACCCATCCTACTAACCTATTACAACAAATGATTTATTACAACATTTTGTATTAAGTGACTATATGTTAATTCTTTACAAAAATAACATGTATCCTTATAATTTTACTTATGATAACATTATGTTTTTTTTTCAACAAAACACAAAGAGATCGCAAAATATTAATAAACGTTTTTACGGTTTATTTGTATTAACACATACCCACACCAGAACCCTCACCAACACCAGAACACACTTCAAATCCTTCCATACCACCAACATCTACTATCCAAACATCTATTCCACCACCACCTCCTACTCTCAGAACCTCAACCAGAACCAAACAACTACCAACGAAATTCGCAGACTATCATCACTCAATCCCCAACAAGTCCTCTGTACACAACATCACTTCCAAACATCATTTACCTAAATACATTAATTATTCTAACCTCACATCACAACATAAGCACCTCATTTGTTTATTAGATAGATTAGTGGAACACAGACATATGTCCAAGCATCCAAAGACCTAAGATAGATTGAGGAAATGGGAAAGAATATAAATGCTCTTGAACAAAAAAACACTTGGGTGGTTACTGATATTTCTGATAGCAAGTTCTCTATTGGTTCAAAATGGGTGTTCAAGATCAAATACAAGGTTGATGGCACAGTGGAAAGATTCAAATCTAGACTTGTAGCCAAAGGCTTTCATCAAAAGTAATGAGTGGATTATACTGAGACTTTTGCACTTGAGGCCAAAATGGTCACTGTGAGGACTCTACTTACCCTTTGAGTACAAAAAGGATGGCACATTGAAGAATTGGACATCAACAATGCCTTCTTACATGGTGATCTCCATAAAGAGGTATACATGACTCTCCCTCAAGGCTATCCCAAACCAACCTCACCAACTGTTGTCTGCAAACTCCAAAAGTCACTTTATGGTTTGAAACATGCCAATAGGCAGTGGTTTGATAAGCTTACAACATACTTGAAAGATTTGGGGTTCAATCAAAGTTATGTGGATACCTCTTTATTCACCCTCCACACTCAATCATCTTTTACATCACTTTTAGTGTACGTGGATGATATCATCATCAATGGCAATGATAAGTCCTTCATCAACCACATCAAACACCAACTTGACCACATCTTCAGTATCAAGGATTTGGGACCCATACATTACTACCTTGGCATTGAATGTCTCAGAAATCCCACTGGAATGGCAATGTCTCAAAGGAAGTGTACACTTGAGTTACTAAAGGAGGCCAACTTACTACTTTTCAAGCCAACAGCCAATCCCCTTAATCCTAATGTGAAACTTAACAAGACAGATGGATAACTATTAAGAGACCCTTCCACAACAGGACTAGGGATGGCAACGGGGCGGGGAATGTCGGGGATTCTATTTACCATCCCCTTCCCCGTTTTCACTCTCCATCCCCATCCCCGTCCCCATCCCCATCGGGGAACTGCTTTACATCCCCATCCCCGTCCCCAATGGGGATCGGGTATCCCCGTGGGAATTCGGGGATTTTCAATCCTTATGAACTAACATAAAGATTCCACCAGCTCATCGAAAATATAAAGAATTTTAACTCATAAAGTGTTTCAAGAAACGTGTGTACATCGCACATTGTTAGATTCATTACAATTTCAATTCAACTGTAAAGCATCCTCAACATTGTAACATCACATATAATATAAAAACAATATGTATCATATGTGTCTATTCGGACAAACGAATAAGTAATATGCAGTTGGTGTTTATGCTTCTCATTCTAAAGATACTTGATTTTATAAATATCACATATGCATATAAATATACATGTCGATACTCATAAACATATATACATATACAAGTTAATCGAGTATGGATATAACATATAAATTCAAAATACTTATACACTAGAAAGATCGGAGTCGGAGTCGGGGTCGGGTTCGGGGATTTATGTTATCCCATCTCCGCCCCATCCCCGGTTTCATATTATGAGGATTCTCCATCCCCGTCAACTCGAGGATTCCCTAGTCAAAATCGGGTTTTCCCCATCAAGTACGGATTTTTTTTCCATCTCTATATAGGACTCTTGTTGGTAAGCTACTATACCTCACTTTAACCAGGCATGACTTAGCTTGTGCAACTCAATCTTTAAGTCAATTTCTCCAAGAACCAAGGACTTCTCACCAAAAGGCACTAATGAGAGTTCTCAGATACATTAAACTCTACCCTGGTCAAGGCCTATTCCTACCAACTCTCAACAGTCCAATTCTTACTGCTTATTGTGATAGTGATTGGGCCAGTTGTCCCTATTCTAGAAGATATGTCTCTGGCAACAACATTTACCTTGGAAGCAGTCTCATCTCATGGCAATCAAAGAAGCAAAATGTGGTTTCCATGTCATTCACAAAAGCTGAGTACATGGCTTTAGCAGACACCACTTGTGAACTATCCTGGATAAAGTGTTTAATCAAGGACTTACTCATCAAAGTTCCTACACCTATCAGATTTTCTGTGACAATGACTCTTCTATAGCACTGGCTTCTAACCCAATACAACATGCTAGAACAAAACATATAGAAATTGATTGCCATTTTGTCAGGGACAAGGTTAAAGCAAGTCTCATTCTACCCACATTTGTCTCATGGAAATACAACAGCTCAAGCCAATGCTAAAGGACAACAAGCTCACACAACTGCTAGTGTTTCAGTCCATAAAACTACTCCACACAAGACTTGTATATTACTTCATAACAATTTGATTAGTTGTAATAGAATGTAGTGCAGTCTTGTTTTATAACAGATTAATTAGTTAGTTAGAGTAGCTCTATTTTGTATAAATACCAACACTTTGTACTCATTACAGTTTAGTTGAATACAATAACATTTCACTTCATTTCTCTTTCAACTCATTATTCAATTAACTAAAGTATATCCTTAAATTTGTAGGCACAAGTACATCATTTGTTGTATGTATAGAATGTGTGATCATTCGTATATGAAATGAACAATACATGAAATTTATCACATATATACACTGCCATTCATGAACGTGGAGTTTTATTTATGCTTATAAGTGCAAACAGGCGTTGTACAATATTATTACTATTGAAATAGAAGCTTTATGACCAAATATATAATATAAGTGTTACACATTTTATCATTTGTTGGGTGAATTAAACGATGGAACCTGAGTTAGGACTGACAAAAGTAGTACCAAGAGCTTGATAACCCAATCTGGTGAAGTCGGCTTGAGGTGGTGCAACAACACGGGTAGGGAATACCGCTTCCTTAACCGTTCGCACTTTGTCGGTAAATGCTTTGAGGAGCAATTGGTAAAGACTTAAATAGGAAAGCGCGAACACAGAAACTGGGAAGAATGATATGATGTACAAGAAAACACTTGTCCAATTCTGGCCGCTGCTAATGGTCAAAACAAGTGTGGCTGCAAATGCTACCATCATCATTGAAACCGCGAGGATCAATACAGTGAGCCCTAACATTAGTTTATTATGAAGAGAGTCTCGGAAATCTTTTAAACGAAATGAAGATGTGAGGATGGAAAGGAATATGATAACGGATGTCAAAGAAAATGTGAGGGAAAGCGCATCCGCAAGAGCAAAGACAGTAAAAAATGGTTGGTTTCTAAGAAGTGGATAGCCCGTGGTTTGATTTGGTCCTCCAGGTACGGTGTATGCTGCAGCAAAGGCAACAGTGGCAATAAGAACAGCTACAATCGAACAGTTCTCAGCGGTCCCTTTCATCCATTCTTTGGCATCAGCACGTACCTTCTTATTTTTCTCAAGAAACATCTGTTCAGCAGTCTGTCCGTCACAATTTATCTGTAGTCTTGCCAATGTTGTACATATTTTTTTTATCCTCTGCATCAACAAGAAAAATATGATCAAATGTCGTAGTAGATTCAGGATGACCAACACATACAATTGATCGAGTTTGTGGATCATGATATAAAAAATATGGAAACCACTCGAATATTTAAAATAGTACTCCAATGTTTAAGTACCTCAAACAGAATCAAATCGTCTCTGAGTATTAACGCTGGGCTTCTGATGTCGTCTTCAGCTTTGCTATCCTTTACTTCTACACTAAGCATGTGCAATAGTGAGTATCCTTTATTATCAATCTTTCCTCTCAGCCTCCTGAGATAGTGTGGCACATTGGAGACATAATCTATTACATTCTTTCGTCGATATTTAATTGCCACATGCAAAATGTTGCGCCCAGCCTCATCGATGTGTTCTACTGCCGGAGGGTAGTACTTTAGTATCTTATCAACAATATATGTGCAACCAGATTTTGTTGCTAAAAACAACGGAGTGTCTGGGGCAGAAGTAATCTCTTCCATTGTGCTAGTACTGGTTACTTCGAATTTGTGGAATTTTGTTCTACTCATATCCAATCTGGATTTTGTTTCTTTCCATGATTTGTCATTTTCAATTAATCTCCTTGCAAGTTTCTTTGCCGATGCACATTTATATTTCTTGTATCGAATTTCTTCAATAATAGGCACTTTACGTTTTTCTGGACTAGTAGCAATGTCTGACAAAAATATGAAATTTATTGTTAAAACTAGCCTATAAAAGGTGTTGTCCAAAATTCAGTATGTTGTTCATGTAACTATAACTCAATCAGAGTTGAAAAAAAAAAAAAAAAAAAAAAATCTAATAGTACATGATATAAATCATATTATATGCATCTCGACCAACGATAAAAAGCAAAACTAAACTAATGCGGCTCATAAAATGTTTTGTCCAAATCTAATATGTTACTCATAAAAACTTACATCCTATATATATATTACTTGAGCTAAATGACTAACGTTTTACGTATGAAATAAATTATGAATTTATTTTTATTAATGCGCCGATAACACAAACACAAAGAATATAATTGTGTAAACACAAAATACGAATTGCCAAGTGTTTTAGATATATTATTGTAAGAAGTTTATTCTTCCTTAAAAATGACAAGAATATCGCTCAAATAATTAACGGATTAATACAATAGTTAGAGACAAAATTGACATTCAACTTAAGCCTGATTCTCATGTTATTTTTCATGTCATTTATATTAGAGTATGTCATTATGTGAGTGTTAAGGGACATGGAGTAGTCCTATTAATATGATAAAGAAGAAGAGGAAAGATGGTAGTTTATTATGGGCAATTTTTTTGGAGCTCCTTTTGGAAAGATTAAGAACTAAAGCTGTAAAGACTGATTGCTGAACATGCTAATATATAAACACATTTCATCGACAAAAACCCTAATCATCATCATTCTATCAATTTTCCCGGCCGATTATATACTCTACTCTATTATGGTCTGTCGTAGTATACGTATCGTTATTTGATTGTGTTCCTCCAACTTGAAAGTTGTCGAGTGATCAGTTATTCACTCTATCATCTTAATAGCAATGTTTTGAAACCCGGGTCAACCCGGCCGGGTTAACCGGTTGGACCGGTTCCGGGGAAAAAAAATCGGTCAAAATAACCCGGGTTTCTAAAACCGGGTTAACCGGTTAGACTCGCCGGGTTTTGAGTGACCCGGGTTGTTGGTCCCTACGTATGAATGATGTTGAGTCGATATGAAATATGCAAACAATAACAATATGGATCTTTGAATAACTAAAATCGTCTAACTTATAAATGAAACATTTACAACGTATTTATACTAAACGAATGGACATAATCCCAAACGTTATACCGGTTCAGGAAGTAACCGTTTGGCGGTTACAACCGTTTTCCATAACTGTTATTCTATAACTACTTGGCGGTTAAATAACTGCCATCAACCGCTCTCAACCGCTATTCGGTTGCAGGGTTTCTTTTGAGCAAGTCTGGTCCTTTGAGTTAGAAGCAATGGCGAGATTATATGTTTACAATCTCCTCCTTAATCTTGATCGTTGCTTCGTCCTAAGTCTTGAACTCCGAGCATTTGTCGCATAGTCACGAACTTGAGTCTTGGTAAAGCTTTCGTTAAGATGTCTGCTCTTTGTAGTTCTCCACTTACGTGTCTCACTTTGATATGACCATTCTCTACGCATTCACGAATGAAATGATAGCGAATGTCTATGTGCTTGCTCCTTCCATGAAAAACTGGGTTCTTTACGAGTTGTATAGCTGATATGTTGTCAACTCTAAGCGTTATCTTCTTTTCTTCTAGTCCAGTTAATTCACTGAGTAATCGTTTTAGCCATAAGGCTTGACATGCTGCTGCTGTAGCTGCCATGAATTCTGATTCACATGATGAGAGTGCTACTGTCGGTTGCTTCTGAGTACACCAAGTAATGGGTGACTCTCCAAAGTAAAATACTATGCCAGTAGTGCCTTTTCCTTGATCTGTATTGATTCCATAACTACTGTCGCTGTATCCTGTAATCTTGTAGCCTCCTTCTTTCTTGTATATTATTCCATGGTCTTTCGTGCCTTTGATGTATCGGATTACTTGTTTCACTGCCTTCAGGTGATGATCCTTCGGGTCTTGCATAAATCTGCTGAGTAGTCCGACTGGGTAACTAAGATCTGGTCTTGTATGTAGTAAATATCTGAGACTTCCAATTAGGCTTCGGTAATAAGTTGCGTCAACTGGTTCTCCATCTTCCGCCTTGACCAACTTAGTGCCGGGTTCCATAGGTGTCTTCGTATCATTACTATCTGTCATGCTTGTCTCTTTTAAGATCTTGTTAATGTATCCTGTTTGCTTGATCGTAATTTCTCCTCCTGTCTGTGTAACTTCTATCCCAAGGTAATATGCTAGCAAACCTAAGTCGCTCATTTCGAATTTATCTTCCATCTGGGACTTGAACAAATCTACTTCCTTCTTTGGAGTGCCCGTGATTATTAAATCATCTACATAAACTCCAACGATAATTGTAGAAGTCTTGCTTCTCTTTGTGTAGATTGCTTGTTCGAGATTACATTTCTTAAAGTCTAGAGACTTTAAGGTTTGGTCAAGCTTCACGTTCCAAGCTCTAGGTGCTTGTCTTAAGCCATACAATGCTTTAGTTAGCTTGTATACTTTTCCAAGGTTTCCTTGTTGAATGAAACCTTCAGGTTGTGTAACATAGACTTCTTCCTTCAATTCTCCATGTAAAAATGCTGATTTTACATCTAAGTGGTGTACTTGCCATCCATGATATGCTGCTAGTGCTAATATCAATCGAACTGTCTCTATCCTAGCAACTGGTGCAAACACTTCATCGAAGTCTATTCCTTGTTCTTGTACATAACCTTTTGCTACTAATCTTGCTTTATACTTTATGATCCTACCTTGTGCATCTCTCTTGGTTTTATAAACCCACTTAAGTCCTATTGCCTTCTGATTTTCGGGCAATGTGGTAAGAGTCCATGTGTTGTTTTTGTTAATTGAATCTAATTCAATTTGCATGGCCTCAATCCACTTTTCATCTTTTGATGCTTCCTTGTAATTACGGGGTTCTTCTTCTGTGAAAAATAAGCTAGGTGCTTCTACTTCACGTGCAGTTTGGTAAATTTCCGTAATATCCTTTAAACCTTGTATAGGTCTATGATCAAATCTAGGATCCGAGCTTTCGAATGAACTTATAGTAGCTCTTTCTTCATCTTCTGAGTTAGGGTTGTAAGTGTATGATGGTGGTGTGATTGGTGAGGGTGGATCTGGTATAGGTTTTTGTTCTTGATACGTGTTATTTGTGTTTTCTAAGTTGACTGGTGTAGGATTATCATAGTCAACTCCATCTACCATAAAGCTAGTCCAAAACGTATCATCTGTGTCTGTATCCTCCTCATTGTTGTTCCAATTCCACGGTTTCTTTTCCATAAACTTCACATCCCTACTAACATGTTTTTTCTTTTCTACTGGATCATATAGTCTACATGCTTTTGATCCTTCTTCAACTCCTAAGTAAATCATTGGAATGCTTCTATCATCTAGCTTCTTCAAGTGTGGTATTGTTACCTTAGCATAAGCTGTGCATCCGAATATTCTTAGGTATTCTAAGTTTGGTTTTCTATTGTAGAGGGCTTCATATGGTGTTTTATCTATCAGGGCTTTCGTAGGTACCCTGTTGAGTATGTAAATGGCGTGCCTGACTGCTTCCGCCCAATAAGTTAAGGGTAACTTCATCGCTTTCATCATACTCCTAGTCGTTGATAAAACTGTTCTATTTCTCCTCTCTACTACACCATTCTGCTGCGGTGAGTATGGTGCTGTCAATTGTCTTTCTATTCCATTCTCCTTACAGTACTTGGTGAATTCATGTGATGTAAATTCACCTCCTCTATCCGTTCTTAGCATCTTAATTTTCAACTTCAACTTTGATTCAATCTGCTGCCTAAATTCCTTGAATGTGCTGAATGCTTGATCTTTCGAAGTTAGAAAGTAAGCCCACATAAAACGTGTGCAGTCATCTACTAATAAGAAGATGAGCTTCTTTCCAGAGTGTGTTGTTGGACTTATGGGACCACAAAGATCTCCATATACTAAGTCCAATGGGTTCTTTGATCTGAATTTAGCTTGGTTTGGAAAAGGTGTTCTGATGTGTTTTCCTAATAAACATGCATCACAGATTTGTCCTGCATGGTTTATTCTGGGTATTCCGTTTACTAACCCTTTTCTCGTCATCTTATCTATTGCATCAAAGTTCAGGTGACCTAATCTAGCATGCCATAACCATGCTTGGTCGTCTACGTTTGCTAAGAGACATATAGGTGCTACTATATGTAATCTAATATTGTAAAGTTGATTCTTAGATCGTTCTACTTTCATCAACAACTTCTTATTCTTATCATACAAAGTCAGTAAATTTCCATCCATGATGATCTTGCAACCTATTTCAGTAAGTTGTCCTAGACTAAGTATGTTGCTCTTGAGGTTTGGTATGTATTAAACATCCGAAATCATTTTCTGTTGCAAGTTTCTACATCCTAATAATATCGAACCTCTACCCTTTATCTCTACATACGATCCATCTCCAAAACGAACGCGTCCAGTGATGCTCTCGTCAATATCTTTAAAATGGCCTTTGGTGCCCGTCATATGGTTACTTGCACCATTATCTAAATACCATATGCTAGCATCTGATGTAGCATATTTTCGGGGGTGTACTTGTTCTTCATTTAACAAGACTTCTTCAGTTTCTTGTATCGCCATTAATAATGATGGTTCATCGTCTTCTAAGATAAGGTTTGATTGTTCCTGAGTTGTTGGTGGACTTTTACAATTTCTCATGAAATGTCCGGGTTTTCCGTAATTGTAACATTTCAAATTCTTTCTATCCCACTCACCTTTATTCTTATTGTGAGGTGAGTTTCCTCCATTCGAGTTATCTCTTTTTCCCTTATTCTGCCAATTACCTCGTGAATTGTTTGATCTACCCCTAAATTTGGTAAATCGTTTCTTATTTCTAGAGTGTTCGCCTTGTGCGAATAATAGGTTATCTTGGCTTTCAACTTGTCCTCCCTTTCGGAGTTTTATTCTCTCCTCGAATGCCTTAAGCTTTCCTGTGATCTCATCTAACGTAATGTCATCAAGATCACTCGTCTGTTCTATGGATGCTACCATATGAATGAATCTATCGGGTGTGGAGTCTAATAGTTTTCGAACTAAAAGTGATTCATCCAAAGGTTTTCCTAATTCTTTTGCCTTTGTGGCATAGCCGTTCAGTTTGGCTGTAAATGCATCCACCGTTTCATCTTCCTTCATTTGAAGGGTCTGAAATCCAATCATCAATGATTGTAATCGTGCTTGTTGCACTTTCTCTTCTCCAACGTGTCTCTTTCTTAATGAATCCCATAAATCTTTTGCTGTTTCGCAACTTGCTACTTGTAAGATCACATCTTCGGTCAATGCTTGTTATAGGAAGGCAGTTGTTGCCTTATCCTTTTTAGCATCTACTTGTGTATCAGTCTTAGGTTCTATTGCTTCCCATAAACCTTGTGCTTCTAGTATCACCTTAATTTGTATAGTCCAAACTGTGTAGTTTGTGGCTTTGAGTTTTGGGCATTGATACTGTGTCATAGGGGTTACGGGTTTTGGTGCAGTGTTACTGCCACTTGCATCGTCACCAGGCATATTGATGGTGCTTATGATCTTCACTTTCTATTGGAATTCTAACTAAGTATGATATATACTTAATACTACGGGAACAGAAATAATTTCCGGGAATCTACTAGTACGGGATCAATATATAGTTCTCGGGATTTCCTAGTAATGTAAAGTAACGATCTATACTATTCAAAGTATAAGAGAAATCCAAAGTTTGAATTTGTGACCTCGTTGTTGTGTATTAAACACAGACGTATTCCCACTTTTGTCGGTACTTGAGTATGATACCAACTACGTTCTTTCTTTCCCCACGTTGTCTTTTCTCCTTTCTTGTGTATCGATGTAATAATGATTTGCCTTCGAACTCTTGGTCTTGGCTATTTTCGGAACACAATTCCTTCCAAAATACCTTTCGGTATTTTCAACAAAAACAAGTCAATTTACTTGTTCCTTTTTTCTTTACCAACAAATGGTAATCTTCTACGTTTGCTTGCCGCGTCTCACAACCTTCCTCTTTACCTTTGTTCCACACCGAATGTGCTTCACCCCAAAATACCTTTCGGTATTTTCAACAAAAACCCACAAGTGATCAAGTTGTGTCCTTTGTTAATAATCTTATATCGCTAGCGTCTCTTCTCTCAAAAACAATACTTGATTGTTTTCTAAAAACCGGTTGTGTTTTCTTCTAATTCCAAGCAACGTCTTTTTCTCTTCTTGTATATGCCGTCTACTATACAAGGTATCTCTAACGCGTCTTTCTTCTTTGGTTACGTAACTCCTTCTCTTTCTCTTGTTGCTGCGTATTAGTGCTTCACAACAGAAAAAAACGACACCACACTGGAATGGGTGTCTTCTCCGTTTGCAATTTCGACACAAAGACGAGTTGTATACGACTTGTCTTATGTCCTAGTTATTCAAGTAACAACGTCTCCTTGTTTGAAACGTCTTCCCTTCTCCTGAAACAAAATTTCAGCGAGTACTTCTTCTTTCCAGAAACAATGTTTCTACTTTCTTCTTCCTGAACCAAAAGACCAGCGGTGTTTTCTGTCTTGGTTCTCTTCTTCCACGTTGGGGTTTTCTGCTTTTGTATATGTATCTCGTTAACAGGTTTCTTGATGATGATTCTGTCTTGTTTAAACAAGGTTCAGATTTTGATGTTGCCTCGTTAAAACAGGAAATCTGGTGTTGGATATGTGATTGTAACGAGATGTAAAACAGGCTCTTGATGCCAAATGTTGGTCCCTACGTATGAATGATGTTGAGTCGATATGAAATATGCAAACAATAACAATATGGATCTTTGAATAACTAAAATCGTCTAACTTATAAATGAAACATTTACTACGTATTTATACTAAACGAATGGACATAATCCCAAACGTTATACCGGTTCAGGAAGTAACCGTTTGGCGGTTACAACCGTTTTCCATAACTGTTATTCTATAACTACTTGGCGGTTAAATAACTGCCATCAACCGCTCTCAACCGCTATTCGGTTGCAGGGTTTCTTTTGAGCAAGTCTGGTCCTTTGAGTTAGAAGCAATGGCGAGATTATATGTTTACACGGGTCAACCCGGTTCTCGAAACCCGGCCGGGTTTAGTTTTTTTCAAATTTTTTTTATAAAAACCGGGTTGACCCGGATTGACCCGGTTATTTATTTATTTTATTTTTTAATGGAAAACCCGGTTGACCTGGCGGTCAAACCGGTCGAACCGGTTGACCCGGTGACTCGACCGGATTGATTATAAACCCGATTTTCAAAACATTGCTTAATAGTGTTTGGTTTGTTTGTTTTTTTTATTAGTAATTACAATCTTTTGAGTTTTGACTATTGAGAATTGTGAGATTGAAATAATAATCTTAGCTAAATAGTTTAGTTGATAGTTATAAATTGATTATTATTATTTAGTCATGTTTTCCCTTACAGGTTATTTGTGAATGCATTAACAAACGTTTGTGACTCAAACTAATTTTAATTTTCACTACAACAAATATGCCATCTATTCACACTTAAGTCTACACGCTTCTAAAAATTGTGAACCTTTTTGTAAAAATTTTTGCATACAACCGTGTAGAATTTTTAACATTTATAAGCATGTAATGTTATTCATATATTTTCACACATAAAATTGTAAATAAATAAATAATAAATCACAGTTATAAGTATGTACAAATATATTTGCTCACACTTTCAAGTGTATATAAGATCAATTTCTCACACTCAATCCACTACAACAATCGCCGCTTTCGCAGGCGAAATTTCAGTGCTTTCTCCAGGGACATATCCTCTGCGAAACTTTTCCCCGGGGACATGTCCCCGGCAAAAGTTCCCCGGAAATACCTTCTCGGGAATACTTTTCCCGGGGACTGTTTAACACTTTTACCGGGGACATGTGGGTCCCACAGCCAATTGTCGCCGGTCAAACATGTCCGACGTGACATCTACTTTTGCCGGGGACACGATATGCCCTTTTTTTGACAAACACGAATGCCGTTTTAGCAAACACGATATGCCTTTTTTTGACCAGATATTTTGTAACGACAGACGATGGAACTAAAGATATGTCGTTTTAATTTTAAAATAATTTAGGGTTTTAACGTAATGAAAAGACTATCCAAACATTGGGGTTTTAGTTATGTATTAATAGTTGCAATTAAGTGAATTTTTTTATAAACAGCAGGAAGGTTTGGCGGGAATTTTCCCGCGAACAATTAGCATGCTTTTAACTTTGGTCAAATTTTGATAAAAGTGAAATATACTTTTGGCGGGGACAAGTCCTCGGAGAAAGTTTACGTTGAATATTGACTATCCGGTCCAATTTTGTTAAAAGTCCAACTTACTTTTGCCGGGGACTTGTCCTCGCGGAAAGTATGCGTTGAAATTTTCACAACAAGTCAGCGAATTCATGTGCCACGTCAGATTCAATTTTGTCATTTAGTGACTTTCGCCGGGGACTTTGTGTCCACGGCGAAAGTCTCCTCGCCCGTCCATCCGATTGTTGTAGTGATCTCATCACACTTCCCTTTATGTGAATAAATTGGGTGTGACAAATATTAAACTCCGCACTTAAAAGTGCGATTAAAAAGTTTATGTTTTTACACACTTAAAGTGAGTTTTTTTTTTTTTTTTTTTTTTTTTTTTTTTTTTTTTACAATTTTAAGTGTAAAAAACGACATGTTTTATTTATTTTTCAGGCGCATAAATGTAATGAACTTATATACATTTGTGAGTGCGAAAAAAAAAAAAAAAAAAAAAAATTACACGCTTTATACAAGTGTGTAAAAAATTATGTGCACAAGTGACATTTTTGTTACAGTGATCTGAAAGCTTTGTGATAATAAGGCCGGATAGACATTTATAAAAAGCTTTTTTTACCCTTTTTCTGTCACTAAAGGCATTTTATATCTTGTAGTGTTATGATAGAACAGTATATTCTTACAATAGTGTATGCACCGCTTCAAGAAGTTGTTCCCAACTCCTTCATCGAATGCCGAAGGATTGACTGCTAGAAGTTGAAGACTTGTCATCCCATTTCCATCGGTCTCAGCAATCAATCTCGGATATTTGTCAGTTATAAGAATTGCCAAATCTGTGCATAATTAATATATATAGATATATTATACATTCAGAAGACCGCAAGTCCGCAACTAACTTAAGAAAAGAAAAAAAAAAAAAAAGTAATAAAAAACTTACCAAAGTTCTGGCTGAGGATTGCTACATGTAGTATGGAAGTTTTATCGTTTCTGAAAAGAAATCTCATCAAATCGGCTCCTTCAAGAACTGCTCTTTCCACTTCCTCGCAAAGAAATTGGAAAATTTTGGCCTTACCGTAGCGAGCTGCATGGAAAAGAGGGGTTTCACCAATCTTGTTGGTCATCGTGAGCAATGAAGGAGCCCTAACTAACATTTCCCTAGCAGCCTCAACTGTCCCATTATTGACATTTGTCTCATGAAGTATGGTGCTTCCACTGCTATTTACCCATGTCAGTTTATCAAAATGGCTTTCAGGTAAGGAACGAAGTAGCGCAACAACCAGGTTGTTACGCTTATTGAAAGTGGCCATATGAAGGACCGTGTCATTATGTATGGTTACTATATGAAACGGGCCATTTGAGAAGCATTTACATAACTCAAATACCTTCATATCTTCTCCTTTTGACAGAGCCTCATACAGCTCCCCGGTGGTCCTGTCGTCGTCGTCTCTTGATGCAATGACATTCATTGTAATAGAGAAAGGCTAATACTTACACACACAAGAAAACCAAAACGGTTTCTATCTATAAATAGTAAGAAAAATTCCTCCACTGATAAGTAATTAGGTATATACGTACATAGTAATTCTTTAGTGCCAGTTCAAGTTTATTGAGTAAGGAAAAATAAAGAAATACAAAGTAAATATTTTATTTTCGGTCCTTTTCTTTTTCTTTCTCTCTTTAAATAATACTCGAGAACACAACTTTTTATGTTTCTCTTCATTTTCTTCCTTTCCTTCCTTAAGGTATGTTAGAAGATTTTAGACCACATTCCTAATTGGTGGACATTGTTATTTAATCACCAACTTTCGGGGTTATACTATTAGGACTCCCCGGCCTATGATGTCACATCAGGGGGTTTTGCTTAAAGATTCCCTTTGTCCTCCATTTGTTTCCGCTATAACACAGTTTTTTGTCAGTTTATGTTCTGTATTTCGGACAGTTTTAAACGTTTGAGTTATTAAACTTTATATTTTATGTTCCACACTTTCAGCTTATAGTTTTTTTATATAAACAAAATTATAAAAATAAAAAAATAATAAAAAAAACGTAAAAAAGTAAGGAGTCCCCTTTGTAAAATAGGAGGGTCCAAATAACTTGTCCCTTTCGAATAACGTAAAGGATCAATGTTAATCAACAAGCAGCTTTTGTAAGAATACACAAAAAGACATCTACAATTCCTACATGACTAATGCTGATTTATGCCGTCTAGTACTAGTAAATTCCATAAATCTATGTTGTTTTCCAAGATCACTGGATGCTGCATGTTTTTGTAATGTATGTAATGGTGTTTTCTCCTTGTAAGAAGGAATAGTGCCATTTAAACTCCTTAACAATAATGTTACTCGAAGATACATTTTATATAATTAAGCCAAAGGAATTAGACTACGAACCAAACGTGGAACACGTTTAAACATAAAGCAAAAGTTATAGACAAACTTTGCCATTCAAGTGCTAGTGCTTTGTTTAAAAAAAAAAGTGTCAGTGCTTCAATTAGTTGTCATAGATCAAGTCTTATCTCCTTTAATCTGATCAAAAAGTACAAAATATATGTTTGTACAGAAAAAAGTTGCATAAAACTGTTAGATAATGATAAAACCGGTAAGTTACGCTTTATTATTGATCACTATAAATAAAGTACAAAGCAACATAAAGAAATTCTAATGGACCCAACTCACAAGTCGGACTTGGGCCAACTAACTTATCCATATAATACTCCCCCGCAGTACGAGCGACGAAATCACAAAAGCTCGAAAGGGAGAAGTAAACTAGAAAAGCAAAAAACAAAACATTAAAATAATAAAAATATAACTTTAGTCGACTTGTAACAAAACCGTAGAAACGGTCGACTCTTTCTATTAATTTCAATTATATTAATGTATTTGCTTGTGTTGATCATGAGAATTCTTTTGCGTGTCGTGTGATATGTTTGATTATAATTATCTCTTAATGCTTGTTTGGATTTTATGAACTTGTGATAAAAGGATGTTGGATATAATTAGTGTTTGTTTGGTTTATGATGAAAGACATCATATTTGGTTAAATTGGAACTTGTCCTTATTTATTGTTTTGGTTGATCATGGTTGAGTTAAGAGGCCGAAAGGATTCTCAATAGTGATTAGTTTCAAATCATTAGTCGACAAATGATTTTGGTCTTGTACTTTGTGACGATTGTGCAAGAAACTTAATAAACAAAACAAGTAAAGGTTTAATTGAGATTAAGTTCGAAAGGAGTCTCTTGAATATGTGTTCTCGTCATCTTTCAAGTATATGGAACTTTACAAATTAATAACATCAAAGTCTATAGGTCGAAAGGATTCTTTGTTGTTGTTGGTTTAGGCATAGGCTCATGACATGACCATTTGATTGAGGCTTATGCATAATTGATTTATAAAACACTAGACTATTATTATTGGTTCTATAGGGCGAAAGGATTAGCTTTGATAATATATATTCCAAACTAAACATCCTAACGTCCTTGTGATCATTTGTCCAATCATGTATGTTCTTTGTGTACTTACATCATGCTTTTATAATTGCTTTTCTTGGTGGTTTGATCCGTGACAATCATAACCACCACCTTTGTTACTTGCTTAGACAATCAAACAACACTTGAGTGCAACAAAGTCTTTTGGGATGACCTTGACTTACCAATCCCTAACTATACACGACAAGTGTATACTTGCCAGTGTGTTCCTAGTTAGCCGATAATCCTTGTTTATAAATTTAAAGCTTGTTGGAGCACATCATATCCTTTTGTTTCAAATACTTTATTAAATATGGATATGGATCTAAGTCATTCCATAATTTAACTATTATGTTTCTCATTTCATCCGATTGATGAATATTACCAAAATCACCGGAACGTATCTAGATCTCTTTTGGCTATGTCCATACAAACATCTAATCAACCCTACGAGGGGCTCAGTAGTATTATACTTTAAAAAAATCAAAGGAACAAGTTATTTCTTGACTGCAAGTGTAATCCGTGAACTTCACAACATTTCTGAAAATAGCCCTTATGAATACCAGTTACGAATAGCGGTAGACTAGTTCCAAGAAATGGGATCCACCCACATCATTCCGGCTTGCGTCTCAAGTCTGAGGATAAATAATGCCATCACATACAAGATTTACTTAATGACTAGATCCATAAAGTAAATTCTTGTTAGTTGGGAGAGTTCAATATGCAATCTTTTGAATATTATGTGAGTATAGCAGGACCATCCTTTAATATACAAAGTATATTAAACAATCCCTCATATTTATTTTAATTCAGCCATATTCCCATATTATTGATTGACAATGGACAATTTAGAATAACATAAGTTATTCATGGATTTAAATATGCAAATACAAACAAACATACCAAGTACTTTAATTCAACCGACCAATAAGAGATAACTAGGGAGTAAAAACATCTCAGTAAACACATTTTTAATCATCATAAGAGCACACCTACATTAGCATAATCTATCTTTACTTTTCATTGTTTAATTAGTTATTAGTTTAATTAAAAAGTAGTTAAAATTGGTAGAAGTACCACCCCCCTACTCCTATATCATGAGATATTTACCTTGCTTTCATAAAAACATAAAAAATACTAAAAAGAATCTCCCTCAACTTTACCTTCTCGTCATACATCTCTAACAAGCATCTTTATTCCCCTAGAGAACGATCAACCCCCTGGGCTTACCCATACTACACTGCAACGATTAGGTACACTGCCTAGTGGGTTGTAAAGCTTGCTCGTAGGAAAGAAAGTCTTTCGACCCTGAACCCGCTATCAGCTTCAAACCGCAAAAACTCAAATCACAAGAATCAAATCTCAAGATCTTCAAACCGCAATGCTGACAACTCGCAAGTCTCAAATTTCAAGATCTTTAAACCGCAGCAAGAGATAAACCGCAAAGTGTCAAATCTCAAAAGATCAACTCGCAAGACACTAAGCTGTCAAATCTCAAGACTTCATATCGCAAGCTGACAAACCGCAACAACTTTAAGTCGCAACAAGGTCAAACAGCAAAGTAACAAATCGCAATAAGGATCAAACCGCAGGAGCAAGTCGCAACACAAAGTGATAAACCGCAGGTCACTATCTATCAAGTACAAGATTCACTATTGTCCAATTTTGTCTTTTTAGCTAAATGTCAAACCTCAAATTTGTCCTTATGCTCAAATCGTAACTGCTTAATATTAAAATAATCAAATCTCAATGCCAAACTGTCAAACCGCAAGAGAAAATCTGCCAAGTCTCAAGCAAGAACTATCAAATCGCAACAAAGAAACAGTTAACTCGCAACCTTGAAACTCTCAAAACGCAACTAAAAACCAAGAGTCCAACTCACGTATACAATAAAAAACAACCACAAACTAGTTGAAACAAGCTTTCCAAACCCAAAACTAAGCTAATATGATAAACCTAAAAATGAAAGTATAACCAAATGACAAACTTAACCACAAAATAAAATCAAACTCGTGTACAAAAAATCTACACTATTCGACCCACCTAAAACTAAAACCAATCTTTGAAATCCGAGCACACGAAGTAGATGATCAAACCATGGCTCTTGATACCAGTTGTAAGAGATTGGTTATCATAAACACACTAAAGCAAGTCTTGATGGATCGAATATGGAAGAAGTTTAGAGAGAGAAAGTAAGTTGGGAACTTTGTAGAGAGAGAAAATGCAATAGCATAAATGAAAGATCCAACACTCTACCTTGGAGGGTAGAGGGTATTTATAGTATCTTACAATATGCCCTCTGTCGGGCTGTAGATCAGGTATACAGTGGGTAAAGACCCGTCCATCCTCCACGGTGTTACTTAACTAACTAGTTACTAAAAATTAAACGTTTACGACTACGAACTTTCTAATGCTAACAAATAACCGGGGTGACCGAGTCTTTAATACTGGATTTACTAAGTCCTAACAGTAATTGTCGTAAGGGGGAACCCAGGATTTTGGAGGCCACTGTTCGACAGACAGTCCCGCTCCTCCTCTTACTGAAGGTAAGTTGGAGGCTGGTATTAATGATCTTTTCGGGTCTGAAGGTGATGGTGCTAATGCTGGGGGTGAATCAACCTTGGAAGCTACTGATGTAGCTATTGAAGACACCGCTTCTGGTCCTTTGCTGAAGAGGAAAGAGAAACCTTCCTTACTGGTACCTCCTCCAATCCTGTGAAGAGGTTATGCCCTGATTTTTTCCAAGGGTTTTCTATTGGTATTACCCCTGCCGCTGGTTTTCAAGCTTTATTAGATAGTAGCATTTTGGATGTTGAGATTGGTTTTACAGCTGCCCAGACATTACCCTTTATTACATCTTCTATTTGGACGACACCTGAGCGTGAGGTTAACTTTCTGCTGGCTCTTCTGTCAGGCATGAGCCTTGCTTTATTGGTCATGTTCAAAGGTTTGTCATTTCTCCAGATTCTTCTTCTGACTGTAGCACCTCTGCTTCCGGAGCTGAGGTTACCTCTTTTACCAGGTCTGAGGTTGCTTCAGGGATTCCTACTACTACTGTCGTGGCTACGATGTTTGTTCCTGCTGTGACCGTAAGGGATACCTTTCCTAATCCTTATCCCTTCCTTGGTGGTTCATCCTCAGGTGGCGGTGCAGATCAGGATGTCGGAGATTTTTCTGGTTGCTCAGCTGGTGAACATTTGACCGATGATATTCAAGCTGCTATTGACCTGGACCCTTTGCAGTTACAGGAACATTATCTTTCGAGTTGGAAAGTGCCTAATGGGTCTCTTCTGGATAACCCTTCGGACTGTCACGACGTTTTTGACGGGGTCGCTCCTCCTAAGCTCTTCACTTCCCTTCGTGAAATGGACTATGGCCGGTTGCTTTCAGAGTTTAATGTCTTGTCAGCTCACCAGCTGTGCTTTGGCTTCGAGGTTCGAATGCATGTGGAGCATGATCTCTAGGAAAGGAAGAGGATGTTTGACAAGTATAATCAAAAGAATGGTTTATTGGAGGATAAGCGTAGTGAAATTGTTAGGCTGGAATCTAGATTATTGCTGATGAAAGCTGAAGCTTCGGAAGCACTCCACCTCTATAAACGTGTGTCCCTTCTTGAAGCCACTGGGAAAGAGAATGAGATCCTGCTTGCGAGGGTTAAGGAACTTGAATCTTGTACTGCTAATAAAGACAGTGAACTTGTGCATTTGTGATGTACCCACTCGTCTTTGGAGTCCCAAAATGATGACCTTGCTAGACAGGTTTGTCTTCTTTGATATCTCTGTTTTCTCGTTTTTCTTGCTTACTGAGAATTTTTTCTTTCAGGTGCGAGCTCTAGAGGGTGAATGTTCTAGTCTTCGTCCTCAGATATCAGAGTTTGATTGCTTAAAAGAGTTGTTCATTAAGGTTGCTCTTTATCTGGAGGAGAAACTCCATCCTTGTTTGCTTGCTGTCGTGTTGGTTCGCAGGTGGCTTTTATCTGAAGGCCTTAAATTTGCGGTATCCAAGTGCTGGGATTTTCCTAACTATCTGGGGACTTTGAGTGTGGCTTTCAACGGTGCTTTTGAGAAGGGAATGCAAGATGGGCTTGTTGTCGGTCGTCACCATGGCAGTGAAGGCACAAAACTTTCAGATGTAGAGGATTATAATTCTTCTGCCGAGGCTGATTACAAAGAAGCTGTTTAGAAGCTTCGTGATGTTCAATTTCCCTTATTGTCCTCATTGGAGACTCTTAAGGACTCGAGCATCGAAGATATTATGGGTTTGCTTCACCCTGAAGCCTCTGTCTCTGGTACTTCTCCTACTGTAGATTCTCGATTTTGTTTAGAGCGGTTAACCGTTCCTGTTCACCATCCCAGGACCCCTGCCCTGGTAGACGAGTCTTCCCTATCAGCTTCCGTCAATGCTTGTTTTGGAAGAGCTAGGAAGATAAGGTAGGGTGCCTTTCATGATTGGTTATCTCGTGCAGATACTTGGGATTCCTTGATTGGTCCCTTATCTGTGAGGACTTTTGCGGGCACGGCTTATATATCAAGTTCCATTCAAGCTTCTACTGTGGCCACTATTGCTTTATCCGTTCCTTTTTTTTCTGACCCTCTCTCCGTGTCTGATTATGAGATGTCAAATGTGCTTGAGCAAGGTGATAATGTTGAAGAAACGAGTATGGGTGTTCTTGAGCAATCTGGGGCGGGCGCTATTTTAGATCCTCCTAACCAAGCTTAGGGTGGTCCTTATTGTATTTTGCACAACATTTTTGTTTTACCGGTTTTATGGCCATGCATGCACGGCGTTTTTGTTTTTAGACTGTGTCTATTATATGTACATTTGGTTTTATAACTTTTCAGTTATTGCTATCCTAATCTTTACACTGGTGTGCTTATTATGATAGTCTTAGTCGAATACTTGTGGGTTATTCGCCCGATACTGGACTCGAAACATCTCTTACATATCTTGAGTAAATTTTGAGGTTACTCAACCTGTTGTTATTCGGAATAACATTTCATTGGTCGTGTCCGAATGTATGCGCATTTTATTTACATGTATTGTAACTTCTTTGAATTAAAAAAGGGAATGATTAGAAAATTTTTAAGTAAAAGTTGGTGAATGTAGCTAAGCTTCACCTTTTTCATTCATAATTATAAAAAATTACAATATAAAAGAATAAATTATGATGTCAACCCTCCTCTGCGGAGTCCGTGGGAGGCGGGCTGCTTACATTTGATAGATATAACATCTCCTAAGGTTGCAGACATTCCATGTCCGTGGAATTGGGTTTCCTGCATGGTCTTTTAGCTTGTACGCACCTTTTCCCAACGCTTTCGTGACTTCGTAGGGTCCTTCCCATTTAGGTCCCAACTTTCCTCCTTCTTCTGCATGACTTGCATCGTTGTTGCGGTATACCAAGTCTCATGGCTTGAAGCTTGTGTTGCAGACTCTAGAGTTGTAATATTTTTGCATTCTTGCTTTGCTTTTCACCTCGCATATTGCTGCTTGCTCCCTTCTCTCTTCCAGAAGGTCTAAATTTATCTCCAAGGCCTCGTCATTTTCTTCTACATCTGCCTCCGCTGTCCTCCATGCGGGCATTCCTATTTCGGCAGGGATGAAAGCTTCCGTTCCATATGTCAACGAAAATGGGGTGTCTTCATTACTTGATTTCATCATTGTACGGTGTGCCCACAGGACATGCGACAGTTCATCCATCCATTTTTTGCTCCTTTCTTCCAATCGAGCTTTTATTCCTTCCCCCAGACTCTTGTTCGCTCTTTCAACCTGCCCATTTGCTTGTGGATGCTTAACGGAAGCAAAGTGTTGTTGTATATTCAGTTTTTCACACCAATCTTTGAATGGGTTATCTCGGAATTGCTTTCCATTATCATATATTATTTCTCCGGGGAGCCCAAATCTGCATACGATATTTTCCCACATGAATTTTTTTATTTGATTTCCTGTAATAGTGGCAACTGGCTTTGCTTCTATCCACTTGGTGAAGTAGTCTATTGCCACTATGAGGAATTTGACTTTTTCGGGACCCTCCGGAAAAGGACCCGCAATGTTAATTCTCCATTTGTAAAATGGCCACGGGGAAGTGATTGGGGTTAGCTTCTCTTATGGATGCTTTGGGACGGGCTTGTGTACCTGGAAGTCTCTGCATGCTAGTATCAACTTCTGTGCATCCTTGGGCATGGTGGGCCAATAGTATCCGGTTCGTAAGGCTCTAGCCAGTACAGACCTTGTTCCAGCATGCATGCTGCAGGATCCCTCATGGATCTCCTTTAGCACATAATTTGCCTGGAGGGGTCCTACTCAACGTAACCGTGGTTCGAGAAAAGACTTCTTGTAAAGTGTCTCGTTGATCACTGTAAATCGTTTTGATTTTCTCTTAACTGCCCTTGCTTTCTTTGGTTCCGCTGAAAGTATCTCCTCTGTCAGGTATTCATATATTGGAGTCATCCAGGTGTGCCCCTCTTCTTACACTATTGCGATCACTGCTACTTTTTCTATCGAATTTTGACTGAGTTCTTCAACTAGCACTTGTTTTTTCAGATGTGCAAAGCTGGTAGATGTCATCTTGCTAGGGCATCTACCTTCTTGTTTTCACTTCTGGGAACTTGCTTGATAGAGAACATCCGGAAATTACTTAAGAGCGCCCTTACCTTCTCCAGGTATTGAATCATCCCTAATTCCTTAGCTATGTACGTTCCGTTAACTTGATTAGCCACAAGTCTCGAATCTACATTTGCTTGTAAATTTTTAATTCCCATTTGTTCTGCTATCTTTAGCCCAACTATCAGAGATTCATATTCAGCTTCATTGTTTGTTGCTCCAAAGCGGAATCTTAAGGCGTAAGTGAACTCCGTCCCTTCCGGGTCTGTTAATATTAGTCCTGCTCCACAGCCATCTATGCAGGATGATCCATCTGTGAATAGGGTCCATGGTTGTGGGAGTTCTTCTTCGACTTCCATTGAGTGATTTTCCTCATCATCCTTTGGACGTTCTACTATGAAATCCGCTAGGATTTATCCTTTAACTGATATTCTTGGTCTGAATTGTATGTCATATTCTCCCAATTCGATACTCCATTTTTGCAGTCCATTCTTGTTCTGAATTGTATGTCATATTCTCCCTGCTACTTCCGGTTTAGACAATATTTGTTTTATCAGCTGGTTCGTGATGACTATGATTGTATGTGCTTGGAAGTATCTCTTCAGCCGCTTTGTAGCACGCACCAAGGATAATACTAACTTTTCCATGGGTGTGTAGTTGTTTTTGGCCCTCGTAGGGCGTGGCTTACAAAGTATATCGGTGTTTGCTTACATTCCCTTTCCGTCATTAAGACTGCACTGACCGCTTCCTTAGCTGCTGCAAGTTATATGATGAGTTCTTCTTTTTCTCTAGGTGATGTCAGTGTCGAAAGATCCGCTATTAGCTTTTTCATTTGTTTAAAGGCTTCTTCCGCTTCCGGTGTCCATTGAAAATCGCTCTTTTTTGTACACTTTTTAAGCATGTTAAAGAAAGGCAGTGATCTTTCAGCGGATTTAGCTAGGAACCTATTTAAACTTGCCAATTTTCAGTTTAGTTTTTGAACGCCTTTAAGGCATTTTGGGGATGGGAGGTCTAGTACTGCTCCTGCTTTATCTGGGCATACTTTAATCCCCTTAGTGTTCACGGTGTATCCAAGAAACATTCCTTCTTCCATTCCGAAGGTGCATTTTTTGGGATTCAACTTCATGTTGATTTCCCTTAAGGTTTTAAAAGTTTCCTCCACATCCCTCAATATCTCATCTTCTGAGCGGCTCTTGACTACGAGATCATCAACATATACTTCTAGATTCCTGCCTATTTGTTTGTGGAAAGCTTTATCTACAAGTCACTGGTACATTGCTCCTGCATTTTTCAATCCGAACGGCATTTTGGTGTAACAAAATATCCCCTGGCTTGTGATGAATGTTGTTTTTTCCTCATCCCCCTTTGCCGTTTGTATCTGGTGATAGCCCTTATATGCGTCCAGGAAACATTTAAAAGCCGCAGAGTGACTCGACCTTCCAGTATATTTCAGGAAATGGGTATCTGTCTTTAGGACACGCTTTGTTTACATATTTAAAGTCTACGCACATTCTCCAACTTCCGTCGTGTTTTTTACCATTACAGGGTTAGCCAACCAACTATGGTTGTGCACCTCTTTCATGATTCCCGCGCTTACGAGCTTTTCTACCTCCTCTTGGATTGCCTTATTCCTTTCCGGTGCCTGTTCTCTTTTCTTTTGTCTGACAGGGGTGTATCCTTCACGTATATTTAAGTTGTGTTCTGCTATGTGCCTTGGAACACCCGTCATATCTGCCGGACACTAGGAAAATACATCCAGGTTTTGTTTTAGTAAGTCGCATAGCTTTTTTCGTCCTTCCATTGATAAGGTGGACCGAATGGCTATGGTTTGCTCTGGGTGTTCCAGATGGATTGCTACATTAATTCGTTCTTCCACTGGTTGGCTTTTATTTGGAGCTAGTATCGCTGGTTCGGAAACCATTATGCATTCTAGTAAAACAATTCTGCTACTTCGCAGTGTGAGCACTCCTCCTCCTACTGGAATTTTTACCATTCCATGCACCGTTAAAGGTACTGCCTGTAATTTTCGCACCCCTGGCCTTCCTATGATCCCATTATATGGTGATTGGGATCTTAAAACTACAAAGTTCATCCATGCGGATGTTGAGTGCTCGTCATCGCCGACTTTGGTTAGCAATGATATTTGCCCTATCGGCTATATTACTTCTCCGCTAAATCCGATAAGGGGTGTTGTAGCCGGTATCATTTGTTTTCTGATTTTGGGCCGGAGTCTTTCAAAACAATGCTCATACAGGATTTTCGAAGCAAAACCTCCATCAATGTACATACGGTGTATGAAGTGCCCTCTAATTTCTGCCTCGGTTATCATTAGCCCTTTTTTCCCTTCTTCTTCGGTTATTGGTGGGAATGAGATATTGGGGTTGGGAAAAAAACTTTGTGTAATTCTTTGTCCGGTTACTCGCTGCTGGGTTTGTACCATTAGGATTATGAGAGGTTTGTCCTTTCCGGATGTCTCTCCTTTTTTAGGCGCTTGGGCTGGTCCTTTTCGCTGTTCTGCTTCATCTCTTTTATTCCATTTGACAACTTCCCATTCTTGAGTAACTCTTCTATTTGCCTTTTCAGGTGCATGCATTTGTCTGTGTTATGCCCTACCTCACCATGAAACTCACAAAACTTGTTGGCGTTTCTTTTTTCGACCGATGTTATCCTTGGAGAAGGGGTCTTGAATTTTGCTTTTTCTAGTGCCAAGATTTCTTTCGGTGTTTTGGAGAGGAGAGTGAATCTATCTTGCTTCCTTTCTGTCCTGAGTTGGTTTTTAAACCCCCTTTCTTGAAACCTTGTTTTTTCCCGAGCTCGTGTGGCTTCCACATCACCTGAGGAAGCGACCTCTTCTTTTCGTGGTTGCCCGCGGCTACCTCTCCTCAGAGGAAGGATGCAGTTACCCTCGTCATTTCATCCACTGATTTGGGTATTTTATCGTTCAAGCGTTTGATCAACTCGGGGTTGGTGATCCCGTGCATGAAACTTGAGATTTTCATGAACTCAGGGGCTCCTTTTACATCTCTGCTTTCTTCCTTGAATCTTTTCATAAAGTCTTCCGTAGTTTCTCCTTCCTTTTGTTTGATGTGGTGGAGCTCTACAGGATCCTTGATGCACTTTTTTTGTTTGAGGAAATTAGCCAGGAGGACCTCTTTCAATTCATCGTAGATGTCCACAGATTCTGGTGGAAGCTCATCAAACCAAACCCTGGCGGATCCAGTAAGCGCGGAGTTAAACATCTGACACCAGGTCGGCATGGCCCAGCGCTCCACCTTTGCCGCTGATTGAAATATCTTGAGATGATCTTTTGGGTCTTCACTTCCATCATATGTTTTTACATTAGTTGGCATGCGTGTTTTCTTTGGCATGTCGAAGTAACGAATGCGTGGAGTGAATGGATCAGTCTCCTTGCATACCCATGGTCTGGCTAGATCATCGTCGTCAACACTTAACTTTTGCTTCTTGGATCCGGACTTCCAATGTCCGCCTCCGCTATCTTCACTCTCAGAAATTTGACTTGTCCTCCGTGAGTGTGCTCGACTGCCTCCGTGAATCCCAGAATTAAGTTCCGTTATTTGTGAGTAAGAGCCATGATACTAGCTTTCCTCCTCTCTTTGAGGACCGTGGCGAGTTGGTCGTCTGGGATCTTCGGAATACACGGATATGCTATGCTCCCTATTCCCTAGCCTGTGGAACACACCCAGGCGTAGTCTTTTAAATACCGCATCTCGCTCCGCATCTTTCTTTCTTGGCAACCTAGACCGGCTATACCTTCGGTCCAAGCTTTCTTGCATGTCCCGGCGCTTCTTAGACTCGAGTTTTTTCCTCAAGTCTCTCCTTCCGTTTGGCGGTCCCGACTCAGAATGTTGTTAAGCTTCAGGGAAGTCCGACCAAGTTTTCATTTCGTTCAATGCTTTGGCTCTCTCTTCCTGCTTCCAAACTTTTTCCGTCACAATTGGCAAGATCTGGTCGTAATACTTGTCACAGTATTTCCTGAGGGCTGTGTCGGACGCGGGTCCCTTAAGTTCCACCCGAGTTGCGTAGTTTTCCCTTCCCGTCTTGTTACGTACGGTGGATACGGGAACAGGAGTAGGTTCGGACCGAGTGCCCATGGTGAGTATTTTTTGAGAACGCAGTTGTGTATCAGTCCCACGGATGACGCCAACTCGTTAGTACAAAAAGTGTGGCGGGTTAGGATAAGTGTGTGTGGTGTTTGTTGGGTTGAACCAACAAGGTGTTGTTGGGCTAAGCTTTGTACTAATCCAAGTGATTAATTGAATCCCTGCATAAGTGGAAGTAAACCGTTAGCCTTACCGTGGGGACGGACCTCACGATTAAGCTTCAGCATGAGAGTAAGTATACATTCTTGTCAATGATAATTAGGATGTGTGTGTTATTATGAGAGAGAAAGTTGTATCTTGTGGGAGGGTTAAAAACCCCTTTTATAGGCAAGGCTTACTGCTAGGGTTTCGTAACAACTCGCATATAAAAGTTAGTGACCTGAGTGGGACCCTTGTCGGGAAAGGTTCCGTAATAATCGTGGATGCGGGCGCAGAATACTTTCCACGGCTAGAGGTTTGGTATGCTAGGCATTCTGCGTGCATCTTTTGAGTCTAAACCGTAGGTTTGGTATGCTAGGCATTCTGCGTGCATCTTTGAGTCTGAACCCAGAATAATTTTTCTATGAGCCATTTTCATCACAACCAATATTGGGCTACAGGATGTACATGTTTCTTATAAAAAAGGCATACATAGAAATGAAAATTTCTGCCTATTTATTTATAAATGGTTCAGTTCGGATTACGCATAGTATCTAATGGGTTTAACATGTCAAATGTCGCCAAAAGTGTATACTTAAAGCATAAAATTTCAAAAAACTTTGATTCAGATAGTAAAAATTGTTATAGAAATAATACAATTTTTGCAAACATATTTGGCACAATAAGTACTAATATAAAGAGTTAACTCTTTTAATTAGAAATCATGTCAGCAAACCCTACTTAACCTTTTTTCGACCCATACACAAAACTACCCGTTTAAACCAATTACTTATCCACCCGACACACTCATTTTGCTGCCTTCAATGTATAGACTGCAATTAGGTTTACTTCATTATATTATACCTCAAGTTGATCGAGCATGTCAAGAGTGGCTTCCATATCACCACCGATTGCTACATAGACACCTGAAAGGGATCACAATCGACATCTTTTCCAGCTATCTCTGCACTTTGAGATGATGAACCGAACACAGATTCAATATTTTCTTATGCTAGACATTATCATTATTCTGAGGCAAAGAAATACCATCATAATTCTGTGAATATTCCGGATATTGGCTTTGTCCCACCCAACTGTTGCACCTAGCACTGTCGACTCATGACCTTTGCTTTCATCGCGTGCCCCTCTTCTAGAGAGTAGAATGTATGTAGTATCATACGGATTCAAAGATGTTCATGTCTTCATTCTCTTATTTTTTAAATCATTTCTGAAAAAGAATGAAAGCAACGACCATGAATGCACAGAAACGTTAATAAAGGGTGTTTATCATTGTAAAAGTGATAATGTGATATTAAATCATCATAATTGGTGATAGACATCGGTGAACTTTGAGAAAAGATAAGATAATGAGAAACATAATTATAATTACTTATCCAAAAATTGAGATACTAAATATTGAATTGGGATACATATTTATATATACAATAAAATATACTGTAAATTGGGCGAAAAATGCATAGTTTTTTTTCTTCTTATTCTCAAATTAGGTTAGAAGTTCTGCGAACATAAATGTTGGGGAGAATAATAAATGTTACTACATTCACCCATTTGACCTGTTTATTTATGAACTGGTTGATGGACCTACAACGGATCAAATGGGACATTAACTATATTTAGCAAAAAAAGGGAATATGGTTCAGAACTTTAGATAGGCTGAAAGTCGCGCAAAGTCAATTTGTCATGTACACAGCATGCTAAATCATTTTATTTAAAATTCTAGATTATTATTGAAATAACATTGTTTACTAAATCACTTTATTTAGGTATTATCGTTGTTTTTTTATTAATACATTCATTATTAACAGGAAAAAATGACAAATACATGTTAGTGGGTCAACCCAACCCAAAAACGTATCACTCGTTATCTAACCCACCTACCCATCATGGCACCTCTGAACAATAAGATGCACATAATTTTATGGGCTACATTGGGGCATGTAGCTGTGTGTAAGTGACGTGTGAGATACGAAGAGAAAGCGAGAGGGTATGCAATACCAAGATGTTCTTTCCATGTTGAGGTGTTGGAGCATGGACATAGAGGTTGCACTAGGGCCCAAATGACTGTAAAAGAGCGCAAAAAGTGATAAGACGTTGTTAGCCTTGTTATACCATCACACATACCAAAGATGAAGTAGCATGCACTTACAGGTTAATATCTCCGGATATTAAAGTCATTACTAAATGCTACTCCTTTGGCCCAGCCATTAAATGACATGTGCCCGTCACTTTGTCTACAACATAGCTACCAATATAGAAATTCGGTTTCTGAATTCACCCCTAAAAAATATAATAGATGAATTTAGAGCAATACTACTATCTCATTTGCTACTGATTTTAATAACTGTGTAAGAAAGAAAAGTAATACTAAATAATAGCATTAATTATCTATTAGAACTAAGAAGTTGCAATGTACTCATACTACTTTTCAGGCTTTTACGTGTAGAAACTCTAACCAACTCATAATACCAAACTCAAAACAGTTGGATCACGTTTACTCAGTTCGGGCACAATGTCCATATTTTGGCCCATAACTGCCATGTGCAAAGCAGTTTGTCCTTTCTTTTCAACCCTGAAACCAATGCTTGGATCCTTTTTCAATACAAATCTCGTCACTTCCAAATGAAACATTGGTCCACCTAAACTTGTCTCTTTTACTACCTAGCTAACAAATTACAAAGGTAGATTTATTAGTTCTTGCTAATAAAAGAACTGAACTCGGATCATCTGGAGGGGCTGACAAACAACATTCTCTAATATATTCATAATTTTTGTCTTCTAAAATCAAGGTGGGGAGACTTATGATCTTAGAAGTCACTTGATTCCAAAGAGACCATTTATTGTTAGTTTAATGTTTTAAAGACTTCTGTATATTTGCTTTTAAACGTTAATATGTATTTTAGAATACTTAGGATTAAACGTATTTAGATTGTTTGTTTGGCAAAGCATGGAAAACAATGTGGGCTTGGGCCAAAATGGGTCAATATGGTTTTCTGTGAACCATTGTGTCCCTTTAGATTATATACGCCTCTATTAGGTTTCTGTGAAACGTTATATCACTTCATGGTGTCGTTTCACATCATATATAAAGAAGAGGCAGTGTAGGCAAATTGTATCAATTCATACTTCAATTATATAATACAACGTTTACACAATTTTTGTTGTCATTTTCTGCATTTACAAACAAAAACCAAATACCCCTTTTGTTGTTTCTGTAATGACAAGAAACAAAAACCATGTCGAATTTCAAACATCATTCAATGGAAACTTGGCCAAGAGGAACGCGTTTCCATCAGTGGCATCAGAGACAGGATTCAAATCCATGGGAGAGGCCAAGTACAAGTGGTTTGTTACCATACAAACCAAGAAGGAGGATTTCTATGGAGACAAAAGAATTACTCAAGAAAAGATTGTTTGAAATTGAAGCACATAATGCTTTAAAAGGAGGCAAGGCAGTGACAAGGAAGGAAAGGAGAGTGAGGTGTTATGCCTGTAGAAAGCGTGGGCACTATTTCTGGAAGTGCCAAGACAGAAAACCCTCACCCTTCTCGAATGGAAAACAAGAAAAATATGAAGAAACCAGGTATCCTGAACAAGTCCATGTTAAGACAACCCACATGATCAAAGGGACGGATTACGCAAACTGGAACCATATTTGGTACATAAGCGACACATACAACAATCATATGTGTCCCACAAAATCATTGTTCAGGAGAATCAAACCAGGGTTTTCAATGGAAGGAAAGGAAGAAGATGAGAAAAAATTTATTTTCTCATATGGTTTAGGCGAGGCTTTTGTTGAAACAAATGAAAAGAAGATGCTAATTCCATGTGTTTCATATACACCGGAGGCAAGTTTGAACGTGCTTAGCGCCAAGAAACTTTTGGCACAAGGTTTCGAAGTGACTTATGGAGACGACGCATGCAAAGTCTCTTATATGTTTGATGAAGAGATGGGGCACGAAGGAAAGAAGGTCGAAGGAGAGTCAAGTTCGATGGCTAAGGAACACGACAAGTATTTGGAAGATTACTATGAGTCAATCGATCCAAAAGATACTTGCATGAACATTAAAGGATTAGAAGATCTCGAATGGAATGATGGAATGGTCCATGATTATTTGGATGATGAATTCTTAAGCATGAATGGAACTCTTTACATCATGAAGGTTAATTCATTTAAGAAATTTATTTCATTTTAATCATGATAGAAGATGACAATCTAGTATACAAGAATTGGAACGTTTTGAGCAAACACTTTGAAGAGATGTTAAAATGGTTTTACCAAGTTTATCTTGGTCGAATCATGGTGGATCCCTTGCCCCCCGTCATCAATGGTATAAAGTTCGATTTACTTGGTCTTTATAAGATAATAGGTAGTCTAGGAAGCTATCTTGGAGTTACGTTTGGTAACAAATGGGGAGATGTTGCACTAATACATGGTCTAGAACGAGAACAAGATGAGGAACTAAAAGAATGTTACAAGAGAAACATTGACTTAGTACGGTGTTATTTCGAGACTACATTACGAGCCCGAGGCAAGGACAAACTTGTGATAGCCAAGAAAGAAGGCTATGGGAAGACCCCAAAGATTGAAGAAGGGTCGAATGGGCAGTGGTCACAAGAAGGAGATGCACAAGTTCTCAAGACATATGGCAACAAAGATACATGGATGGACAAGAAGGATACACATGAAAAGGAAAAGATGGGCGCTTGAAGAAGTCTTTACACATTAAGGGGGACAATGTTAGTTTAATATTTTAAAGACTTCTGTATATTTGCTTTCAAACGTTAATATGTATTTTAAAATACTTAGGATTAAACGTATTTTGATTGTTTGTTTGGCAAAGCCTGGAAAACAATGTGGGCTTGGGCCAAAATGGGTCAATATAGTTTTCTGTGAACCATTGTGTCCCTTTAGATTATATACGCCTCTATTAGGTTTCTGTGAAACGTTATATCACTTCATGGTGTCGTTTCACATCATATATAAAGAAGAGGCAGTGTAGGAAAATTGTATCAATTCATACTTCAATTATATAATACAACGTTTATACAATTTCTGTTGTTATTTTCTGCATTTACAAACAAAAACCAAACACCCCTTTTGCTGTTTCTGTAACGACAAGAAACAAAAACCATGTAGAATTTCAAACATCATTCAATGGAAACTTGGCCAAGAGGAACGTGTTTCCATCATTTATTGTTTTGCGGATGGTTGGAGAGTACCACCCATCCATGAAAACAACCTTGGATAAGTTTCCCAAGCAACTCGGGGATTCGACATTGATAATGAGGTAACTCGCCGTGTATGGTGTAGAAATACTTGTCTTGATTGTCGTCTTCTAGGTTCTAGGAAATCAACCATGGATATCTTGCTGTTAAGGGAGGCAACCGATCACATACCGAACCACATGAAATCTGCTCCATCTAAACATGTTCACAGTAATTTTATATGGTTAATACACACAACAGTAATGGAAATAATATCTTTTGTCTTTGATTAAACACATGAAACATCAGCACAAAGCAATCAAAGAGTAGCTACTAAGTCTATGGCAACCCACGTTTTTCTTTCTTTTTGATTAATGATATTACTCTCGACACAATTAAACCCAATAACTAATCAAAGATTAGAACACAATTTGTTGCTTACTCTTTGACGTGTAATAATGGTATGGTATCGATAGTTATATTGATTCGAAACATCACTCGAAAACTTTACCAAATCGATCGACTACCAAGAACATATATATATATATATACAACTCTTACGGTCTTAATTTGTACATATATCTATTTAGAAGAATTATAACACTTTCAATCCTATAAGTTACATGCATCTAACCCATTCTTAATTATTTCTAAACTTGCCAAAACTCTTCAATATCAGTGATAATTTAATTACTTACTCCGTATTAAACTATGACTTTTATTATTATGTTACGAGATTATGACCAAAAGTTGAACACAATAGTATTTGTAGCATCAAATAAGCTAGCAAGTCAAAAATTAAAATTATCCAAACACTCAATTCAAACACCTTAATGCTCACTGCTTAATCTAACCTTATAATTCTAATAAGCAATCAAATTAGTCAAACACTCAAAAAACCTTCTGCATGAACACGTGTGTCTTTAGCCAAAGCAAGTGTTTATTGCTTTTATGAAAGTAAGTGTTTATTTAGAAAAAATATATAACCTTATAAGCGTTTAAAAAGCATCAAGATATGCAATCTCAAGTACCAGATACTCGTATAACATAACTGAACATCATGGTATTAATGATAACTTTAGCCAAACCAAATATATGATCTAAAAATAATAAGAAAACAATGGTAAAAAAAAAATCAAGTTTAAAGATATAATTCATACCTCAAACAATTTGGAACACCGATCGATGGATTTCTTTGTTTATTTGAATATAAGAGTTCAAGGCTAGGGTTTATATCTGTCGTTTCTCTAAAAATATATCGTTTCTTTGATGGGTTTCCTAAGGTAGGTTTGTGTAGGATGATTTTGTGGTTATGTCATGTTTTCTTTTTTACTGTGAATGATAACAAAATCATTGGGAGCGTGTGTTTTAAATGTTACAGTTTGATCCAAATGTATCAAAGTATTAAATCCAAGTACTTGTGTATTTTAAGATTTTTTCTAAATGGTACATATAAAAACGAATTTTTTTAAATTTAATGTCAAATTAGGAAATATTTAAGTTTTCTTAGTTAAAAGAAGGTTTTTGAGAAAATAGCATTAATTCAATTATTACCAAATAAGGTATGAATTGATTTTTTTGAAATAAAAAATTTCCACTAGGGGTTTTGTTTTATTATATAATAGATACATGAAATTATGAAAATGTACGTATATCCTTAAACTTGTAGGCACACTACACACAGTGATCATTTGCAGTACGTATAGAATGTGTGATCATTCGTATATGAAATGCACAATACATGAAATTCATCACATATATAGTTATATACACTGCCATTCATAAACATGGAATTTTATTTATGCTAATAAGTGCAAACAGGCGTTGTGTACAATATTATAACTATTGAAATAGAAACTTTATGACCAAATATATAATATACGTGTCACACATTTTATCAACCCTTAGTTGTATATTTGTTTGGTGAATTAAATGATGGAATCTGAGTTAGGATTGACAAAAGTAGTACCAAGAGCTTGATAACCCAATCTGGTGAAGTCGGCTTGAGGTGGTGCAACAACACGGGTAGGGAATACCGCTTCCTTAACCTTCCGCACTTTGTCGGTAAATGCTTTGAGGAGCAATTGGTAAAGACTTAAATAGGAAAGCGCGAACACAGAAACTGGGAAGAATGATATGATGTACAAGAAAACACTTGTCCAATTCTGGCCGCTGCTAATGGTCAAAACAAGTGTGGCTGCAAATGCTACCATCATCATTGAAACCGCGAGGATTAATACAGTGAGCCCTAACATTAGTTTAATATTGCGCCCATCCTCATCGATGTGTTCTACTGCCGGAGGGTAGTACTTTAGTATCTTATCAACAATGTATGTGCAACCAGATTTTGTTGCTAACAACAACGGAGTGTCTGGGGCGGAAGTAATCTTTTCCATTGTGCTAGTACTTGTTACTTCGAATTTGTGGAATTTTGTTCTACTCATATCCAATCTGGATTTCGTTGCTTTCCATGATTTGTCATTTTCAATTAATCTCCTTGCAAGTTTTCTTGCCAATGCACATTTATATTTTTTGTATCGAATTTCTTCAATAATAGGCACTTTACATTTTTCTGGACTGGTAGCAATGTCTGACAAAAATATAAAATTTATTGTTAAAACTAGCCTATAAAAGGTGTTGTCCAAAATTCAATATGTTGTTCATGTAACTATAACTCAATCAGTGTTAAAAAAAAACTAATAGTACATGACATAAATCATATTATATGCATCTCGACCAACAGATATAAAGCAAAACTAAACTACTGCAGCTCATAAAATGTTTTGTCCAAATCTAACATGTTACACAGAAAAAGTTACATCCTATATATATTACTTGAGCTAAATGACTAAGGTTTTACGTATGAAATAAATTATGAATTTAGTTTTATCAGTGCGCCGACAACACAAACACAAAGAATATACTTGTGTAAACACGAAATACGAATTACCAAGTGTTTTAGATATATTATTGTAAGAAGTTTTATTCTTTCTTAAAAATGACAAGAATATCACTCAAATAATTAACAGATTAATACAATAGTTAGAGACAAAATTGACATTCAACTTAAGCCTGATTGTCATGTTATTTTTCATGTCATTTATGACATGTTATCGTCGTGTAATATGTTGTTTTATCATATATAAAGAAACGATTAAGATAGAGATCTTCTTGCTTATTATAGTATGTCATTATGTGTGTGTTAAGGGACATGGAGTAGCCCTATTAATATGATAAAGAAGAAGAGGAAAGATGGTAGTTTATTATGGGCAATTTTTTTGGAGCTCCTTTTGGAAAGATTAAGAACTAAAGCTGTAAAGACTGATTGCTGAACAGGCTAATATATAAACACATTTCATCGACAAAAACCCTAATCATCATCATTCTATCAATTTTCCCGGCCGATTATATACTCTACTCTATTATGGTCTGTCGTAGTATACATATCGTTATTTGATTGTGTTCCTCCAACTTGAAAGTTGTCGAGTGATCAGTTATTCACTCTATCATCTTAATAGCAATGTTTTGAAACCCGGGTCAACCCGGCCGGGTTAACCGGTTGGACCGGTTCCGGGCAAAACAAACGGGTCAAAATTGTTGGTCCCTAACGTGTGATTTGAGTGAGTCGATATGAAATATGCAAACAATAACAATAAGAACTTTGAATAACTAATCATCTAACTTCTGTAACGTTACAAGTATGTACGTATTTATACTAAACGAAAGGGTACGTCTCCAACCATTGCAACGGTTCAGAGGTAACCGCTTTCTAACCGTTTATGGCGGTTAATTAACTAACTATCATAACTACCCTATAACCGTTTTTGGCGGTTGTAACTGCTATTAACTGCTAGTCGGTTATTATCTTTGAAACGAGCAAGTTTGGTCCTTCGAGTTAGAAGCAATGGCGAGATTATTAGTTTACAATCTCCTCCTTAATCTTGATCGTTGCTTCGTCCTAAGTCTTGAACTCTGAGCATTTGTCGCATAGTCACGAACTTGAGTCTTGGTAAAGCTTTCGTTAAGATGTCTGCTCTTTGTAGTTCTCCACTTACGTGTTCTACTTTGATATGACCATTCTCTACGCATTCACGAATGAAGTAATAGCGGATGTCTATGTGCTTGCTCCTTCCATGAAAAACTGGGTTCTTTACGAGTTGTATAGCTGATATATTGTCAACTCTAATCGTTATCTTCTTTTCTTCTAATCCAGTTAATTCATCGAGTAATCGTTTTAGCCATAAGGCTTGACATGATGCTGCTAGGGGTGGAAACGAGCCGAGCCGCTTGTGAAAAGCTCGGGATCGGATCGCTAAAAAGCTCGAACGAGCCGAGCCTAAACGAGCTCGAGCCTAAGTTTGGGCTCATTTAATAATCGAGCTCGAGCCCGAGCTCTATACAAAAGGCTCGTTTAGGCTCGCGAGCCTAAACGAGCCTTAGAAATATATACGTATATATATTTTCTATACGTATAACCGTATTAACAAGCTCGAGCCTTGTGTTAACGAGTCGAGCTTTGTGTTAACGAGCTGAGCTCGAGCCGAGCTCGAGCTTGTGAAAAATTTCACGAGCCGAGCTCGAGCTCAAAATGTGAGGCTCGAAACGAGCTCGAGCTCGAGCTTTTTATATATAAACGAGCCGAGCTCGAGCTCGGCTCGTTTTCACCCCTAGATGTTGCTGTAGCCGCCATGAATTCTGATTCACATGATGAGAGTGCTACTGCCGGTTGCTTCTGAGTACACCAAGTAATAGGTGACTCTCCAAAGTAAAATACTATGCCAGTAGTTCCTTTTCCTTGATCTGTATTGATTCCATAACTATTGTCGTTGTATCCTGTAATCTTGCAGCCTCTTTCTTTCTTGTATATTACTCCATGGTCTTTCATGCCTTTGATGTAATGGATTACTTGTTTCACTGCCTTTAGGTGATGATCCTTTGGGTCTTGCATAAATCTACTGAGTAGTCCGACTGAGTAACTAAGATCTCGTCTTGTATGTAGTAAATATCTGAGACTTCCAATTAGGCTTCGGTAATAAGTTGCTTCAACTGGGTTTCCATCTTCCGCCTTGACCAACTTAGTGTCGGTATCCATCGGTGTCTTCGTGTCATTACTATCCGTCATGCTTGTCTCTTTTAAGATCTTGTTAATGTATCCTGTTTGCTTGATCGTAATCTCTCATCCTGTCTGTGTAACTTCTATCCCAAGGTAATATGCTAGCAACCCTAACTCGCTCATTTCGAATTTATCTTCCATCTGGGATTTGAACAAGTCTACTTCCTTCTTTGGAGTGCCCGTGATTATCAAATCATGTACATATACTCCAACAATAAGTGTAGAAGTCTTGCTTCTCTTTGTGTAGACTGCTTATTCGAGATTACATTTCTTAAAGTCTAATGACTTCAAGGTCTGGTCAAGCTTCACGTTCCAAGCTCTAGGTGCTTGTCTTAAGCCATACAAAGCTTTAGTTAGCTTGTAGACTTTTCCAAGGTTTCCTTGTTGAATGAAACCTTCAGGTTGTGTAACATATACTTCTTCCTTCAATTCTCCATGTAAAAATGCTGATTTTACATCTAAGTGGTGTACTTGCCATCCATGATATGCTGCTAGTGCTAATATCAATCGAACCGTCTCTATCCTAGCAACTGGTGCAAACACCTCATCGAAGTCTATTCCTTGTTCTTGTACATAACCTTTTGCTACTAATCTTGCTTTATACTTTATGATCCTTCCTTGTGCATCTCTCTTGGTTTTATAAACCCACTTGAGTCCTATTGCCTTCTGATTTTCGAGCAATGTGGTAAGAGTCCATGTGTTGTTTTTGTTAATTGAATCTAATTCAATTTCCATGGCCTCAATCCACTTCTCATCTTTTGATGCTTCCTTGTAATTACGGGGTTCTTCTTCTGTGAAGAATAGGCTAGGTGCTTCTACTTCACGTGCAGTTTAGTAGATTTCCGTAATATTCTTTAAACCTTGTATAGGTCTATGATCATATCTCTGTTCTGAGCTTTCGAATGAACTTATAGTAGCTCCTTCTTCATCTTCTGAGTTAGGGTTGAAAGTGTATGATGGTGGTGTGATTGGTGAGGGTGGATCTGGTATAGGTTCTTGTTCTTGATACGTGTTATCAGTGTTTTCTTTGTTGACTGGTGTAGGATTATCATAGTCAACTCCATCTACTACAAAGCTAGTCCAAAACGTATCTTCTGTGTTTGTATCCTCTTCATTGTTGTTCCAATCCCACGGTTTTGTTTCCATAAACTTCATATCCCTACTAACATGTTTCTTCTTTCCTACTGGATCATATAGCCTACATGCTTTTGATCCTTCTTCAACTCCTAAGTAAATCATTGGAATGCTTCTATCATCCAGCTTCTTCAAGTGAGGTATCGTTACTTTAGCATAAGCTGTGCATCTGAATATTCTTAGGTATTCTAGGTTTGGTTTTCTGTTGTAGAGGGCTTCATATGGTGTTTTATCTACTAGGGCTTTCGTAGGTACTCTGTTGAGTATATAAATGGCGTGCCTGACTGCTTCCGCCCAAAAAGTTAAGGGTAACTTCATTGCTTTCATCATACTCCTAGTAGTTGATAACACTGTCCTATTTCGCCTCTCTACTACACCATTCTGCTGCGGTGAGTATGGTGCTATCAATTGTCTCTCTATTCCATTCTCCTTACAGCATTTGGTGAATTCATGTAATGTAAATTCACCTCCTCTATCCGTTCTTAGCATCTTAATTTTCAACTTCAACTTTGATTCAATCTGTTGTCTAAATTCCTTGAATGTGCTGAATGCTTGATCTTTCGAGTTTAGAAAGTAAGCCCACATGAAACGTGTGCAGTCATCTACTAATAAGAAGATGAGCTTCTTTCCAGAGTGTGTGGTTGGACTTATGGGACCACAAAGATCTCCATATACTAAGTCCAATGGATTCTTTGATCTGAATTTAGCTTGGTTTGGAAAAGGTGTTCTGATGTGTTTTCCTAATAAGCATGCATCACAGATTTTTCCTGCATGGTTTATTCTAGGTATTCCATCTACTAAACCTTTCTTTGTCATCTTGTCTATTGCATCAAAGTTCAGGTGACCTAATCTAGCATGCCATAACCATGCTTGGTCATCTACGTTTTCTAAGAGACATATAGGTGCTACTATATGTAATCTAATACTGTAAAGTCGATTCTTAGATCGTTCTACTTTCATCAACAAATTCATGTTCTTATCATACAAAGTTAGTAAATTTCCATCCATAATGATCTTGCAACCTATTTCAGTAAGTTGTCCTAGACTAAGTATGTTGCTCTTGAGGTTTGGAATGTAGTAAACATCCGAAATCATTTTCCGTTGTAAGTTTCTACATCCTAATAGTATTGAACCTCTACCATTTATCTCTACATACGATCCATCTCCAAAACGAACGCTTCCAGTGATGCTTTCGTCAATATCCTTAAAATGGCCTTTGGTGCCCGTCATATGGTTACTTGCACCATTATCTAAATACCATATGCTAGCGTCTGTTGTAGCATATTTTCGGGGGTGTACTTGTTCTTCATTTAACAAGATTTTTTCAGTTTCGTGTGTAGCCATTAGTAATGATGGTTCATCGTCTTCTAAGATAAGGTTTGATTGTTCCTGAGTTATTGGTGGACTTTTACAATTTCTCTTGAAATGTCCGGGTTTCCCGCAATTGTAACATTTCAAGTTCTTTTTATCCCACTCACCTTTGTTCTTATTGTGAGGTGAGTTTCCTCCATTCGAGTTATCTCTATTTCCCTTATTCTGCCAATTTCCTCGTGAATAGTTTGATCTACCTCTATATTTGGTAAATCGTTTCTTATTTCTAGAGTGTTCGCCTTGTGCGAATAATAGGTTATCTTGGCTTTCTACTTGTCCTCCCTTTCGGAGTTTTATTCTCTCCTCGAATGCCTTAAGTTTTCGTGCGATCTCATCTAACGTAATGTCATCGAGATCATTCGTCTGTTCTATGGATGCTACTATTTGAATGAACCTATCGGGTGTTGAATCTAATAGTTTTCGAACTAAAAGTGATTCATCCAATGCTTTTCCTAATTCTTTAGCCTTTGTGGCGTAGCCGTTCAGTTTGGCTATAAATGCATCCACCGTTTCATCCTCCTTCATTTGAAGGGTCTGAAATCCAATCATCAATGATTGTAACCGTGCTTGTTGCACTTTCTCTTCTCCAACGTGTCTCTTTCTTAATGAATCCCATAATTCCTTTGCCGTATTACAGCTTGCTACTTGTAAGATCACATCTTCGGTCAATGCTTGATATAGGAAGGCAGTTGTTGCCTTATCCTTCTTAACATCTACTTGTGTATCAGCCTTAGGTTCTATTGCTTCCCATAAACCTTGTGCTTCTAGTATCACCTTAATTTGTATAGTCCAAACTGTGTAGTTTGTGGCTTTGAGTTTTGGGCATTGATATTGTGTCATAGGGGTTACGGGTTTTCGTGCAGTGTTACTGCCACTCGCATCGTCACCAGGCATATTGATGGTACTTATGATATTCACTTTCTATGGGGATTCTAACTAAGTATGGTATTCTTAATACTACGGGAACAGAAATAGTTTTTCCGGGAATCTAATAGTACGGAATCAATATATAGTTCTCGGGATTTCCTAGTAATGTAAAATAGCGATCTATACTATTTAAAGTATAAGAGAAATCCAAAGTTTGAGTTTGTGACCTCGATGTTGTGTTTTAAACACAGTCGTATTCCCACTTGTGTCGGTACTTGAGTATAATACCAACCACTTTCTTTCTTTCCCACTTTCACTAAACCAATTCGCGTACACTTTTGATGTAGTCGAATTGCCTTCAGTCTATCTTTTCTTTCACCACATTGTCTCTCTTCTTTCTTTGTGTAGCGATGTATTAATGTTTTGCCTTCGAACTCTTGGTCTTGGCTATTTTCCGAACACAAATCTTCAAAATACCTTTCGGTATTTTCCAAAGAAACAAGTTAAATACTTGTTCTTTCCTTTACCACTTTGAATGGTAAAATTCTACGTTTGCTTGCCGCGTTCCACAACACTTTCTCTTTATTTGTTCCACACCGAATGTGCTTCACCCAAAATACCTTTCGGTATTTTTCCAACAAAAAACCCACAAGTGATCAAGTTGTGTCCTTTTGTTAATAGTCTTATATCACTAGCGTCTCTTCTTTCAAAAACAATACTTGATTGTTTTTCTAACCGGTTGTGTTTTCTTCTATCTCCAAGCAACGTTTTGTCTTCTCTTCTTGTATATACTGTATTATACAAGGTATCCTTCTCCTGTTGCTGTGTTCAAGAGCCTACAACAGAAATCCGACACCACAAAGATTGGTGTCCTCTGGTTTGCAATTTCGACACAAAGATAAGTCGTATACTACTTATCTTATGTCCTAGTTATCCAAGTAACGTCTTCCTTTTCCTGAAACAAAGTTTCAGCGTGTATTCTTCTTCCAGAAACAATAGTTTATGTTTCCTTCTTCCTGAACCAAAAGACCAACGCTTGTTTTCTGGTTTTGGTTTCCTTTTTCTTACGTTGAGGTGTTTTTCTGGTTTTGGTATGTATCTCGTTAACAAGTTCTGGGTTTGATTATGTCTCGTTAGAACAAGGTCTGGTAAATGTTGCCTCGTTAACAAGAAATCTGGGTGATGAATATGTGATTGTAACGAGATGTAAACAGGCTCTTGATGCCAAATGTTGGTCCCTAACATGTGATTTGAGTGAGTCGATATGAAATATGCAAACAATAACAATAAGAACTTTGAATAACTAATCGTCTAACTTCTGTAGCGTTACAAGTATGTACGTATTTATACTAAACGAAAGGGTACGTCTCCAACCATTGCAACGGTTCAGAGGTAACCGCTTTCTAACCGTTTATGGCGGTTAATTAACTAACTATCATAACTACCCTATAACCGTTTTTGGCGGTTGTAACTGCTATTAACCGCTAGTCGGTTATTATCTTTGAAACGAGCAAGTTTGGTCCTTCGAGTTAGAAGCAATGGCGAGATTATTAGTTTACAAAAATAACCCGGGTTTCTAAAACCGGGTTAACCGGTTAGACCCGCCGGGTTTTGAGTGACCCGGGTCAACCCGGTTCTCGAAACCCGGCCCGGGTTTAGTTTTTTTCAACTTTTTTTTATAAAAACCGGGTTGACCCGGCGGTTGAACCAGTTGACCCGGTTATTTATTTATTTTATTTTTTAATGGAAAACCCGGTTGACCCGGCGGTCAAACCGGTCGAACCTATTGACCCGGTGACTCGACCGGATTGATTATAAACCCGGTTATAAGTATGTACAAATATATATTTGCTCACACTTTCAAGTGTATATAAGATCAATTTCTCACACTCAATCTCATCACACTTCCCTTTATGTGAATAAACTTTATGTGAATAAATTGGGTGTGACAAATATTAAACTCCGCACTTAAAAGTGCGATTAAAAAGTTTATGTTTTTACACACTAAAAGTGAGGTTTTTTTTTTTACAATTTTAAGTGTAAAAAACGACATGTTTTATTTATTTTTCACGCGCATAAATGTAATGAACTTGTATACATTTGTGAGTGCGAAAAAAAAAATTTTAAAAATTACACGCTTTATACAAGTGTGTAAAAAATTATGTGCACAAGTGACATTTTTGTTATAGTGATCTGAAAGCTTTGTGATAATAAGGCCGGATAGACATTTATAAAAAGCTTTTTTTACCCTTTTTCTGTCACTAAAGGCATTTTATATCTTGTAGTGTTATGATAGAACAGTATATTCTTACAATAGTGTATGCACCGCTTCAAGAAGTTGTTCCCAACTCCTTCATCGAATGCCGAAGGATTGACTGCTAGAAGTTGAAGACTTGTCATCCCATTTCCATCGGTCTCAGCAATCAATCTCGGATATTTGTCAGTTATAAGAATTGCCAAATCTGTGCATAATTAACATATATAGATATATTATACATTCAGAAGACCGCAAGTCCGCAACTAACTTAAGAAAAGAAAAAAAAAGTAATAAAAAACTTACCAAAGTTCTGGCTGAGGATTGCTACATGTAGTATGGAAGTTTTATCGTTTCTGAAAAGAAATGTCATCAAATCGGCTCCTTCAAGAACTGCTCTTTCCACTTCCTCGCAAAGAAATTGGAAAATTTTGGTCTTACCGTAGCGAGCTGCATGGAAAAGAGGGGTTTCACCAATCTTGTTGGTCATCGTGAGCAATGAAGGAGCCCTAAGTAACATTTCCCTAGCAGCCTCAACTGTCCCATTATTGACATTTGTCTCATGAAGTATGGTGCTTCCACTGCTATTTACCCATGTCAGTTTATCAAAATGGCTTTCATGTAAGGAACGAAGTAGCGCAACAACCAGGTTGTTACGCTTATTGAAAGTGGCCATATGAAGGACCGTGTCATTATGTATGGTTACTATATGAAACGGGCCATTTGAGAAGTATTTACATAACTCAAATACCTTCATATCTTCTCCTTTTGACAGAGCCTCATACAGCTCCCCAGTGGTCCTGTCGTCGTCGTCTCTTGGTTCAATGACATTCATTGTAATAGAGAAAGGCTAACACTCACACACACACAAGAAAACCAAAACGGTTTCTATCTATAAATAGTAAGAAAAATTCCTCCACTGATAAGTAGTATATATCCTTATTCTTCATTGCCAGTTCTCAAGTTTATTGATTAAGGAAAAGTAAAAATAATATGAAGTAAATATTTTCAGCCAACTTTAGGAGGAAACATTTTACTTTACAATCAATCAAATCAACCTTGTTTTTCGGTCCTTTTCCTTTTCTTTCCCTCCTTAAGTGATACTCGAGAACACAACTTTTTTTTTCTCTTCATTTTCTTTCCTTTCCTTCCTTATGTGATATTACATCTGAGAAAAACAGAAAGCTTTTTCCTTGGGGTATGTTAGAAGATTTTGGACCACATTCCTATTTGGTGGTGCATCAGATGCCCTTTTTTTTGGGTAAAAGGGTTAATTCACCCCGATAAAATTCAATTACACCAAAAAACATTGAAGTACAAATGACATGAGTGAATCCCATGCCCTTAGCCCGATCAGGGGGACAAAAAATGCACAACATGTACACCTTACAGTGACCACTATATAAGAATGATAGGCCATTCTTATTACTTACAACTACAACGACTATACAAAGATAGCATCGGATGCCTTGCTGTCAAGTCACAGGTATAAAACTGAGTTCACGAGATGCTTCTCGAATAACATAATTGATCAATGTTAATCAACAAGCAGCTTTTGTAAATGTAACACTTGTTGCAATGCGAATAAGAATACACAAAAAGACATCTACGATTCCTATACATGACTTACGCTGATTTCTACCGTTAATACTAGTAAATTTCATAAACCTATGTTGTTTTCCAAGATCGCTGGATGCTGTTTTTGTATTGTATGTAATGGTGTTTTCTGCTTGTAAGAAGGAATAGTGCCATTTAATTAATTCCTTAACAATGTCTTATTTGGTACTCGTAGATATATATTTATATAATAAATTCAAAATTCTCGGTGAAAACTTCGAGTTGGATCAACCAAAATTTAAACAGTGTGCTATTCCCTGTTGGGTTGTTCAAATGAATTCCATAGGTGACAAAGAACTATAAATAAGTCCAAAATAAAATAGACTACAAACCAAACGTGGAACACGTTTAATAAGGATCAATGCCAAGAAACTCTGATGATAAAACAAAAAGTAATATGCTAAAGCCTAAAGTTACTAGGTGATTAAACATAAAGCAAAAGTTGTAGACAAACTTGCCATTCAAGTGCCTGTGCTTGAAGCCTTGAATTAGTTGTCATAGATCAAGTCCTATCTCTTTTAATCTGATCAAAAAGTACAAAATATATGTTTGTCCAGAAAAAAGTTGCATAAAGCATGCCTTCTATAGGTTCAAAATCCGAGTCTCCTGTGGATGCTTATTACGACCCTTGTTATGAAGCAATAATTCACAATAAGATCATCACAACACTATAGCATTTTCTTATGTAACCCCTTTCTACGACAGGCGTAATACATAAGCTTGTAAGCATCTCGCTGATATACATACTTCTTTTCCTTCATCTTTTTCAAAGTTAAATAGTGTTCGTCAAAGAAAAAGTAACAAACTTCTCATTGAAGCAGTAAAAACTAAGCATCCGAAGTTCCAGGTGCATGCTTTATACTCCCTCAGCTGTAACTCTACAAAGCTCAAATGGCATTCAAACTCTTTGCTTAAAGTATTATACTCCTATAAATATAAATGTCCATACATGCAAGGTTTATCATAAGCCTTTTCTATTTGTGAAACCTCCCTTACCTCTGTAATGGCTGATCACACAACATCTACAATTCATAGAAGGACTAATGCTGAACTGTACGAAGCTCTGTCAAAAGGAGATGATGCTAAGGTATGTGAGATATGTCGGGAATTGCCAGATGGCCCTTTCCACATATTAACCATACACAATGACAGTGTTCTCCACATTGCCTGTTACTACAAGCGTAATAATCTCGTTCTCCAGCTAATCAATCAATTACCTCCTGACCAACACAACAAACTCACAATAAAAAATGGAGCTGGAAACACCTTACTTCATGCGACAGCCACCAACAATAAGACAGTTGAGGCTGCTATGAAGATGCTGCTCCTGGCTCCTTCATTGCTCACTATGACCGACAACCTTGGAGAAACTGCTCTTTTCCGTGCAGCCCGTTATGGCAAGACCAAAATTTTCTGTTTTCTAGAAGATCAAATAAGTCAGAAATCTCCAACAGAATCAGATCTAAGGACCTCTTTTTTCAGAGATGATAAAGCTACTATGCTTCACGTTGCAGTTCATAGCGAGAACTTTGGTATGTGTTGACATTTGTTCCATCTTTAATAAACTTTATTCATTCCGAATGTATAATACAATATATAAATGTACACAGAATTGGCTTTAAAAATTGCTGAGACATATCCAACCTTGATTAATGAACGAGATGGAGACGGGATGACAGCTCTTCAACTTCTTGCTTGCAAGCCCTCTGCTTTCGCCAGTGTATTTAAAGATAACTATCTCAAACGCTTCATATATAAATGTATGTATACAAGTCTAGCTGCTTTATTCACAACGAAATACCATAACAACACTAATAACTTCTGACCCTTTATTTCTCAGTCACCGATTCAAGTCCTAAAGAAGGATATAGTAGAGTGCCTATCGTAAAGAAAGTTCAGAAACAAATGCTGAAACGTGAATCAGCAAAGAAAGTTGGAACGTTCTTGATTGAATGTGATGCCTCATGGGAAGCAACAGAACCCATGTCTAATCAAAACAGAATTAAACTCCATAGATTTGGAGCAATAGCTCATGCAGATATTATCATTAATGCTCCCACCCCCGACTCTCCACTGTTTTTGGCGACGAAATCAGGTTGTACAGAGATTGTTAAGGAAATACTGCAAGTGTACCCTCAGGCAGTAGAGCATATTGATGAGGACGGGCGTGACATTTTGCATGTGGCAATAAAGTATCGAAGAATAGACATCTATAATACCGTGATCGGTATGAAGAATCCTTTGACGAGGCTACGAGGGAAGATTGATAAAAGAGGCAACTCAATACTTCATATGGTTGGCATAAAAGTTAGAGATCAGAAAGCTGAGAGTGACATCAGAAGCCCTGCATTGGTACTAAGAGACGATTTGCTTCTGTTTGAGGTAATAAATTAAGTAACTAGCATTTGATATTTTGATGTAAACGAATCAGTTGATAATTATACTAACATTTATGACGTCTTTTCCTGTTTGTTTCGATCCAGAGTGTGAAAAACATATGTACAGGCTTAACAACATTGCAGATAAACAATGATGGGGTGACTGCTGAGCAACTATTCATTGAGAGCAATGCACAGCTACGCATTGATGCTAAAGAATGGATGAAGCGCACAGCTGAGAACTGCTCCATTGTTGCTGTACTCATTGCCACCGTTGCCTTTGCTGCAGCTTACACTGTACCTGGAGGTCCGAATCAAGTAACAGGCTATCCACTTCTTAAGAACAAACCATTCTTTATAATCTTTGCACTCGCTGATGCACTTTCACTCACATTTTCTTTAACATCAGTTATAATATTTCTTTCCATCCTCACATCTTCATTTCGGTTAAAGGATTTCAAAACCACTCTTCATAATAAACTACTGCTAGGCCTTACGGTGTTGATACTCGCGGTGTCAATGATGATGGTAGCCTTTGCAGCCACATTTATCCTAATCATTAGTAGTAAGCAGGATTGGACAAACATTTTATTATACATAATCTCGTTTCTTCCTGTCACTGTTTTTGTGTGCTCGTATGTTAATCTTTACAAGTTGCTCATTAAAGCTTTTAAGGAACGAGTGAAGAAGATTATAGCTTCGATATCGCCTGAATCACCTCACACAATGCAGTACTCAGGAACGTCCTCTCAAGCTCCAACTACCCGTTTCACCAAATTGACCACGAGTTCTTTCGTGTGATCCTTTAGACAGTTTTTCTTTTAAAACCTCAAGAATTTTTAATTTGCTGTTTCTATTCATGTCACTATCTCTATACGTTTATTGTTGTTTTATGGCGTATTGTAGAAAGCTCAACTCTATGTATGGCTACACCACTTCTAATGCAGACACTCAGCTTCAATGTTTCTAACTTCACCTACTTGTTTGTAATTCTATATTGTATATCGTCTATATAGAGTAAACGTTTAGGATAAATTTTCTACTTCTTAGTTTACATGCTACTTGGAGTGCAAGAAACTAATTAATAAGCAACACCCGTAGAAGGTTTCCTCTCTTGTAGTGCTATCAGAGAAATTCCCTAATCAGTCAATATTCAAGACTAAATAAACCACTCATACATGTAAATATTCTAAAAAAAAAAAAAAAAAAAAGAGCACACTTGTGTGAGCTAATAATCTCGACATTGCTCCGTATGAAGACAACGAAACATGAAGGACTAAACTCGTTAGTTAGTTAGTTAATAACCGCCAAGTGGTTATGGTAGTTATGGTCGTTAGTTAGTTATTCGGTTAAATGTAGTTAGAAGTAGTTAAGTTAGTTAAATAACCGAAATTCGGTTATGGTAGTTATTGGTAGTTAAAAACGGTTACAAACCGAAGGGACATACCGGTTGGAAACCTATATATACATGTACATATACTCGATGTAATGTTAGACGAAATAAAAGTTATTCAGATATATTTGCAATGAGAAAAGTTCAATACGAAACAACATTTATCTAAAGAATAAATAACAAGATCTCAACCATCCATCTTTCTTCCATCCAACGGTTTAGATTAAAATAAAAAAATATACTGAGGGGGCATTTTAGTCATTCCATACTTTCTACCTAACCCCCTAAACACACATACTGTACACACACACTCACACTCGTCTCTCTCATCTCTCTGTCTGATCCTCATATCCCCAAACCCCCCTGCAACAGCAGCATCAGTTGCTTTCTGTTTCGTCACCGGTGACGACACCGCCACGTCAGCAGCAGCAGCATACATACCAAATCCAACACCTGATGATCCGTTGTTCATCTGCATACTTTCTTTCTAATTAGCTGAAAATTAATTGACAATTTGATGATCTGAATATATAGTGAATGAATATATATTTATATGAAGAAGATGAAGGTTGAGATCTAAATAGAATTAAATAAAGTGAAAGGAGATTAAATATAAGGTGGAATCTTTTGACAGTTATGAGTTATGAAAGTGATGAAATCGAGGAGGTGAAAATGAGCTGGTAGTAATATTTTTGTAATTCATTTAGTTAGTGTTTGTGTTAAAACTGAGTGACAGTAAGTTGGTGTGATGAACTGTCAATGGGGGTGTAGAATGGAATAGATTACAGGGTGGACTAATAATAACTAATAATAACTGGATTTTCAAGGACTAGATTTTAGCAAAATATATAAATTAGTGTGTCATATTTAGTTTACTTTTTGGTTGTTTTTTGTTCTTTCTTGGATGCTTTCTTTTTTAATTATCTTGTTAACTGAAAAGGGATGCCATGTATTGTATCTAGTCTAGTGATTCGTTTGACGAATCTTTTGTGATTCATACAGAATCCTATGAGATTTATACAAAATCCCATGGGATTATACAGAATCCCATGGGATTTATACAGATTACCGATGGGATTCTTTGATGAATCACTTGTAATTCATAAAGATTACACATGTGCTTCATACAGAATCCCATGGGATTATGTATAAAAAACATCTACCCTTAAAAAACTGTGACATAAAAGTATAAAACAGTGATTTACTCATTTTTACAAATCACTTGTGATTTTTTAAAAATAACAAATCACAAGTGAATTTTTTACGAATCCCGTGGGATTTTTTTACGAATCCCGTGGGATTTTTCTGAACGGAAATTTTGAAAAAAAAAATCGTCTTTTTACGAATCCCGTGGGATTTTTTTACGAATCCCGTGGGATTTTTATGGACGGAAAATTTGAAAAAAAAAAATCGTCTTTTTACGAATCATGTGGGATTTTTCTAGACATAAATTTTGAAAAAAAAAAGTTCGTCGAAAGTATATAAAAGTGCATATCTATAGAAAGAAGATTTAATTCTCGTCGCGATGGTGTATTTTTCGTAGCTTGAATATTTACTGTTTGCAAGATATGTTGTTTTTTTTTTAAAATGGAAAGTGAGTTTTTATATTAAATGAGCTAAAATGCCAATTTTGCTCTCTTTTTGTTATTTTTGGCTTAATTTCAGCCATTAGATGAAAGATGGATGGATAGTTGAGATTGGCTTATTTGTTCTTTAAATGATACATGTTTTGCAAGGAGAAATCTCACCTCTATTTGCAATTCATTTTTCGACTCACACTTTGGGACAACAATTGGCATCAGAGCAAGTGTTTCAATATACGCACATCAGATACCAAGAAAACTCTAGACAAGAACAACCAAGGAAAGCATACGCCGGAACTTTTGTTTCAGTAGGAATACGCGCGACGTTTTAAAGAAAAAGAACGACGCCTGGATAACTAGGAACAGAAGGAAGATAGTGCACGATCGTACTTGTGTAGGAGTTGCAAACGTAAGCATCAAACGAGATTGGTGGACGTTTTGTTGTGATCTTTGGAACACGACAACAAACAAGATAGAAGGAAACCTTTGTTGCTGATTAACGCAACAAGAAAGAAGGATACGACGTCAAGTAAAAGGGAAACTTTGTGTAGAAGAACCGGTTGATAAAGAAACACAAATGGAAAGGATACACATGACAAACGCAAGGAGTAAAGGTCGTGGTGGACACAAGCATCAAAGATTGTTTGTGCAGAATACTTTTGGCAATACAAGAACGACGACAACGCAGAGAACAAAAACAAACATATCGTTTGTTTAGAGAAAGAATATCGACGGGTATTCTAAGCGTTGTGGACACGGTGTGGAACAAATCAAGGAGTATTGTTGAAAAAGGCTTTGGAGATAAATAACAAGGCAACAAGAATGACGAGAAAAAAAATTCGTTTGTTTTGAAAAATACCGAGAGGTATTGAAGAATTTTGTGGAAACAAGACTCGGATTTTGGAAAGACAACAACAACGAATACGTTTGGTTTAATTGAAAGAATACCGAGAACAAGAAAAGCCTAGGGCACAGTTTGTTGAAACAATTCGAGTCGACACAAAAAAAAGGAGGCAACGTGAGACAAGTGTGGTATAGCAAATAAGGAACTCGTTTAGTTTATTGAAAAAAAAAATCGACAAAAACAAAAGGCGACCGAAAGTATTTGCCTTGCGAATTGATTTTTTTTAGAAGACAAGAAATAAGCAACGAGAAAACAACAACAACACGTTAGTGAACGAGGGAAAGAAAAAGACGTAGTTGGTACAATACTCAAGTACCGACACACGAGAGGGAATACATTTGTGTTTAACACAACAACGAGGTCACGATTCAAATTTTGGATTTCTATTATATTAAGATAGTATAGAAGTTTATTTTGTACTATTAGGAAATCCTGAGAACTATATATTGATCCCGTACTATTAGGATTCCCTAAAAATTTATTTTTCTGTTCTCGTAATAGTAGAAATATCATACTAGTTAGAAAATCCCAAACATTAGAAAGTGAAGATCGTACGCACACTTAGGATGTATACTGACGATCTTAACACCGCTTTAGTCACACCAAAACCCCTAACACCTATGACACACTATCAATGCCCTAAGTTGAAATCGACAAACTACACAATTTGGTCAATTCAAATTAAGGTTATACTTGAGACACAAGGTTTATGGGAAATGATAGAACCTAAGGAAGATAGGCAAGAAGATGATAAAAGGGATAAGGCAACAACCGCCTTCCTTTATCAAGCGTTGACCGAAGATGTGATATTACAAGTCGCAGGTTGTAAAACAGCGAAGGAATTATGGGATTCATTAAAGAAAAGACACGTTGAAGAAGAGAGAGTGCAGCAAGCACGGTTACAATCATTGATGATTGGATTTCAAACACTTCAATTGAAGGAAGATGACATGGTGGATGCATTTACGGCTAAACTAAACGGCTATGCCACTAAATAGCAAGATATCAGTCTAATCCCAAAGAATCCCATCTCAGTGCAGCCAAAAGAATACTTAGATACCTGAAGGGAACTCCAAGCCTTGGACTCTACTATCCAAAGTTCTCAGGGTTTGATCTCAAAGTATATTCTGACTCTGATTATGTTGGCTGCAACATGGACAGAAAAAGTACCTCAGGGTCCTGTCAATTTCTTGGAGGAAAACTAGTTTGTTGGAGTGCTAAAAAGCAACAATCAGTGGCTATGTCTTCAGCAGAAGCTGAGTATGTGGCTGTTGCAGGGTGTTGTGCCAATGTTTTATGGATGAAAAGTCAAATCAGTGACTATGACATCCATTACAAAATGGTACCCATCTTCTATGATAACACCAGTGCTATTGCAATCTCCAACAACCCTGTCCTTCACAAAAGAACCAAGCACATTGATATCAGATATCACTTCATCAGGGACCACATAATGAAATGAGACATAGAGCTTCATTTCATCCCCACTGAATATCAACTTGCTGATATCTTCACAAAACCCTTAGATGAACCTAACTTCAGGAGACTGAAAGATGAATTGGGAATGCTAGACATTGAGAGTCAGCAACCTAAAAACGAATCCCAATCTCAGTAAGTTTTCTCTGAAATTGGTTCATTCTCCCTGAACAAAACCCCAAAACAACCTTCTCACTGAATGAGTAAGACTCATTCAGGGACCCTGACTTTAGATATTGAGCATTGAATGAGTAACTAAATGCACCAAGTATTAGTTACTTAAATGTCCTAGGTTGGTCAGCATACCAATTTAATATGGGAATATATGTCTCTTTATCTTACTGTCATCAAATTCAAGGGTCTCTCAACAACTTACCTCATCCTACTTGGCATTAAATGTCTCATCTCACATGAAATATCTTGTGTGTTAATACAAATAAGCCGTGAAAACGTTTATTTATATTTTACGATCTTCTAATGTTTTGTCGATAACAAATATAAAATCATTTTAACGAAACAAATAAAGTACGTAAATAGTTTGAGTTAATAGTTTTCTAAACACACTTACGCTTTCACATAAAACACTAAAACAAGTATAAGTGATTTCATGATTTAGATATGTACAACAACTAGTGTTTACATATTGAGTTAGCATATACTTAAAGTAAGTATACTAAAATGGGTAAAAGCATGTAAATACTAAAATAAGGTAAAAACATGTAAATACTAAAATGGGTAGAAACTAGCAAATGGTATTGAACCATAACCCATGGTTTTATATATACCACTTATCTAAGTTCATTGTATCTAGAAAGAAAACCATGGATCAACCCATAACCCATGACCCATGACCCATAACCTAAAATACCCATGGACAAAGAGGAGCGTTCCACGGATCCCTAGCTTTGTGCTAGCCGGATCCCAAGTGGAAGGGATCCGTGGGATCCGGGGAAACAGTAGAGAATTTTCTCTATAAATAGAGAGCCATTTCTTCCTTACTAGGCATCCCTTTACACACATACTTCCCCCAAGTATTCTAACCCTCTAACATCATATCCAAGAGATCTATGTAGCTTTTCTCTTTTGTTTTTGTGTGATCTTGTAGGTTCCTCTTAAAGGAAAGATCACCACATCTTGAAGACGTGCAAGCTCAAGTCCATGAGTTGCCATGCTTCGTCATCATCAAGACAACGAAGGTTCTCTTGTTGATAGTTCTTCCTTTCTCCATAGATGTTGGGTTGAAGGCATTAGTGAAGAATGCCGAAAGTGTCAAGATGAAAGCATTAGTGAAAGGTGCTCATCATCCGCGTCAAAGCATTAGTGAAGAATGCTTAAGGTGTCAAGACGAAGGCATTAGTGAAGGGTGCCAAGCGTTGTGTCAAAAGGCATTAGTGAAGGATGCCGAAGAATCAAATCAAGTAGCATTTGGGAAGAATGCTTAGGTCGTATAATCGATGAGGTGCATCGTTATACATATAAGTGTTTATTTATTCACAAGGATGGTGATATCCTTGATGGTGTTGTAACAAGGAGTAGATCTCCTTGATAATAGGTGTTATGTCGTGAAGGGTAGTAGTTCCTCCATAATGGAACTAGGTGCTTAGCCTAGTACCTAATAAAGGGTAGGCGACGTTGTGATAGGATTAGTTCTCCTAAGGTGTGAAAGAACTCGGTGGTTAGCCTAGCACCGTATAAAGGGTAGGCGACGTAGTGTTAGGTGTGGTTCGCCTTGGTGTGAAAGAACCCGGTATTTAACTTTGTACCAGAAAAAGGTTAAGCGACGTTGTGAAGGCTTCTCCGCCATAAGGAGATTTGGTGTAGTGCTTACGAACTCTCGAGTAGGTGACTCGGGGAGTGGAGTAGGGCAAGGAAGGTGTCCTTGTAGCCGAACCACTATAAATAACTTGTGTCGTGGTGATGTGCTTCTTACTCTTTATCTTTCATTATATGTTTATATATCTATCTATCAACGTCCAACATAAACAACCAAATAGATTGACATAAGTCGATCTAAATATTTAAAAGGAAGTTTTAAATTGGTAAAACTATTCAACCCCCCCTTCTAGTTTTCCACATTGTGGATATTTTATTACTACAGAATGCACTTTTACTGTGCACTGCAATTGTTCCCTTGAAAACCTGGATTTTACTGCGGGTAGTGGAGTGGTGGCATTAAATGAGGAGATTCAAAACATTTTCAAAAAATGACTTTACAAATCCTCATTTATACAAGATTTACCCCTCTCACCACTCTATAAATACCCCTCTCAAAAACACTAAAAACACACACAAAGATTTTCTGCATCTAAACTCTGTCAAAATCACTTCTCAAAACAAGAAATCTTTGTGTTCTTTAATCCTCAAAACAAATTTTTCACTAAAATCTTCTGTGTAAACATTTACAAAAGGTTTTTCACTACAAAACTTAAGAGATTCAAAAATCTTTGTTTGTTCTTGTCAAGATATCTCTTTCAAAACCCTAAAACTTTTAATGGAAATGGCAAGAAAATCTCTTCAGTTTGCACCACAGTGGGTAGGGGATCACAATACTGTTGAATTTAAAACAAATAATGTTATAGGCAATTTTGAATACCCCCTGATGTCCCTGCCTATAAGGACATCATGAAGTTTTTATATAACTGCCCACTGAAAACGGCCTTTACTCAGTCCCCCTCTATTCTGTACCAAAATCTCCTCATGTAGTTTTGGGCTACAGCAGTGGCCTATGACCCGATACCCTCTACTGATGAGACTGACCTACGACCACTCAGGGAGTATCTCATCAAATTCAGTCTTTTTAACGGGGAACAGTCAGTCACCCTGGATTATAAAACATTTTGTACTGCAACAGGGTTAGACTATAATTCAGGAGTCTATGTTGCCCATCCTGAACCCTCCACAGTCAAGGATGGGTTAAAACAAATAGTTTTGGATCCAAAGTTTTTGGACAAAACCCCAGTCACCAAGAACTCATTTCTTGCGGCTTGGAAGATCCTGTTCACATTTGTGATTCAGGTTCTCGGCGGGAACCACTCATCCACTGAACAAGTTAACTCTATTCAGTTGATGGTGGCATATTGCTTGATGAACGGGGTCATTGTCGACATTGCGGAGATCATTTACTGTGATTTTGTGACCAAGCTACTGAGCAAAACTAGGGCGAAATACGTTTCATACCCTAGGTTTGTCTCATGTGCTTTACAAGTGTTACTGGGTTGCAATTACCCTCAGGAATTCAAATACACTATCCTGAGTCAATCAAATTTTCAAAAGGACCCATCCCAAGTCACTGATATTGAATTGACGGCCCATATGGTTGCTGTAAACAACCAAAGGGACTCAGTGTCTCCAAACCCTGCTCCTAAAAAGTGAAAGGGGAAGTCTCAGACTGGGACTAAGACCAAACCCAAGTCTCAAGGCTCTGAGGCTTCTGGAGCACAGCCTAAAAGGCAAAGAAAGCCCAAGACTGAACTGCCACCTAAGGGAGACCAAGCAACATCCACCCCGGTGACAACGAAGGACACTGATACATCACAGTCAGTGCCCTTGGTCCCAACTACTACTCCCCAAGATCCAGAGGGAAACATACAACCCGCTGGTAGGGGAGCGCCTTCCACAATGCCCAAGGATGACATTCGCAAATCATAGCTTTTGTTTGAGGGCCAACTGAATGATCCCAAAGACTCAGAGGGAACTGAACAACCCGCTGATAGGGATCTCACTGCCACTGCTTCTAGGGATAGCACTGGGAAACACCCATCAGTGCTTGAAGGAGCAACGGGGGACAAAGACTCAGAGGGATTAATACCACCCGCTGATATGGAACCCATCACCACCATTGGTTTACTAACAGTTGCTGAGGTTAATGAAATTTTATTCTCTGATGAAGAACAAGCTGACAGTGAAGATGAAATACTATCAGCAGGAGAAGAAGTGGACGTTGATGTTCAAACTGAACAAAAGCATCAGCCTGGTCCACAAGAGCCTAAAGAGTTACCTTTCCAGCCTGAAGATAATGACTCTGACTCTTCTTCATCTTCTTGTCCTGAAGAATTCAGAAAGTTTGACAACACTCTTCTAGTGACAGAGAGGCAACTAGTTATGTGGATCACTAAAGCTTCAAACAAGCTATACTCTGGGGTTACTGAAACTTTATGGGATCAACACACTGAATCTGCTGCTAGCTATGCTAACCTGAAAGCTGAAGTTATTGCTGCCCATACAAACGCTGATGAGCACAGGGATTTCATGTATGATAATCTTGAAAGGCTTGATGACAACCTGAAGAAAATTCTCACCAACCTTCAGGAGTCTCATACCAAGCTGGATGAAATAAAAGACACTGTGAAAGAAGACCCAGCACTCAATTCTAAAGTGCTGGAGGCTACTGAGGCTTACATGAAGAATTCCTCCAGCCTCACTGATCTAATCAACATGCTCAAATCTACCAATGTTCAGGGTCTTCAGTCTTCAGTCCAGTCTCTTCAGGCCACACTAGGTTCTTTGGATACTCAAGTGACTACTTTGGCTAAGGCATCATCTTCTATGGCTTGGAATCTTGGGCCTAAAATGACTGCTTTGGAACTTTATCAGGCTAATCTGGCAGAAAAAGTCACAGGTCTTCAAAATGATACAACTGACATTAAGGCTATGGTCACGAAGATCTACCAAGCCTTCAAAGGTCAAACAACTCCAACTCCCCCAGTGTCCAAGGCAACTCTTGCTCTCACTGATGTTGCAGCAACAGTTGAGGGGGAGAAAACCACTGAAGAGACTCCCTCTCACACTGAGGGGGAGCCAGCTTGTTGGAATCACTCCTAAACCTAATTCAAGTGTTAGTGATTCATATGTAATAGTTAGCTTAATTATGGCCTTTATGTTAGTTATTAGCTTAGGCTTATGTAGAAGGCCCATAAGCATAGGCCCAAGTCCACTAAGGAAAGGAAGGGACTAGGAGTGTTGCCCTAGCTCCCTCTCCTATAAATACTATGTAATAACCCTCACTTGAGGGTTGGTTTTTCAATTTACTCTTTCATTCTTACGCCTAACTCTTCTTTACATTTATACGTGTGTGTTTGAGTGAGTTGTTCATCCGATCTTCTCTCTATCTCTTTCTATTGTGCTTGTGTTGTAAACTTAGTGACCTAACAGTGGTATCAATCGCCAAATAGTTGGGTGAATCGGTTTGTTTTTTAAGTAGGTTTCGGTCCTATGCGTAACACCGGTTTACAAACTTTGGTTCGCTTAAAAACATACTTTTTACACTTTTTAATCCAAGATTCTTGTCCTTTCAATGTTTTAAGGTGTTAAAATATATGTTTTTGGCAAAAAGTTTCAACCTTTACGTGTGGATCATCGTTTTCTAACTTGGTTTTTAACGTGGTAGCTGTTCTACGCGTAACTGTTTTAGACGCTTTGGATCATCAAGTTTCACACTTTTGTGTTATTTTGGTGATATTTAAGCTATTTCATCACAAAAATCTGGTTTAGAAACATCTTTGGGCAAAAGTCATCTTACGAGTAGTTCTACGCGTAGCAAAACCCTAAAACTACGCGTAACTCGCTCCTTGGTTTGATCTTCAGTTTTCGTGGTTTACTCCGTGTTTTCTTGCTTGGATAAGCCTGAAAATACGTCGACTTTGGATATCTTTTGCACTGTGATAGTGTAAAAGATCAATGGTGATGAACTTCTACACTTTGAAGCCGATGAACTAGCAATGCAATACATCCTTTTGGGACTACCCAATCCGATCCTTCGAAGTGTTGATGCTCAAAAGATAGCTAAAGCAATGTGGGAACATATTCATCTTCTAATGGAAGGCACAACACTCAATCAGGAAGACATGGAATCCAAAATCTACTTGGCTTATGAACACTTCATGATTGAACCAGGAGAGACTTTAGAGTCATATCATCATCGTTTTTATGACATCATTAATGATTTGGACAAACACAACATTATCATGCCTCAAATTGCTGTCAACACTAAGTTCCTAAGTAGTCTTGGTCCGGAATATGAGAAGTATGTCATTTTTCTCCGTCAAGCTAAGAACCTTCATCATGCTACATACGGATTGTTGTACGACTATTTGAAGCCTCACCAAAAAGAAGTTGACAAAGAAAGGACTATCCGTGGACTCCCGACTTCACAGACAATTCCTGACAATCAACAACTTGCTTTGTGGGCCCAAACCAATCTTCCTCCTCAAACAACTCAGCAACCAGCTCCTCAACCAACTGCAACCATTACACCACATGATCAGTCACAGCAACAACCTCAACAAAACCAATTGGTTCCATACAACAACAACAATGCTTAAGCACTTTACAGTGAAGCTGATGAGGACTCTGCTGCTTTTGATGAATTGCAACAAGGATTTGTTATGATTACTAAAGCCTTCGGTCGGTATACAAACAAATCCAACAATCGCATTCGTTCCTCATCCAATACAAGAAATCAAGCTGTTGTAAATAATGGACGTGTTGAAGTTCAGAACCGTGGTTATGGTCGTCAGATGGGAGGTGGTCAAGGGTTTAATGCTATTGGAAGGAATAACCTGGGTGCTCCATAACAACAGAGAGCTCAAGTGGTTGAACAGGGGAATGCTCAGAATGGGGTTAATGGTCTTCGTTGTTATAACTGCAATGAAAAGGGTCATCTGGCTAATGCATGTCCTAAGCCGAGGACAAGAGGCAGTGCTTATTTCAAAGAGGCTTTGCTCTTGGCTCTTAAAGATGAAGCTGGTGGAACTCTTAACAACAAGGAACAGAGCTTTATGGCAGATGCAGATTCTGATGATGACATGGAAGACTTGCAGGCTAATGCAGCAGTGATGTTGATGGCACAAATGCAAGCTCTACACATGAGTGATACAGGCCCAGTGTATGACACTGATGGCTTGTCTCAGGTACCTGAACAAACAATTATCATTAATAATCTAATATCTCCGCCAACATCTGAATCCGGCAAGGCTCAGAATGTTCAAAATGAGCCGTCCACATCTCATTCTGACCATTTTCAACTAGACCCCGTAGTTACATTTGATGATCAAGATGACCTTATGGTTTCCTTTGATACTCAAATTGACTCCGTGGTTATACTTGAGGATTTGCATAATGATCATGTTGTGTCTCACGTTGAACACGCTGAACCTTTGCCTAGTCCAGATGTTGATCTGTTACTTAAAGACCAACAATCCCGAATGGAAAAATGTCATAAATTAAATCAGCAATTAAAAAGTAAAAATGCACTGTTAACCAAGGATATTGAATGCTTAAAAATGCAACTCAACTTTTTCAAAACTCAAGAAAACCGTGAAAAAGGTTTTGAAGCCGCTTTTGCAAAATCTCATAAAAATGAACAATATTTAGAACGACAGATGCGTGATCTAGCCGCTTCGAAGAATGCCTTGTTTTCTGAAAGAGAACAACTGAAACATGAACATAAACAGCAAATTAATGCTCTCACCTTGGAAAATCAAAAAGCTAAGGCTGAGTTGTTAAATTGTCAAAAACAGTTCTCTGAATACAAAAAGCATTCAACGAAACGAATAGATGACCATCTTGAAGAAATTATCGGCTTGCAAAACAAACTTAAAGAGTTTCGAAATGTTGTTTACAAACATGGTGAGTCAGTCACATCTATTCATAAGTTTACTTTAAAACCCAATCCAGATGGACATGGACCGAATCTTGCTGATTACAAACCTAAGCTTTCAACCAAAGCATTCAAACCAAATCCTGAAGTTTCCAGTGCAGAATATAAAATTGATAATTCTGTTATGAGTGTTGTTGTATATCATCGTCAAGAGGAATTAGATGCAGAAGACGAGAGTCGATCAAAATTAGAAAAATTTGTTTACAACAAACCTTTTAATTATTCACAAGCGATCACTTTCGTCCCACCAAAGGATTCTTCTAACACACCAAGGATTATCACAAGAACGTTTGAGTCTTCTAATGTTAATCCCAAAACAAATTATGCACAAATTTATGGTCATTTACCTTCCATCAGTGAAGTAAATTCAAAACCTGAAAATCGTCAAATTCTTAGATATTTTGACCTTTTCATGGCTGACCTCAAACTTTTAGAACATGAGATTGAATTTCATTCTGAGATAAAAGTTGAACATTTTCAATCGCCTCTAGCGCGAGAACAAAGAGACATTTTTCAGAAAAGACTTTTACCCAATGTTAAAAATTTGAAAAACTGTGCATTATATTGGGAAAGGGATTTTCATAAGGAACTTGGATTGATGAAAGTCGTTTTCGAGAAAACAGAAACATCTATTTCTAACACCAAACGTAAAAAGCAAATGTTACGAAAAGATGTTGATCGACTCTTGGAAGATGTTATCTGTGCTGATGTCTATAATGTTGTGTTATTGCATTCTTTGCCATATGCATCTGATCATATCTCTGCTGATACTGTTGATTCTGTTGTAATTATTGAGAATACTGATAATGTGCTTCAAATCGAGTCTTTAAACGCTAAAAATGAACGACTGTTAAACGAACTTTCAAATTCAAAACGTCGTCTTCAATGGTGTCAAAAAGATTGTCAAAATCGTGAACTTGCTTTGCAAAACAAAATCCACCAGTTGAAATCAAAACTGTTTGATTCTAAAATTGAGCAACTGGATGATCAAAACGTGTCTTTGAAATGTCAAATCTCAAAATATGAACAAGAACTTTCAAAATTTAAACAAGAATATGGTGTCATATTTGATTTACTTAAAAAGACTCGTGATGAAGCATCAAACGAACTTGATCATTATCTTGCACACACTAAAGAAGTCATGAATTTTTCTGGAAATCTTCGTTCTGAAAATCAAGATTTGGTGCACACTATCATTAAGTTAAGAGAAATGTTAGGAAAGTATGAACAAGTTCAGCCTAGCATCATTAAGCGAATTGCACCTGTAACACTTAGCAAACGTGAACCCAGCATACCTACTGACAAAACACAAGTTGCTAATGTGATTCCCTCTACTGAAACAGGAATAGTTGCCTCTTTTCCAAATGTCCGCACTTCATAGCCTAGGAGCAATACAAGGAAGAATAGGAAGTTGCGACCTAAGAAAAGACAAATAAAGAATGCTAAAGTAGAAGAACGTCGTAGGACTTTGAATAAGACTCCAGTTGCACCCACTTTAGATATTGCGTCTAGCAAATGTAATAGAAAAAAGTGTTGTAACTAATGCTAAACCTTTAAGTACTTTTGATATTCAGTCTGATGCTTCTTGTGTTATTTGTCGTAAAAGTATGCATTCTGATTGTCATGATAAGTGTGTTGCTAAGGCTATCTTGTCTCGTTTAAGGAATCCTAAGATTCGGAATACCTCTAGGCCCACTACTGCTTCTAAGTCTGTGCTTGGTAAACCGCCCACTTTAGATTCTAAGAAACGAATTGATGTCCCTGTAGCTCCAGTCTTACCTCCAAGGAATGTAGTACCACCTAGTGCATTCACTAAGACTAAAGCTAAGACTAGTTGGAGATGGCAGAAATGGATACATAATACACTAGGATTTAAATGGATGCCTAAAATCATTGATGAGTGTATTTCAACTATAACTGCTTCGGAACCCTCTAACTCTTCGGGTTCCACATCTACTTCTATTCCATCTGTGTCGTCTGTGTGTAATGCAGGTGATACAGATCATCCTTTGGATTGTTGATAGCGGATGTTCTCGACACATGACAGGCAACCTTAAACTGTTATCAAACTTTGTTGCATAGTTCATTGGCACTGTCAGATTCGGGAATGATCACTTCGCAGCTATCATGGGCTACGGAGATTACATCAATGGCAACATCGAAATTAGCAGGGTTTATTATGTGGAAGGCCTCGGTCATAATCTCTTTTCTGTTGGTCAATTCTGTGATGGAGATTTGGAAGTTGCTTTTAGGGAGAAAACTTGTTTCATTCGTAATCTACAAGGAAATGATCTTATGTCTGGCCAACGCTCATCCAGTCTCTACACTATCTCCATGCAAGACATGATCGCTTCATCTCCCATCTGTCTTCTCTTAAAGGCTACATCTACAAAATCTTGGCTATGGCACCGTCGTCTTTCACATCTAAACTTTCAAACCATAACCAACCTTGCTCGACACAAACTAGTTGAAGGTCTCCCGAGATTTTTTTGAAGGTCTCCCGAGATTCCGGTACTCTAAAGATCACCTATGTTCAGCTTGTGAACAAGGGAAAAGCACTCGTGCTCATTTTCCTTCAAAGGTGGAACACGGCACTCAGCATGTGCTTCATCTTCTTCACATGGATTTGTGTGGCCCGATGCGCGTACAAGTGATTAATGGCAAACGCTACATCTTAGTAATTTTTGATGACTACTCACGATGTACTTGGGTTTATTTTCTTCGAAGTAAAGATCAAGCTCCACAGATGATCATCACCTTTCTCACGAAAATTCAAATTCAGCTCTGAAACACAGTCAGACAGATTCAAACAGACAAAGGAACTGAATTTGTGAATCAAACTCTTCGGGAATATTATGAGAAAGTGGGAATTGAGCATCAAACATCTATTGCCCACACACCAGAACAAAACGGAGTTGTTGAAAGATGAAATCGTACATTAGTGGAAGCTGCCAGAACGATGTTAATCAATGCTAAACTTCCAGATTACTTGTGGGCTGAAGCTGTTTCAACTGCATGCTACACTCAGAATCGCTCAATGATTACAAAATGCCACAACAAAACACCATTTGAACTTCTCCACAAACGAAAACCGAATCTTAAACACTTTCATGTATTTGGATCCCTTTGCTATCCGAATAATGATCGTGATGACTTTGGAAAGCTCAAAGCCAAAGCTGACATTGGAGTCTTTATTGGATATTGTGAAAATTCTAAAGGTTACTGGATCTGGAATCGTCGTACAAAGCAGGTTATGGAAACGATTCATGCTCATTTTGATGAACTCACTGATATGGCTTCTGAGCATAACAGCTTGGAACTCGGTCACATCCGTTTAAACTTCCCTCAAACCCTATCATCAACTGAACTAAACCCCCAGCTTACACGTCAACAAATGGAAAGGCTATTTGCTCCTCTGTTCAGTGACGATATTGATGAACGTGCTCCAGGTGTATCCGTTGTTTCCGCTGCTCAACCTGATACTACTATTATACCTGATACACCTGCTACAACTACTAATGTTGAAGAAGCACCACCAATAGACTCTACAACAACAGTTGAACAAACTGCTTTCAACGACGCTGAACCAGCTGCTGATGTTCTTAATGAAGTACCCCCACCTGCAGATTTTGATCCAAATGCGTTCTTTAACCCGTTTGCCAATGAAACTGCTGCACCTGATGTCGCGGAATCATCAACAAACCATTTGAATCCTCAAAATCTGCATAATGTATATCAACATCAACCTTCCACACATCGTTGGACGAAAGACCATCCTCTAAAGAACATTATTGGCAACCCAAATCAACCAGTCGTTATGAGACAACGTCTTCACACAGATGGTGATGCTCTCACTGTCTGCCAATCTGAACCTAAAAACATTAAAGATGCAATGACCAAAGACAACTGGATTGAATCCATGCAAGAAGAAATCAACCAATTCAAACGTCTTGAAGTATGGGAACTGGTTGAAAGACCAACAGGGGTCTACGTCATTGGTCTCAAATGGATTTGGAAGAACAAATTGGATGCTGAAGGGAACGTAATCAGAAACAAGTCACGTATGGTGGCTAAGGGTTATAGACAGGAAGAGGGTATTGACTTTGAAGAATCATTCGCTCCGGTTGCTCGCCTTGAAGCTGTTCGGATCTTTCTCGCGTTCGCGGCTCATATGAATATAACGGTCTTTCAGATGGATGTCAAAACTGCTTTTCTGAACGGTCAACTAAAAGAAACGGTTTATGTCACCCAGCCAGAAGGATTCGTTGATCCCGCGTTCCCGAACCATGTCTACAAACTGAACAAAGCTCTGTATGGTCTCAAACAAGCTCCTCGGGCGTGGTACGATAAGTTATCATCTTTCCTAATTGCCAATAATTTCACCAAAGGTTCGGTCGACCCTACACTTTTCATACAATATCACGGGGAACATATTTTAATCGTTCAAATTTATGTGGATGACATCATTTTTGGGTCAACACATTTAAAATACTCAAATGCTTTTGCAAAACTTATGACAAAACACTTTGAAATGTCAATGATGGGTGAACTTATATTCTTTCTCGGATTGCAAGTTCATCAATCACCCCGTGGTATTTTTCTAAGTCAGTCCAAATATGCCCTTGAAATTCTAAACAAATTTGGAATGAATACCTGTGATACTTATGCCACACCAATGTCACATACCAAGAAGCTAGACGCTGATTTGCATGGGAAACTGGTTGACCCTACAAAATACCATAGTATCATTGGGTCTCTCATGTATCTAACAGCCAGCAGACCTGATATTGTCTTTGTCGTATATCTTTGCTCCCGTTATCAGTCGAGACCAACTGAAACCCACCTCTCTGAGGCTAAAAGAATCCTCCGATACATCAAGGGAACCATTAATTTGGGGATCTGGTATCCGAAGGATTCTGGTTTTGAACTAATCGCTTTTTCAGATGCTGACCACGCAGGATGCTTAGATTCACGGAAAAGTACTTCAGGAGCATTACAATTTCTTGGTGATAAATTGGTGTCATGGCAATCGAAGAAGCAGGATTGTACATCGCTGTCATCAACCGAAGCAGAATATGTAGCCATGTCGGCGTGTTGTGCTCAAGTCATTTGGATGAGAATACAACTCAAAGACTATGGTTACGTATTTGACAGAATCCCGATGTACTGCGACAATCGGAGTGCTATTGCGATCTCGTGCAACTCAGTTCAACACTCAAAATCAAAGCACATTGATCTTCGATATCATTTCATCAAGGACCACATGGAACAGGGTACAGTTGAATTATACTTCGTGGGTACAGAATACCAATTGGCAGATCTACTCACCAAAGCCTTAGCTCCTGCTAGGTTTAATGAGTTGGTCCACCGGATTGGTATGCGGTGTTTGACTCAAGAGGAACTGGATGAACTCTTAAAACAGTCTTAAAAACCAGTCAGACACCAAAATCTCTTTTGTAAATATTTTTCCAAAAAAACAAAATTCAAAAATATAAAATCAGATAAAACAACAAAAACATTCTTCTATCTATTTTTCTTCAAACATGGCAAGTACATCTCTTTCGTCAACACTCAAATATTTCAAAATTCAGTATTTTTTCGATCAAGTGTTGAGGGGGAGAAAATAAATACTTAACTGTTTCATAAAAACATTGTACTTGCATGTTACCTTATCCCGGTTGATTCTTTAAAATATGGTGGTCACATTTCTGGTTTACTGACACTCCTCGGACTAAAATTTATAACCTTTCATTATTTTCTTAAGCCGAGGGGGAGTGTCGTCAAATTTCTTTCTTAAAATCTTTCGTTTGGTAACCAAAATGGAAGTTAAAAGGCATTGGATGAAAATGGAAAAGGTGGAGGGACTAAAACTGTCAAAATCTTAAAGTTAATTTTAATAAAACTACCCACCTAACTCATTTATTTCATCACATTTATTATATCACCAAACTCATCCTACGCTTAAAAATCGTTCAACAAATCCGTGTTTTGAATCTTCAATTTGTAAGTTGTTTCATAATATTAACGTGTTTACAAACAATGGTTTTGAATCGTTTACAAATCCAAAGGTTAAAACGTGAGATATGAGTGATTGTGTGTTCTACGCATAAGCGTATGAACACATAATCTTGTTTATGTGTTTGTGGTTAAAAAGATAGTGTCAAAACGTTTCTAAAACATCAATGATACCATTTTTATCCTCAAAACTTACCCAGAAACACGAATTGATTGAATCTGGAAAACTAGGGTTCATGCGTGAATTGGGTGTTTTCTTGTGTGAACGTTTCTGGACAATTAGTTGCTTATAATATGTTGTTTATGTGATGAATTGACTATATCCATGCTTAGAACTTGCCCAGAAACATCAAAAGTGAAAGAATTGAAATTTAGGGTTCTAGTTCATACGAATTGGGTATTCTTGATTCATGTTGAGTTTCATGTTAAAACTTGGATAAACATACTTATTAAGCTTCTAAGACTTCCCAGAATAAGTTTGGTGCAATTTCCATGGCTAGATTTCTTACGCGTAATTCTTGAAACTAGGGTTTAAGTTCTACGCATAAGGTTTTTTACGCGTAAACTGTTTGACAAGTATTCATGCCATGATTTGTTATAGAATGAATGTATGTGCTAAATTTGATGATATGATGATTTTATTTCAGGTTTGCAACACAAAAAACTCAGAATCAAGGTTGTTAGACATCTACGCATAAGGATCACCTTAAACATAGCATGTTATGCGTAAGAGAAATCTTACGCGTAGCGTTTACGCGTAAGGTTCTACATATGGGACTACGCGTATCCTGTGAAGGATATGCGTAAACAGTGGCCTCTACGTATAAGGTCTACTCTTATGAGTAAGCCTTACGCGTAAGGTTTTATATGCGCTTACGCGTAAGCTCTACGCATAAGGTCCCCTTTTTTCCTACGCGTAATATTTCTTACGCGTAAGACAAGGTCCTACGCATAAGCTTGCGCCTTTACGTGTATAACTCCTGTTTACGCATAAGCTACCATTTCTACGCCTAAGCCTTGATTAAACCTTCATCATGAATTGTTACGCGTGCAAACTTGTAAATAAATAAATCATAACGTCACGAAACCAATAATGTCACTAATAAGCTTAAACGTTTGATATGTTGTAAAAAATAAGTGATAACATAAACTTTAAAACTTAAAGTTAACTAACTCACGAAACTTATCATGACTTAATTAGACTATTGGACAAACAAGTGACATTGACATATCACATTCAATAAGTAGACGATAAAACCATATGTTGACTAACATAATGTCTTTCGATACGTTGGTTCTGTTGGCTAAATATCTTTCAGATCACGACATGGATGCTCAAATGAATGTGGAGGCACCAAATGTTCTCACCGTTGCTGATATCTTCCCTAATGGCTATCCAATGAAGATTGGAAAGAACAACCTTCGCGTTGACTTTGAAACTCTCACCTGCTCAGAGTCTTCTTGCTTGATTGCTGCGGATATTCTGAAGAATCATCCTTATCAGAATATGCTCTCCAACTCTGCTACTGTTCCAGAGATCTACATTCATCAGTTCTGGAATACAATGCAAAAGATCAAAGGACAGAATGCTGTGACAGTGACTCTTAACCACAAACAAGTCACCATCACACCTGCAGACCTAAGGATTGTTCTCCTCATTCCAGACATCGAGCCAACCGAATACGTTGTTGCACCAACTGAAGAGACTGTTCTCCAATTCATGATCGACATTGGTTATGACGAAGCTACAGGAGTAATCTCTAAGCATTCATACGTGGATATTAAGACTATTCCTCAACCCTGGAGAACTCTCTACATCATCATCACCAAATCTGTTTTCGGTCGTGACAGTGGCTATGAGCATCCCAAGCTCGTGGAACTGCAGATCTTTTGGGCATTATTCAACATGAAGCACATCGAAATTGAAGCTCTGATATGAGACGACATGATGTCATTCCTCAAAAAGCTTGGCTCAAAGATTCCTTATATTAGATATACAAAACTGTTGATCCAAAGAGCTCTTGGACTCAATCCTGATATCCCCAAGAGACTCAATGACCCCAACAATCACGACATGTTGTCTGAACCTACCCTAACTGTCAGATTCAAGGAATCAACAACAAAGAAACAGGGTGCTGTATTGCCAGATCACCTTCTGTCTGATGAAATCAAAAAGCTCTACACGTACAAAAGGTATCTGGTGGCAGTTGAAGAAAATAAAGTCGGTTTTCTCGATGACAAGTCTTCTGGCACCCCCACAAGGAAAACCAGAAGAGGAAGTGCAGGAAGTGCTGCAAGCACTGAGAGTAAAAGGAAGTTCCCCAAGAGGAAACCTCCACACAAAAGGAAAGTTCCTTCTAAGGAAGTTGTTCCTATTCCCGTACCTAAGCCTGAACCGCCAAGAAAGCTAGTGGACGAAAGCTCTGAAGATACAGAATCAGATGCAGAGGTTTTCTACTCTGAAACTGCAACCGATATTACTCCATCAGTAGCTAAACCTCCCAGTCCACCAGCTGACAAAGGTAAAGGGAAAATCCCAGTGATTGAGCATGATAAGGAGAGCTCTGAAGAAGAACCAATTGATGAGCAAAAAGACTATGAAAGGAAGTTGAAGGAACTCAGACATAAACATCTTGCCGAAGCATTCGTAAAAGATCAAACTCGTGGCCATGGAGGTTCAAGCGGTGGTACTCAAGCCACACCAGTTCTTGATGCGGTTAATCAACCCGATAAGGGAACTGGTACTACCATCACTCACGAACAACAACAACGGTAGATTGAAGATTCCATCAACTTTGATATTGAGAAACCAGAAACGGAAAAGACTGAGAAAACTCTTGCTGATGATACTAAGGCTGATGAAACGGCTAAGTCTGGAAATGAAGAAGAAACCGCCTATGATCATTTTCTTCTAGACAGTCCCGCACGTTCTAAGGAGGAAACTTTTGAACCACCTAAGGACCCCGAGCCTCCTCACGTCTCATCATCATCAGACTCATCTTCTTACTCTTCACCACCACCATCCAGAAGAACAACCAGATCCACGTCCAAATCAGTGAAGAAGCCAACTGCCTCTTGGATCTCTCAAGCTAAGACACGAATCATTAAAGCTGTCAAACAGGTCAGAAAGAAAGATGTGCTTTACAAGAAGCTGAATTTTCTCGCTGATCAGGTACAGAATCTTCATGACGAGAATGACAAGATGCAATTTGAAAGGGAATATGTCCAGAAGCTCATGAAAGATGATCTTCAAGGGAAAATGAACGAAATGATCAAAGGTTACACTCACAAGTACCTTCTTGACATCGTTCCTGGAGTGACAAAGGAGATGTTTACCAAACAACTCTATCCGAATCTCTTACATCTGGCCAAGCAAACTATGAGATCAACACCAATGCATGTCAACATCAACCCAGTTGATCCCATATAATTCTCAGATGCTGAATTGGTTTCCAGGCTCGTTGCTCAAATGTCTAAACGATCTGCAACATTTGCTTCTTACGAAGGAAAATTGTTTGAAGCATTGTTGGAATACCAACTTAAATCAGCATGCAGAGAAGAAGCTGAAAGGCCCAAGCGTCCAAGAGACGATGAAGATAAGGATAAAGATAAAGAGCCTAAACGCCCGAAGAAGTCTGGTGAATCATCCTCCATGCAACCTCCACCCCAAAGGACTCCAGCTCAACAAAGATCTCCTCCTCGCTCTTCTACTGACAAACCTCAGGATTCTGAGTTACCACCCCAGACTCAAAAAACCAGTGATCATTTTGAGTATACGGGTGGTGACGATGAGGAATTCCATGAGCCCCAACAACAACCCACCTCTCCCGACAAAGTTAAGAAACCAGAATCCTCATCTAGGCCTAAGAAAAAGAAGAAGAAGGCGCCCAAGGCTGACGTCGTATCATGGCTAGACGAGGATGAAACTGATGAATACGACTGGTTTTCTACACTTGTTAATTCTACTCCCTATCCATCTGAAGGTCAAGATCTGGTAGACGGTAGTACATTGGAGCATGCAAAGTTACTGCAAGAAAAATTCCGAGTGAAGAAGATGACGAAATCAGAGTTGAAACGAATCAAGAATGAAGCCTTTCAACTGCTAAAAGACAGCTCGGAAAGTTCCATCGAGGTTGAATATCATCTTGACAACATAGCACGAGCCATGTCCAACAACATTGATTGACTCAACCCTGAAGCAAACATCGACTTCTCCAGGAAAGACAATGCCCCTTACTACATCGACTGGTCTAAACCTCTACCAACGATTGGCCAACCAGATCAGCCTAAGATTCCATTTTGCTACTTCTTCAACAACGACTTGGAATTTCTTCTACACGGCAGTGATGATTCAAGGAAATACGCTACATCACTGACACTTCCGTTCCCGGCAGCCATATACTCAAACTTCATAGCCATCGAATAAAAGGCTACCCACATGTTTTCCAACAATGTGGAATTGTATGACCGTGATGCAATGTATGGGATTCACCATTGGCCAGAGCGCCGACGAATCTACTACAGAAGCTGCCAGGTTCAGAAGTCTCAACATGAAGTGTTCAGTACTAAAGCAATCGTTGCTGTTAAACATGTAGCTCTTTCTTCTAAATGAGACTACACTTTCCTCAAGAAAATTGTGGTCAAAAGACAAGACGAAAGAGACTATGAATTCTGTGAATCGGACTTTCAGAACTTGTCTCTCAACGACATTGAAGATCTGTATCTTGCCAAAGTACAGGGACGCATGAGACAATTCTCGACTGAAATTCAACGCGAATACATAAAGTCCTTGCTCATATTCATCAGAAGCATAGTGATACAGGAATGTGTAGAAGATCTAAAACTTGTTGTTGAGTCATATCAGACCCGTGTCAACTTCACCAGACCTCAGCTAGAACTTCCCAACATCAACCAGCTTCCACAATACACCCTCGTCAGCAAACCATTCGGTGTAATTTACCGTAGTGAGCTACAATGAAACTGCTTGATGGCGTGTAGAGATCTTCACAAGTTTGGGGATCATACATTGAAGAAGGTTAGGGATGGCTTGGCTTACAGGTTAAAGGCGATTCAACAAGGCATTGGGTCACAAAAGAGATGGAATTCTCAGGAAAGACGGGATGTGCAGAGGATTATCACCAGGATTGATGAAAGGTTGTACAGAAGGGACCAGTTCAGAACACTGGAGAGCTTTGTAGGTGGTCGTCCCAGGATTTCTCTCACCGGCTATCAACGCCCTGATCGCATTCCTGGAAAGATTGATGGACTTCCTGGTACCCCTTAAACTGCTTCTATTTCATAATATTTTGGATGTGTGATATTATATTGACAATGGCTTGTGCACACATAACAGTGTACAACCCGTTCTTGTAATGAAAGGACCATGTGGTACGCTTCAGTGCCACAATCCTATAAAAGGAGCGAAAGCTTCTTACTTTTGAGTAAAACCTATCAAACCTTTCATTTTTTTCAAGGTTTTGCTCAAAAGAACAAGTACTTCCCCTAACATTTTCAAAACCTAACTCCCTCTCCTATAAATACTATGTAATAACCCTCACTTAAGGGTTGGTTGTTCAATTTACTCTTTCATTCTTACGCCTAACTCTTCTTTACATTTATACGTGTGTGTTTGAGTGAGTTGTTCATCCGATCTTCTCTTTATCTCTTTCTATTGTGCTTGTGTTGTAAACTTAGTGACCTAACACAGCTCAACCAGTCTCTGCAACACCTATATCATCAATCCCACCAGTTTCTGCAACACCCTTATCATCAGTCCTACCAACTACAACAATCATGACAACAACACCACCATTGGTAGCATCATCTTCCTCAGCCCAGGACAAAGGAAAGGCCATAATGCAAACACCTGAGCCTGAGAAGATTCCCTATATGATCGGCAACACTCAGTACCTACTCACACCACAACAGCTTACTGCTAAGGAAGAAAGGAGAAAGAAACTAGCTGAAGAAGAAAGAAAGAGCAAAGAAGCACTGGTACAAGTTGTTGCTGAGGAAGCTGAAAATATTGGCATTGATCCTAAGAAGCTTCAAAAGGGTCAGGCTGGACAGAAGTTCAAGGATGCTCAGGCTACTAAATTGGCTGAAATGAAAAAGAAATTGGAAGAAAAGAACAGGAGAGCTGCAGCCATCAGGCAAGAAAGAATTGACCACTACAACTGGTCAATGACAAGCAGAAGGCTGCCTGAGAAAATCACTGATGTCAGAATCATCCCCAAGTCCAAACCACTGGCAATGAATGTCTACAGGGGGATGAAAAAAGACACTTCGAGGTTCATGATCCCCTGAAATTTACTGACTTTGGGATCACTGAACTCGATGAACTTGGTCCAATCATTGAAAAGAAGCAGAATGTTGTGGTTAAGGAGCTGATGAAAAACCTCAGTAAAAGATATGAAAGACTGAGAGAAGCACCAGCACAACTGGGGATTCAGCCTGCCTAAATGATGCAGGTTTTACTGACCAGGTCTTAATATTTATAGTGTCTCGCTATACCTATGGTCTACCCTAGTGCACTAACGGGCAGTGTACCCGGTCGCGTGTAGTGTAGTAAATAGCAAAGCCGAGGTCGTCCCAAGAGCTATGTGTGTTGGATTATTACTAAGTCTAATTTTCACAGAATAATAATGGTTTCAATAGGGATTTAATTAATTAAACTACTAATGCAGAATAAAATAAAAGCAGATAAAAGGATAAAGGGAAATCAATAGAGGAATAGTGGTGCTAACCTAGTCAATCCTCCTAGCTAGTTATGTCTACGTCTACCTACTTCCAATTACTTCAGGTGGGGTCAAATTCGAGAGGACAGCATTTGGTCAATTCGCCCTAACCTATCAGCAAAGATGCCACCACAGGAGAAATCAGGAGCACCGTCATAAGTCCTGTTGTTCCTGGTCCCCTAAGCCAAGTCATTAAGTACCGCTACATGCTAGATTCAAAATAGTGAGTGCCCGGCCGTTAGGAACTTAGACACTACACCCCCCCCCCCCCCAATTCTTAAGTTCATCCAAATGATAGGTGATCAGTTGGTCAAATCGCACAATTAGAAAGGGTCGTCAGTTGGTCATATCTTACCCTTCCCGTCTCAGTCCGCTCACCTAGGGTCAGTTGGTCATATCTCCTAGGCAATTGGCCTCTACCACCATTCAAAACTACCGAATCAAGGGTGACTACCAAAGAACTATGCATGCATACACTTAGAAATAATTGTACGGAAGTAAAAGTAAATGCAAACATAACAATTAAGGAATCATAACTAGGCTAGCACCAAAGGGTGCTTAGCCGCTCATATTAATCATGCAAATCAATTCAATATTCAAAGGTACGAAATACATGAATTGAAAGTAAAAGAAATATTAAATGCTAAAGCTTATCGTAATGGAGTGACTTCTCCCTTGGAAACAGCTCCGTATGCTCCCCTAGACCTGCCTTGAGCTTTTTCCCACGTTCTCAGAGTGTTGTGTGTGGAATGGGATGATTAGAAATGCTGAAATTCGTGGGGTATTTATAGGCCATGTCTGGATTACGGCGTAACCAATATAGGAGTTACGCCGTAACCTTCTATTTCATCGTAAATGCACTAGATCTGCTAGTTACAGCGTAACCTTATTAGTGGTTACGCCGTAGTCTTCAATAAACTCGGTTACGTCGTAAGTGATGCAGTAGTTACGGCATAAGTATCAGCGGCGTGGAACCTCTTTTGACCTAATGGAGTTACGTCGTAACCTTTGGGAAGAGTTACGCCCTAACCTCTTGATAAGTTGGTATTCTGGGTCACGCAATAGTTACGGCGTAATGTGAGAGAGGAGTTACGCCGTAACTTCTTCAAAATAGGCATACTGTGATAAATCTTTAGTAATGTTTCCATTTCCGCGTCTCTTTAGCTCCAATGCTCGTAATTTACCTGAAAGTGGAAAACAATGGAAAACAAGCATAAATCCATATAAATGATATAAATAATGAGCATTATCGGGGGAAATTAACACTTAATATTCAGGACTATTTGATGTTATCACTTAACTGCACCTCAAAGACCTCAACCTCAATCATCATAGGGCAAACGAAAGAGGGTTGAGTTCGAACCTGAGATCAAAGTGCCTGGACTGGAATGCAATAGGGAGCTACCTGAAGGTGTAAAGTTTGCAAATTGTCTTGTGATAGAAAATCCTGAAAGAGGACTTTTCTTTATTGATGTCTATGGGAACCCAGCATTCCAAAGATGGAGTGACATTGATCAGGCAGGGGTGGCTACAATGTTGAGCTACATACCAGTGGCCTCTCAAACTCAGACTCCTGCAAACATCAGGTTTTGTGCTGACTTAAACGCCAAGATAAGAGAGCACCCTTACAGAGAAACACTCATCACAAAGAAAGTCAAGCTTGAAGCACTGGGGATCCATCTTGATTGACATCATTATCATCTATCTTTTGTACTAGTAATAGGAACTATGTAATTGATCAATAAACGATGTATGTTTTGTTAAAATATTCAGTGTTCCTTATTATATTTATTAGTACATTCAGTGTAAGAAGAAGCCATTTGCTCAGTTACACTGATCAAACACTTAGGCTATTTGTATATCCAAATAGGGGGAGACTGTTGGGTTCAGTAAATACTCAAACCCCTTAAGTCTAGGATTTGAATAGAAAATACCTTAAGTGTTTAGACCGTTAAACACTATTAGGTCACTGAGTGCATAGTCTCTCAGTGAGCCATCTTCAGGATACTCAGTAAGAGGCGAAGAAGAAGTCTCTCCACTCAGTAAGGCGGAACTTAAGGGGTGAAGACTGAGTCAAGAAGAAGATGGTGGATTCAGTGAGTGATGATAATAACTCACTGAATCCCTCAACTCCTCACCAACTGCTAACACTGAAGATAAACTAGACTAAAGACTGAAGGCGGAGAAGACTAAAGAACGGGCAGGACAAAACGGTTATGCTTGAAGCGATAAAGACGGAGGGTTTATCTTCAAGAAGTCAACTTTCCCTGAAAGGCTCAGCATCAGTACTGACAAGTAGAAAGTGGCTTTGTCCCTTACCAGATATAGCCTTTGTAAACAGAGATAAAATACATCAGTATTTTGTCTTCTGTAACCTGTCAGTTTGTCACTTAGGATAGAGTTAAAACTCATACTTGTATAAATAGCATAAGAGATAGAGTGAAAGATTTAATCTTGTGAATTGTAAAACACACACACACACAAGCCATCTTTCACTCCTCCAAATACAACTTTGTCCATGAGATAGCTCAGTGGTTCCTTGTAGTTGTGCTCAGACTTAGCCTGAGCTTCGTGAGGAGTTACAACCCTTTGTCATTTCAATCCCAAGTACTATTCCGCAAGTACTTGGGTAATGTATTCTTTTTTATTCATTTCTAATAAAGAATATTATGTTGAAAATTTATCAGTGTGTTTTTACTTAAGTCATTTCAGTCATTGATTCACTATTAGTTTGTTTTTAAATACTTAACTGTTTTTATACGATAGTGAATAGGGAACAACACACTCGAAAAAGGGAAGGCGTTTTAATAACCGCGGAGGTAAATCGAACTTTTCACGAGGAAACTGGAAACGTAATAAAAATAAAGATAAATCGAATGAGGAAAGCTCAACTCACAAAGATAAGTCAAATATGAATAAACGTGAGTGGGATAAAAGTAAGGTAAAATGTTTCAATTGTGGAAAACTTGGACACTTTAGCAGGAGCTTTAGAAAACCATCGACAACTCAGGAACAATCAAACCTTATCTTAGAAGAGGAAGAACCATCACTATTAATGACTACACACGAAGCTGAACACGAACAAATACTGTTGAATGAAGGACAGATTCACCCCCAGAAATATGCTATAGAAGACATAAGCATATGGTATTTAGATAACGGTGCAAGTAACCATATGACGGGAATTATGAATCATTTTAGAGACATTGACGAACACATCACAGGATGTGTATGTTTTGGAGATGGGTCGTATGTAGAGATAAAGGGAAGAGGCTCTATACTGTTAGGTTGTAAGAATCATGAACAAAAAATAATATCAGATGTATACTACATTCCAAACCTTAAGAGCAACATACTAAGTCTAGGACAACTCACAGAGATAGGTTGTAAGATCATCATGGATGGAAATATACTGACTTTGTATGATAAGAATAAGAAGTTGTTGATGAAGATAGAAAGATGGAAGAATAGACTTTACAGTATTAAATCGAAATTAGAAGCACCCATATGCCTCTTAGCAAATGTAGATAACCAAGTATGGTTATGGCACGCTAGATTAGGTCATCTGAACTTTGACGACATCAACAAGATGACAAGGAAAGGTCTAGTAGAAGGAATACCAAGGATAAACCATGCAGGACAGATTTGTGATGCATGTTTATTAGGAAAACACAGTAGGACACCATTTCCAAATCAAGCTAAGTTCAGATCAAAGAAACCTTTGGATTTAGTATATGGAGACCTCTGTGGTCCTATAAGTCCAGCCACACACTCTGGAAAGAAACTCATTTTCTTGTTAGTGGACGACTGTACACGTTTCATGTGGGCCTACTTTCTAACATCGAAAGATCAGGCATTTAACACGTTCAAGGAGTTTAAACAACAAGTTGAAATGGAAATGAGAACAAAATTGAGGATGCTAAGAACAGATAGGGGGTGTGAATTCACATCTAATGAATTCACCAAAGATTGTAAAGAAAATGGAATAGCACGGCATTTGATAGCACCTTACTCACCTCAACAAAATGGAGTTGTGGAGAGAAGAAATAGAACAGTGCTATCTACTACAAGAAGTATGATGAAAGCAATGAAGTTGCCCTTAAAATTTTGGGCGGAAGCAGTCAAACACGCCATTTATATACTAAACAGGGTACCTACAAGAGCCCTGGTAGATAAAACACCATATGAGGCACTCTACAACAGAAAGCCAAATCTGGAAAACGTAAGGATATTCGGATGCACAGCTTATGCAAAGTAACGATACCTCATCTGCAAAAGCTGGATGATAGAAGCATACCCATGATTTACTTAGGAGTAGAGGAATGATCGAAAGCATGTATGCTATACGATCCAAAAAGAAAGAGAAAACATGTCAGTAGGGATGTAAAGTTTATGGAAACAAAACCGTGGGATTGGGATAACAACAGAGAGGATACAAATACACAAGACACATTTTGGACTAGTTTTGTGGTAGAAGTAGTTGACAATGAAAACCCTATACCAGTCAACACAGAAAACAATGATAACATGTATCAGGAACAGGATCCAATTTCTGATCCAGACTCACCAATCACACCACCAACATACACTTACAACCCACACTCAGAAGAGGAAGAAGAAGCTACTATTAGTTCAATCAATAACTCAGAAGATATATTTGATGACACACCAGTACAAGGTCTCAAGGATCTAACGGAAATATATAAGTACGCAAGTAGAGTTGAACCTCAAAGCTTACTATTTACGGAAAAAGAACCATGTAACTACAAGGAGGCTTCAACAGATAAGAAATGGACCGAGGCCATGGAAATTGAACTAGATTCAATAAACAAGAACAACACATGGACTCTTACTACTTTGCCCGCAAATCAAAAGGCAATAGGACTTAAATGGGTCTTCAAGACCAAGAGAGATGCAAAAGGAGAAATCATCAAATACAAGGCACGCTTGGTAGCAAAAGGTTATGTACAAGAACAAGTAATAGACTTTAATGAAGTATATGCGCCAGTTGCACGTATCGAGACAGTTCGTTTGATTTTAGCACTAGCAGCATATCATGGATGGCAAGTACATCACCTGGACGTCAAATCAGCATTTTTACATGGAAATTTGAAAGAAGAAGTCTATGTCACACAACCTGAAGGTTTTATACAACAAGGAAATTCAGGAAAAGTTTACAAGCTCACGAAGGCATTATATGGCTTAAGACAAGCACCACGAGCTTGGAATGTGAAACTTGATCAAACCTTGAAGTCATTAGACTTTAAGAAATGTAATCTCGAACAAGCAGTTTACACTTATACACTTTAAGAAATGTAATCTCGAACGAGCTTGGAAGAGAAGCGAGACTTCTACACTTATAGTTGGAGTATACGTAGATGATTTGATAATCACGGGCTCTCCAAAGAAAGAAATCGACTTGTTCAAATCCCAGATGCAAGACAAATTTGAAATGAGCGACTTAGGCTTGTTAGCTTATTACCTTGGGATAGAAGTTACACAGACAGGAGGAGAGATTACAATCAAGCAAACAAGTTACATTAACAAGATTTTAAAAGAAACAAGTATGACAGACAGTAATGATACGAAGACACCAATGGATCCCGGTACTAAGTTGGTCAAGGCGGAAGATGGAAACTCAGTTGACGCAACTTATTATAGAAGTTTAATTGGAAGTCTCAGGTACTTACTACATACAAGACCAGATCTTAGTTACTTAGTCGGACTACTCAGCAGATTTATGCAAGACCCGAAGGATCATCACCTGAAGGCAGTGAAGCAAGTAATCCGATATATCAAAGGAACAAAAGAGCATGGCATAATATACAAGAAAGAAAGCGGCTGCAAGATTATAGGTTACAGCGACAGTAGTTATGGAATCAACACCGATCAAGGAAAAGGAACTACTGGGATAGTATTTTATTTTGGAGAATCACCTATTACATGGTGTAATCAAAAGCAACCAACAGTAGTGCTCTCATCATGTGAATCAGAATTCATGGCGGCTATTGGAGCAGCATGTCAAGCCTTATGGTTAAAACGACTACTTGGTGAATTAACTGGTTGGGAAGAGAAAAGAATAACGCTGGAGGTTGACAACATTTCAGCAATAGCACTCGTCAGGAACCCAGTTTTTCATGGAAGAAGCAAGCACATCGACATTCGCTATCATTTCATTCGTGAATGCGTAGAGAATGGACACATCAATGTGGAACACGTCAGTGGAGAATTACAAAGAGCAGATATTCTAACGAAAGCTTTACCAAGACTAAAGTTCGTGACTATGCAACAAATGCTCGGAGTTCAAGACTTAGGACGAAGCAAAAATCAAGCATTAACTTGTTGGGAAAGGTCTATTGTGTTGTTTACTTTACTCTTGTTTAATCCTTTTTTGGAAGGCAGAAACTCGTGTTTAATCCTGAATCGGTAATTATGATTAAAAAAACGTGTAAGGAGTTTACAACTAGATATGATCTCCTCTATTACTACCCATAATCACGCAAACGATCTCAGTCAGATTATTACATGAAGCTTTATACTATGAAGTTCTTTTTATTTATTGCATTCAAATGAGATTACATGTACAGAATTCAATCATGAGTCGACTGAGACCAGTTTTAACGCGTACTCAGACTTTCACAAAAGATTTGATTGTATTCGAGACATAGATGCCAATCATGAGGCCAATGAGAAGAATCACCATTCTATCTACAGTAGTCCTAGAAGTTTTTAGCTTCGTGGCTAACACACCAACCGCCCATTTATAGTTCTCCAACGCCTTTTCTTGTACACTCATTTTCGGAACATCTTGATCTTTTCTATCTTCCTTGTTTTCAGTGTTTGTTTGTGATGTGTGAGTGGGTTTTTCTTCGGCGGTTTTTGGACTCACATGTGATTCATCCGCTGGCTTTTGAGGCGTGGGCATTGGTGTAGGGCCTTCTTCTTTTGGTTTTGCTGCCGGATTGTTTAACTTAGGTTGCTTAATTAAAAGCATACCTCCTTCAAGTTTTGCGCTGATTTTGTAGAGATCACAGTTTTCAGAAGGTGGAATCTCAATACGAAATTTACTCCATGTGTTATGATGGAGCCTTCTTTCACCAGTAATCCTCAAGATTGTTGATCCCGGTTGTGTCGATGATACGAGTTGTACCCTCATTTCGTGCTTAGCAAAACCTGTACAAGTTTTCTCATAAAAACCATATACGAAACAAATTAAGCATTTATGAAACTATGAGAGAATAACAGCTTTAATTTAGCTCAACCATTGGCCAAAACCCCATTGTTTGCACTCTCATTTCGACATTTTCCTGAATTAGAAGTTTTCTAAATTGTTCTTTCTTTATGCAAATCATGCAAAATAAGGAAATATTATGCGTGTGTGTTTATTTAATTTGTTTGTGTCAATGATGCACTATCTTTGTTCAGGATAGTTTTATGCAAAAATTTAGAGAAAATGGTCGAACGTGCTTACAACAGCATCCTGTGTAAAAATGGTCATACTACATCAGCAGTATACATCAAATATTTCAACTTTTCTTTAGAAAAGGAAATGTTTTAAGAGAACGAACCAGGAACATAGACCACTAAGGTATCGTCTTCTGGTATCCACTCAGTTCTAGGTTTGAAATCTTCATAAACTTTAGGTGGTGTTGGTGTACCATCTGCTTCCATCTTTGCTTAGTTTTCGAATGTCAAAATGGTGATTGTAAAACAATGGCAAGATCTTGTTCAATAAATAAGCAAATATTTGTTGGAGGATAGTTTGCATTTTGAGGTATGAATGGTACCCAAGTTGTGAAGCTTTCGTTCCAACGAGATATGCCTTTCTTTCCATTGTGTAGCCTTTCTTTTAGGTTGCTTTCTATTCGATTTTCTTAGATTGCATATGAATCATATTCTTTTGCAACCTTGTTACCTAACTATAACGCGTGACTTATTTGTAAATATCAATGCTGGTTTGTCTAACATGTACCTTAAGGTGCAAGTTAAGGTATAACTAAAGGGCGCAGTTTGAGTTCAGATAGCTAAAAACTACATTTAATAAAGTAACTTGGATGCCTAAATGCAATTTTTAATTTAAAAGAAAATTTGAGTTCGGGTCTATAGGCGCTAAACATTTAGATCACATTACAGACAAACCCATATAATATTATGTTAAAAATATAATTAAAGATGATGTATGAGTCTGCATGTCTCTTAAATGCTACTACTAATCCATTCAGCATTCTTTCTTAGTCATCAATCAGTTATGATTCTAGGTATACGAAGTGGTACATATGTCGAAAAAACTATATGATTGACATCGACCATTCGTTTCTAAGAGTGAAAAATATGTACAACATCAGCAACCTTATCAAATATCAACAGCATGTGTCCTAGTCAGTCTGCGTGCAGTGTTTCTGTGCAATTGTTATTGTTTTTCTAGCCAGTGTGTTCATGTGTTCATACATATGTCTACAAGTTACTCATGATTAATTCGCCAACCATGAGTCCTCCAGTTTATGCAGAATTATTTTTGTAAATTGCTTGCTTATAGTATGTGTTTTCATTAAGAAATGACATACTCCCTACATAAAACTGAATCAACTAATTCTTGTTTAAGTTGTTGTAATTTGTTTCCATCTTTGACTTCAATGGATTATGATCATGCCCTGTTGGGTAAATTTAAGGAATACCATATGTTTATAGATGGGGCCAGAAAGGAAAAGACTCCATATACCAAACGTGGAACATGCTTTAATAAGATTCTAAAGCCTTCAAAAACATAGCTTGAGTTGACATCAAGCAAAAGTTGCATGCTTGCTTCGCATTCAAGTATTAGTGCTTGAAGTACGTACGTGTTCCCATAGATCAATTCCTACGTCGCTCTTGAGATTATACAAACCATAATCCAAAATTAACAAAGTAAACATATCTCTCAAGTCCCCTGGAGAAGCTTCTCCTGAATATAGATGTTAATTAAAACAATACTAATTTGTTTGTGATAAAAAGGATTTTTTTTTTCCCCCCTTCAGAAATGGGATATTAAGGGATTATTAGTGATAAGATAGTCGCAACACAATGGCGTTTTCTTCTGTAATACCTTTTATTTCTACTGTAGTGATACTTAAGTTTCTAAGCATCTCTCAGATCCTTTTCAAAGTGGAACAGTCTCCATCAGAGTAGAAATTCTATCCAAAAACCTTAAAACAAGCATTCTTAGTTCTAAGCGCTTTATGCTCTGTCGGCTGTTTTCCAAAACATGTAACTTCAGAAAGCTTATATGTCAAATAACCTCTGTGCCTGTTAGCATTATAGTTCTATATATGTGAGAATATATGCAAACTTAGATCATTAACCTTTTAGTGTGTTTGTGCATCCCCCCTCTCCGCTTTAATCATGTCTGATCTCACGATATCTAGAAAACACATGATATCTATAAATCATAGAAGAACTAACGCTGAACTGTACAAAGCACTGTCTGAAGGAGATGATGCTAAGGTATGTGAGATGTGTCGGGAGTTGCCAGATGGCCCTTTCCACATATTAACCATACACAATGACAGTGTTCTCTACATTGCCAGTTACTATAAGCGTAATAATCTGGTTCTTCAGCTAATCAGCCAATTATCTCAAGGCCAATACGACAAACTCACATCAAAGAATGAAGCAGGAAACACTATACTTCATGCAACAGCCACCAACAATAAGACAGTTCGGGCCGCTGATGAGATGCTACATCGAGCTCCTTCATTGCTCACCATGACCGACAAGCTTGGAGAAACAGCTCTTTTTCACGCAGCTCGTTACGGCAAGACCGAAATTTTCAATTTTCTTGAAGAGCAAGTGATTAGGAAGTATTCAACAGAAGAAAATTTAAGGACCTTTCTTTTAAAAGATAATACAGCTACTATACTTCACGTTGCAATTCATAGCGAAAACTTTGGTAAGTATTGCACATTTGTACATCATTGATGAATTTCCTTCAATAATAATGTATAAATATCTAAATTTTACACAGAATTGGCTTTTAAAATTGCTGAAACATATCCAATCTTGATTGATGCGCGAGATGGAGATGGGATGACAGCTCTTCAACTTCTTGCTTGCAAGCCATCAGCATTTGACACTGGTTTCAAAGATAATCTTTTCAAGTGGCTCATATACAAATGTAAGTTTACATCATATATATATCCCGCTAGTTAAGCAATAGCATAACAACATTACTAACTTCTGACCATTTTCAGTCACTCCTTCAAGTCTTATAAAAGGAAATAGTAGAGTGCCCATCGTAAAACAAATTCAGAAACAAATGCTCAAAAGTGAATCAGCAAAGAAACTTGCAACCCTCTTGATTGAAACTGATGCTTCATGGGAAGCAACAGAAACCATTTCTAATCACGAATATAACAGATTACATCCATATATAAAGAAACCATCGACAGAAGTACCTCGGGAGATTGTCATAGATAACAGTCCTGATTCTCCACTGTTTCTAGCCACAAAAATGGGCTGTACAGACATAGTGAAGAAGATACTGAAAGAGTACCCTCAGGCAGTAGAACATATTGATGAGGACGGATGTTCCATTTTGCACGTGGCAATTAAATATCGAAGATTGGAGATATTTCAAAGTGTGATCAAAATGAAGTGTCCTTTAACGAGGTTGAGAGGGAAGATTGACAAACAAGGCAACTCAATTCTTCACATGGTTGGCCTAAAAGTTAAAAAAACTGAGGGCGACATCAGAAGCCCTGCTCTTATAATACGAGAAGAATTGCTTCTGTTCGAGGTAATCAATAACCAAATAACCTTTAATTAATGCATATGCTATAGCAAGCATGTAAATGGGATAATTTATAAGTGTCCTTTTTTTTTTTTTTTTTTTTTGTTCTCTAAGCAGAATGTGAGAGAAGTATGTACAAAGTTAGCAACCTTGCAGATGAACAATGACGGAAAGACTGCTGAACAACTATTCAATGAGAACAATGAGCAGCTCCGCAATAATGCCAAACAATGGATGAAGAGCACAGCTGAGCACTGCACCATTATCGCTGTGCTCATCGCTACTGTTGCTTTTGCTGCGGCTTACACTGTACCTGGAGGTCCTGATCAAGACACAGGTTATCCACTTCTCAAGAATAGGCCATATTTCATCATCTTTGCATTAGCAGATGCCCTTTCGCTCACATTTTCTATGACATCAGTTATCACATTTCTTTCCATCCTCACGTCTTCATTTCGGTTATCGGATTTTAGAAACTATCTGCACAATAAACTCCTGCTTGGTCTCACCATGTTGATACTCTCAGTGTCATTCATGATGGTAGCATTTGCAGCCACACTTGTCTTAACAATTAGTAGTCACCGGCAATGGACAAACATTATCCTCTACACAATTTCCTTTCTCCCTGTCACCATGTTTATGTTCTCATACGTGCGTCTTTATACAAGGCTTATTAGAACTTTAGTGGCCTCATTGTGCAATAACATCGCTTTATTATTGCCAACATGTGATGTCACAGTCAAATCAACCCAATCAAATAGCAAACCCGACCGCTAACCAAGCTCTAAAACTAGTTTGACCAACTCAACCACTAGCTGTTTCGTTTGTTCTTTGAAATTTCATGATCCAACTTTGAAAACCGTAGCATGTTTTTATCATCCCGTTGAAGGCGCTCAAGGCATACTATTGTATTTATACATAATTTGTACCAGGTTCATTGTCATTGTATTCACATTATTTTTGTTTCGTACTTTTTCTGTTTTTCTTTATAAACACATTTATACGCAAATAAAGAAGGTGTATATGTATCAGTATTGACCTATATATCCACATTAGATGATTAATAAACTCAACTAATCAGTACAGTTTATACATACATATATAGTACTGCAAATTATCTCTCTCACCGAGTTTCAGCAAGTATAAATCCTTCATCTGTTAAACGCTCGAGACTAGATAAGTAACAAACAAACAAACAAACACTGACTCATTCAATTGTCCGAGACATAGATGTCTATACAACCTAAATTCCGAAAAAGGTATTCATCGTATCCAGATTGCTGGTAGAAGCTGTGGTAGGTTATCGTTTTTACCATGTTATTAGTGGTACTTTAACATGTTAATGGTCATTAGACATTAGTGGTAACAAACTTTGATTTAGATCCCATTTTAAGGATAATCAGTTAATCACCTACAAATGTAACTAACTTGTCATTTTTCTGAGTTGTATGCAGTCAACTTATTTTTTTGCTATTATATATCCAAACTTTTGAATTCCGACCTTTATGTGTATTCAGTAACCATTTTACCCTTTCGTTTTTTAACCACTCTATTAACATCGAGGGGTAAAATGATCATTGTACATGAGCAAATACACTCAAAGATCGAAATTCGTTACAACTCGAAATACAAACGAGCTAATCTCATAAGGCTAGTAGTAAGGCCATAATTAAGCATAAACAAACACCCTCTAAATAAAAACATGAAGAAAATATAATCCAGTAGTAATACATTAGAGAATAGAGATATAGAACTACATAGTAATAAGTTAACTAACTAAGTCCGTTTCTTGAGGTGTTGGATTCTTTCTTTTGATGTGGCCAATTTGTAGATCCCATAAACCTTTTAACAAAATTTAAAAAAAAAATTAAAACAAAAAAATATATATATAAGATGTGATTGATTGTGTTATAGATAAAAGGAAAAGCTTACGAGTGCAATGACGTGAGCAGCAATAAGTAAAAGCACGATGAATGGCGCTGTGTCCAGGATCTTCCCCTCCTTACCCGAGATCGCCATCTTACTAATTAAGAGCTAATTTAATGTTTTCTTAATATGATGGATTATAGGTAATTGAATACTTATCGATATTTAATAAAGTTATAAATACTTAATATTTTTTCTTTTGATCTTTTATGCAATATAAGAAGATTTAAGATCATTTGAGGACAAAAGATTATTTATATACCAAGGGATCAATCTTCACCCTCCATTTTTATTTGATCTAATGAATGAGATTAATCCCAACAATTAAAAAAACCCACTTACATCATTTTTTTTCAAATATTAATATCTTTCAAACCGTTAATCGTTAAGCGAATAAAAATACATTATTGCGACGAGCATTTAATTATCTTTCTATAGATAGGCAGTTTGATATATTTTCGACAATTTTTTTTTTTTTTTGTATTTTTCACGTTTTTTTTAAGTTTTTTCGTTTTTTTACGTTACTGAAATTTGCATTAAAAAAATCATATATGATAAAACACTAATTTGAATATCACATGTGATATTAGTGTAATATCATATATGATATGTAATATCAAATGTGATATTAGTGTAATATCACATATGATATTACATATCATATATGATTTAACACTAATATCACATGTGATATTCAATTTAGTGTTTTATCATATATGATTTTTTTCATGCAAATTTCAGTAACGTAAAAAAACAAAAAAAAAAAACAACAAAAAAACGTGAAAAAAACGAAATTTTTTTCTTTTTTCGAAAGTATATCAAAGTGCCCGTCTATAGAAAGATAATTAAATGCTCGTCGCGATGGTGTAAATATTTTCACTTAACGATTAACGGTTTAAGAGATATTTAAATTATAAAAAATAGGTGAAATAATAAAATGCTTTTAATCTCAGCCATTGATTTCTTTTTAGATGGATGGTGGAGATGAGTCCCTTGGTATGTACGATAAGTTTGGTATGTAAAATAACTCTCCTCATATAAAAAAAATTTGATTTGTCAAAAATCCAAACATGCGGGTGGGTTTATTCCAACAGAGTGCTCTTAGGCATCGATCGATCCGTGTTCAGGTTGATTTATTCGGGTTCGCAGGTTACAGGTGGTATAACATTTATCCAAACACGAACCGTTTAGTAATCGTGTCAAAAAAATCAAATTTAACCTAGACTTGCATGACACGTGTAATTCGTTTATCATGTTTAAGTAAACTAGTTATAATGTCCGTGCACGCGTGGGGTTTTTTCTAAAATTTTTAATAACGTAATTTTTTTTATTATAAAACAAATAGCTTATTTTTTGTTTTCTGTTTTTATTACGGTTCTTAATTTTGTCTTATAATTATGTTTGATGCACGTTGTAAAAGTTCATAAATATTATTTTCGTAGAGAGTAAAAACTATAAAATAGCCAAGTACTTTTAAGTTTTGGCCAACTGGAAAGAGTTATTTTTTTATTATCTTACTACACAACTCATTTATGACCCGTTTATATTAAACTAGGGAGGTGATTTGTACACTTTATAAAATGATTGGTACACTCAAATTTATTGTGTTTTGACATTTATACCCTCACAAATACCCTTACATTTTCACCCTGTGAGGGTATAAATGTCCAAACACAATAAATTTGAGTGTATCAATCATTTTGTGGAGTGTACAGATCATCTCCCATTAAACTATTAGCTGAAATGATTTTTCTTTTTTTAACGGTGACTTTCATTTTTTGGATTAGAGTCGCACCCACCAAACAATGGGCCCTCATCCACCACGTACCCAGACTATGTTGTCTTAACAGGTTCCACGCTGACGTAGTGGGGATTAATAACGGCGTCCGCCCGGAAACCGTACCGCCTCCACACGAATAATTCGCTGGAGTAACGGCCGGATGAAAACCAGGGCCGGCTTGGATTCGAACCTGCGCAGCTAATGGCTTACAGGTTCTCCTCTTCATTGCCTAATATCAATAGAGCGTGTGGTCCACAAGTGAGGACTTCCCGGTAGGTCACCCACCCGGTACTACTCTCACTTGTGGCTCGCTTAATTGCTTAAGCTTCAACCACAAGACCACAAGCCCCATGATAGCTGAAATGATTATAGTACCCTTGTTTTACTTGTCTAGGGGCTTTCAAAAGCAACAAACACATAAGGCTGGTTGCAGCCGTGTGGGTCGAGATCGGTTGGCAACAAAAAAATGGTTCGGCAACCGATGTTCAAATCGGTTTCGTCGAATGTGGGCGAAGGTTGCAAGATCGGTCGTGTGTGGTAATTTTGCCATATCGAGTGCATTTTGAACCGATGTGGTTTTATTCGTTTGTATTAAATATGTAACACCCTAGGCAAATCCTACATCGGCTGTGGCCTGGAGAGATGCTGGGCTTATAAGATAACATTCGCCTTACAATGACACAACGCGTTTTGTGGTCTACTGCGGGTGGGGTTCTTAGGAACTGGCAGTTAAGCGTGCTCATGTGAGAGTAGTACTGGCTTGGGTGACCTGCCGGGAAGTCTTCAAATGAGGCCACAAAAAAACAAAGCCGTGAGCCTGCGGGCAAAGCGAACAATATTGTGGTCTGAGTAGGCGGGATGTTACAAAATACAAGTTTTAAAATTTGACCGTTTGGTCTTAAACTAAAAAAAAAATTAAAAAAAAAATAAATTCAAACCAAATTTACCACTCTATAAATACCAACTTCACTTCAAACACATTTCTTAACACACAATTTCAAACACAATTCAACCTCAAAATACTTCTCAACACAAGATTTATTATGGCTTGCCGTCTCCCCCATTCCGTTGAAGATATGCAAGTTTACGTTCAAAACCAATGCAATAACGACGATGAGAATCGGAAAAACGCTATTATAAGCGTCAGTGAATTGTTTGACCAGGCGAAGGCGGAGAAGGAACAAATGAGACAAAACTACCAGAGTTGCAACGACATTACTCCTGAACAAAAAGCTATGATCGAAAAATTTTTGAAAGATCAAGCCCGCAAAGATCGCGAGGTTGCTGACAAGTTGTGGCGCTGTGTTCAGAAGATAACGAACAACGTCAGCACCAAAATCAATTGGAGCTATCGGGAGAACAAAAACGATGGTGTTGGTGCATCAACTTCGACTACCAACTTCAAGCTACCGGGGGAACCTCTGTTCGAGGGATTTGTCGGTTCTCGTACTCCCTCGTATGACTCTGCATGCGGGGAGCATTCAGATTAGATTTATGATTTATGTATTTCGTATTGTTTTTATTTAGCATTGTAACATTTTAATTATTAATGAAATTTTAGTTTATGTTAAAAATGATTTTTTTTTTTTTTTTTAAATTCCTTGGGTCGTCGACTGGGGCATCCGAGTTGTCCCAGGTCGCTGGAGAGAGAAAGCTGACGTGGCGCTGGATGACCCAGGTCGTCCCATGTCGCGACTGGGACCAGCCTAAAAACTACTAAAATGTATCTCGTGAAGAGCACCGTCCCATGTACTAACACTTTAACCATTAAAGGCTTAAAGCCCTTTATCTGATCAAGAATGAAATGAATGCTATAAATTAGTTTCGTACCTATTTCAGAATAAAATTTAGGAACTTTTACATTGAAATATTTACATAATCAAAACATTTTAAAGGAACAGAATGAATGGAGAACCTTGAAAAATATGTAGTCGAGCAACTTCCATGTCTCTCTTTCAGTTGGCTTCCAATTTAATATCAACTTGAGCTCGCCTTTGACACTTTAAGACGCAAAAATACCACTTAACTTATACTTAAAAAATCTCCAATTATCGTTAATACCAATATCATCCCAATGAACATTGTGATGATGGCCTATTATGTCATTAGTAATGTACACAATAAAATGAAGGGCTAAATTCCACAACTTCTGTAAAGTTTACCATCATGTTCCTGCAGCGCATCCATCTTGTAATTATTTAAACTATCATATACCAAATATAATTTTACAGTTCTGAACTATAACATATATAACTATGCTTGCTTAGAACTTTTAAGTAACCTTAGATTGTGTCTAAAAATAAGGGCCTTAGGCAATGGTACATAACAGTAGGCATCGAACCATAACAATTTTTATATGGTATCTATCTTGTCTAATTTAATTAATGGGTCATATTCCAATCTGTCACTGAATATGAACACGAACATGGAGGTGCTAAGATTTTAATTTAGAAAAACCTTCTTATGTGTAGTTGATTTTACTATAACTTTTCTTGCTCTTTTTCATGTTGTCATGTTTCTTAACATATACGGCCTTTCTTAACATATACGGCCTCCACTTCTGAATTGCCAATACTATCGCAATTAATTCTCTTTCATGAATCAACTTCAATCTAGCGCGAGACCCCAAAACTTGGTTGCTGAAATAAGCAATTGGTCTAGCTTCTTGCATTAGCACTGCACCATACCCCAACGTATCCATTTCAACAATAAATACCTTATTAAAATCCGGTAAGGAGAGCACTGGTACTTTGGTCATAGCATGTTTAACGGAAAGAAACAGACCTGGGAGCGTAGAGCACGCAGACACGCAAAACAATTGGGTTAAACAAAAAAATGAAGATATATGAGCACTTGTCAAATATTAATGTATCTCGGATTGCTAAAGATTTGATAAGGGTATTCCTGTCCATTTGCTTACAACTTCAGCAATGTCGACTTTCTCACGCAAAAAAGATTTCCCAGAATGTCGAAAACCATAAAGATTCCTCTCAGCTTATTTTAGTTGGTGTTGAAGTGTCAATATGGTTCCATATTTGAGTTCAGCAGCACGATTGAGATCATATTCACATTCAGCGGCTTCCATTTCTTGGTTTACCCAGATCTTACAGATAAAGAAAATAAATAGAAAAATAAACCAAAACAAATTATCAAATACTTTAGGAAATTGATGTAAATTACCTCCTCCTTGATTAACCATATTCGAGTTATCAATGATTTTCACGACCCCATTGCTCACTAAATTCTTTTTGTTTTTCTTTATAAGCTTTTATTCGTTTTCCAGCTTGGACAACCATTAATTGGATGCTTTATCCGCCTCATTCTTAAGAGACAACCGCTCCATCTCGAGCTTTAAAACAGTTTGATCTACCTCGTCCAATTCTGTGGGCTTGGATTTGATTTTCATTTTTAGTTTTGCAGCTGATACATACACCAAGTCTATTACTGCAGTAATAAACCAACATTAACATGTTCAATTATTACAAAGTCATTTGGCATACAATTAATTGATCAGAAAGAAAATGTTCTAACCTTTGCTGGGCAAAAAGCACTATCTTATGTATTTATCAACAAGTATAGCTACGGAAACAAAAGCACCATCAGAAATTTGGACCCCGTGTTGAAGTCCATACCGCTCACGTAGGGCAAGAAGAGTGGAAATAGTGTCTTCGACAGACGGTTGATCACAAAATATTTGTTGAAACCTACACTCAAGAGCCGGATCCTTTTCAAGATACTCTGTACTTATCCAATGTGGTTGCTCCAATACATCGAAGCTCACCTTGACCGAGCATTGTTTTCAACAGATTAGCAACATCCATTGCTCTACTAACAGCTCCTATACACGCCAGTCACACAAGAAATTGACAATTCATTAGGCAGCATCCATTGCTCCACTAATAGCTCCAATAAAAGGAGCACATTATATACAGCGAAAGAGCATTACCATGTGGCCCTTGAAATTAGGTGTCTATCTAAACCTAGGACACGATACACTGCATTATGGATTAACAAGATAGGAATATATTACTCACCAGGGTGTGAACAATGCATATCCGAGACTGGTGTTGGTGGTGTGTTCCCAAAACAGGGTAAGATAATCAATACAGCAGAGACAAGCAACAATTCAGCAAAAACAAATACCACTAGGTGGTTACCGGCTATCACTTGGAATCGTGTGATCACTTTCCAAAGTAAACTATTTGACCCTAATGCCTGGGTTACACGAATATCTACTTGGGATAAGACCAAATGCAGTTATAGAATTAGGCACAATTCAATAACCCTTGCGCTTATAAGTGTTTATCATTTTCTCTGTGTGTCCTTCATGCATAAACTGATCTCCTATTTATAGGAAAATACTCTTAGCTATTCCAATGGAATTATGAGTATTAATCGGCCCATTAATAGCCTCATAACTATCCCCATTATAGCCGTTAGTGGTTACATGACCAATTAAACGTGGTCATAATGCAGTTGTAACTGCCATTTATCAGTACTTACATCAGTACTTTCATAGTGCTATCAGTGGAAACACTGCTTGTCAGTGGAAACACTGCTTCAGTGGAAACACTGCTTATCAGTGGAAACCACAAGCAGTACTTTCCACAAGCAGTACCTTCTACTAGCACTACCAATACAAACCACTATTAGAGTCAGGGTGTTCATGGACCTTATGGGTGTACACTCCGTACCTCCTAACCCATTACAAGGTATGAACTAATCCCACAAGTGCACTAAATTTTCCAACAATCCTCCCCAAATTTAGTTCACTTCCTTTGCATGAAAAATAAACATCAAGCAAAACATGTGCATAAACGAAAATGTCCTGAGGATTGAATTTCCATCTTAGTAAATTACACGTTCAAATATTCGAGAATCAGGGTGTTATAAGAATTGAACCCTTCAACCCATTTGAATACCTGAAGATAAAATACACACAAGTTTTCAAACACTTAAAAGCTCCTGACAATATACAAGCCATGTGTCCATATCCAAATTCATAAATGTTGTAAAAGCTAAAAGTCCAAAAGCTTCCTGAAGCGGCAAAACTTCAACATTTACATAGGTGGTTCCTCTTTAGTCATGCTCCTGCCAAGCACTTTTTCAAATAAAATCAACCATTAAGAAGTAAAGACTTCATCCTCATTTCAGCAGGTTCTGAGTACAACCTTGGGATGTATATAAAACATGTGCTCCATTCCACTGAATGTTCAGCTTTCCACATTGAACTCAGCTCCTAAGTTTCCTCAGGAGGGAGTTGGGTGTCCTAGCATTCAGTGACTAAGTTGGACTTAAACCCATCCCTTTAGCAGACTTTATAACCAAGTCTCTAGCCAGTCCCTTCGTCAAGTGATCAGCTAAGTTCTGTTGAGATCTAACAAACTCTATAGATACCACCCCATTCATGATGAGCTCACGAATCATGCTATGCCTCACACCTAAGTGTCTAGACTTACCATTGTACATCTAGCTATAAGCCCTAGCCAATGTAGCTGCACTATCACACCGGATAGAAATGGGTGCTATAGGTTTAGGCCACAATGGAATCTCAAGAAGCAAGTTTTTCAACCATTCAGCTTCTTTACTAGCAGCTGCTAAAGTCACAAATTCAGATTCCATTGTTGAACTGGTGATGCAAGTTTGCTTCTTGGATGCCCAAGAAATTGCACCTCCACCAAGTAGGAATACCCAGCCACTGGTAGACGAATTGTCTTTAGTGTTACTGATCCAACTTGCATCAGTGTAACCTTCCAACACTGATGGGTAACTAGTATATGAGAGACTATAATCCATAGTTCTCTTCAAATACTTCAGTACCCTCTGAACTGCTTGCCAGTGATGAGCACTAGGATTACTAGTATACCTGCTCAATTTTCCCACTGCAAAGCCAATATCAGGCCTTGTACAAGTCATGGCATACATCAGGCAGCCAATTACCCTAGAATACTCAAGTTGAGATACAGCCTTGCCATGATTAGGCATCAGCTTCTCACAAGTATCCATTGGTGTACTTACTGGAGTACAATCAAAGTAATTGAATTTCCTCAGCACCTTCTCAATATAATGAGACTGAGAGATAGAAATTCTTTTACTTTCATGTTTAATCCTTATACCAAGGATAACATCAGCCTCCCCCATGTCCTTCATGGAGAACCTTGATGACAAAAATTCCTTTGTCAGGTCAACCTGATTTTGGTCAGTGCCAAAGATCAACATGTCATCAACATATAGACAAATGATGACTCCTTTACCAGATCCATCAAATTTGCTATATACACATTTGTCAGCTTGGTTAAGAACATACCCACTAGACAAAACCACTTCATCAAATTTTTGATGCCATTGCTTAGGTGCCTGCTTAAGTCCATAAAGAGACTTAATCAGTTTACACACCTTGTTTTCATTTCCAGGCATGATGAAGCCCTGAGGTTGGTTCATATAAACCTCCTCTTCCAATTCACCATTCAAGAAAGCTGTCTTCACATCCATCTGATGAATAACCAGATTGTGAATAGATGCCAAATCAATCAGCAGTCTTATGGTACTGATACGAGCCACAGGGGCATAAGTATCAAAATAGTCTATTCCTAACTTTTGTTTAAAGCCCTGAATAACTAATCTAGCCTTGAACTTTTCAATAGTTCCATCTACCTTCATTTTCCTTTTGAAAATCCATTTTCAACCCAGAGGTTTGCAGCCTGGTGGTAGATCAACCAACACCCAAGTGTTGTTACCCATGATGGAATCTATCTCATCATTGATTGCTTCTTTCTAGAAAGCAATGTCCTAGGACTTCATTGCTTCTTCAAATGTTTTGGGGTCATCCTCAACAATGAAGCAATAGGAGTATTGGTCTGAGACCTCATCCCTGGTTCCTTCAACTAAGTATAGTTGAAACTCATGTCCAAATGACTTTGGAGTCCTGACCCTTTTGCTCTTCCTAAGCACAGGTTCAGGTTGTTGAACCACAACCTCATCAGGGACCACTGATGGTTCATCATCAGGGACCTCTGATACACCAGTGTCATGAGTTCCATTAGGAATCCTTTGACTTGGTCTAGGGACTGATGAGAAACTATTCTCATCAAAGTCTGCATCCCTTGATTCAATTATTGAGTTAACTGAAACATGTTCATTAGGTTCAATAACATAGAACCTAAAAGCCTTGGAATGCTCAGCATATCCAACAAAGATGCAGTCAATGCCTCTTTCACCCAAAGTCTTTTGCTTTGGATCAGGGAGTCTTACAACAACCCTACAACCCCAGACCCTGAGATAATTCAGGTTGGGTTTCCTTTTAGTCCAGAGTTCATAAGGGGTTACCTTGTTCCTTTTGTTTGGAACTCTATTTAATAAATAGCAAGCTGTTAACATAGCTTCACCCCAGAACCCTTGACTCAGTCCTGAATAGGACAACATGGAATTAACCATCTCCTTCAGCACCCTGTTTTTCTTTTCAGAAATACCATTTTGCTGAGGAGTATAAGGGGCATTCGTTTCATGGATTATTCCAACAGACTGAAAATACAGAGTATCCATGTACTCACCTCCCCTATCAGTCCTTAATCTTTTGATCAAAGACCCAAGTTGTAATTCAACTTCAGTTTTAAACACTTTGAATTTATCTAATGCTTCATCCTTTGAATGTAACAGATAAACATAACAAAACCTAGAAGCATCATCAATAAATGTCACAAAGTACTTCTTGTTCCCAAAGAGGGAGTGGCATGCAAATCACACAGATCACTGTGAATAAGCTCCAAGAGATTAGTCTCACGACTAACACCCTGAAAAGGTTTCTTGGTAATCTTGGTCAACATGCAAGTTTTACACTTTTCAGTGTCCATGTCAAAGGCTGGGATCAACCCATCCTTAGACATATCTTGCAACCTTTTATAATGAGCATGACCAAGTCTAGCATGCCACAGGGTAGAGTCAGTCTGGTCAGAGGTGGTCACACAGGCTGAATTTATACTATCAGTGGAAATATTAAGCCTGAACATTTGATTACATAAATAACCAAAACCAATAAAAACACCATGCTTAGAAAGCACAAACTTATCAGACTCAATAACTTGTTTACATCCATGATTATTCAAAACACTACTTGAAACCAAGTTCTTCCTTATATCAGGAACATGAATAACATTAAACAAAGTTACAATCTTTCAAGAACTAAATCTAAGATCTACACAACCACGACCATGCACCAAGGCTGTTGACTCATTTCTCATGTGAGGAATAGAACCATCATTCAGTGACTCATAAGTCTTGAACCAGCTTCTATCTTTACACACATGAACTGTTGCACCAGAGTCAACCCACCACGCAACATCATCATCCTGCACATAAAAAGATTCAGATACATATGTAACATAATAAATCTGAAAAGACTTATTAAACATATTCTGACCTTTCAGTGAGTTGGCTGAACCACCACTCCCTGAACCTTTAGTGCCTGATCCATTGGCTTTACCACCAACATTAACACCCTTGCAGTCCCTTTTAATGTGACCAGTCTTGCCACATTTCCAACAAGTAGGTGTTGCCTTCTTGTTAGGATCTTCCTTTGTGTTGTCATGATATTTGCGTTTGCCTTTGTTGTCATTGTACCTGGTGGAGTTGTTATGCTCCACCATTTTGACAACAGATGGTCCAGTAGCATTGCTACTCTTTGGCTTGTCATTATCCTGCACCCTGAGAGAATCCTCAATGCGCAGATGACTGCCCAACTCAACCAGAGTTAATTCCTCTTTCTTATGTTTCAAGATATGCTTGAAATCTTTCCAAGAAGGAGGAAGTTTATCAATAACACAAGAGACTGAAATAGCCTCATCCATGTGCATATTGTGTTGTGTAAACCTTCCAAGTATTCCAAGAAGTTCATTGTATTGTTCCATAATTGGTCTTGAATCATTCATTTTGTAATTTGTGAAATTACTAACAAGGAACTTCTTACTTGATGCATCCTCAGCCATATATTTGGCATCCAAGGATTCCCACAGTTCTTTGGAAGATTCAGAGTTTTGATAAATATCAAACAAAGAATCAGACATACCATTCAGAATAAGACCTCTGCATATGTAGTCATCATTCTCCCACTTGCTCCTCCTCCTGATCTGCTCCACAGTAGCATCATCTCCATCATCAGGAATTGGAGTAGTCAGCACATAGACCACACTCATGCTTGACAGCAAGAAGTGCATCTTCTTCTGCCACCTCCTAAAGTCCACCCCTTCAAACTTGTCCAGCTTAGCAAAGTTTGAAGCCATGTGTTTCATTGCAGTAGTTGCCATTGATTATCACAAAATAGTTTACTTTGATTGTTGGGGGTGTGTTCCCAGAACAGGGTAAGATAATCAATACAGCAGAGACAAGCAACAATTCAGCAGAAACAAATACCACTAGGTGGTTACCGGATATCACTTGGAATCGTGTGATCACTTTCCAAAGTAAACTATTCGACCCTAATGCCTGGGTTACACGAATATCTACTTGGGATAAGACCAAATGCAGTTATAGAATTAGGCACAATTCAATAACCCTTGCGCTTGTAAGTGTTTATCGTTTTCTCTGTGTGTCCTTCATGCATAAACTGATATCCTATTTATAGGAAAATACTCTTAGCTATTCCAATGGAATTATGAGTATTAATCAGCCCATTAATAGCCTCATAAATATCCCCATTATAGCCGTTAGTGGTTACATGACCAATTAAACGTGGTCATAATGCAGTTGTAACTGCCATTTATCAGTACTTACATCAGTACTTTCATAGTGCTATCAGTGGAAACACTGCTTGTCAGTGGAAACACTGCTTATCAGTGGAAACACTGCTTATCAGTGGAAACCACAAGCAGTACTTTCCACAAGCAGTACCTTCTACTAGCACTACCAATACAAACCACTATTAGAGTCAGGGTGTTCATGGACCTTATGGGTGTACACTCCGTACCTCCTAACCCATTACAAGGTGTGAACTAATTCCACAAGTGCACTAAATTTTTCAACAACCGGTTCCACCACGCCAATATAATAGAGTAGTTTCAAGAAATTATAATAGAATACCAAATGATACCATTTGTCCACATTGTGTGCTCGTAAAGCAGCAGGTATTGTAGCCAAACACGCGACGACTGCACAAACAGCTGCAAAGCCACAAACAAAAATATGGGTTTACTTAGGTTATGTTTATCTCTAACAGGCAACCGGTAAAAAAACTGGGAAAACAGTATGTACCTGTAGCGTTCTATAGAAACTCGCCTTCTCTAGTTGTCCTTGTTCCTGATATTTGTCCGTCTATACAAAACATAATAATCTTTTCTCGTACATTGAAATCTAAGTGCATACCAAAATAATCAATTTAACTGTATAAACACAAATCATATTTACCATAAACAAAACATTCGGTAACACAAAAGAAAACATTTATCGCACCTTTTCCTTTACTATTTCAACCATATCAAGCGAGATGTCCAAATAGTACTCCACGACACATGAAAAACAAAAATACGCTAATAGATCACGACACAAAGTAATAATCTCCAACAACTAACGTAATTCCTATTTCAATAATCTGAAAATAGTGACAATCATAATGCTAGTGGATGGATATTTTACTAACCTCAACACGGGCAAATATTGTGATAAAGCCATCATGGTTCCACTTCAACTGCTCAAAGAGTCAAACATTGGGTCGACCAAACCGACCCATGTTGTTTGACTTTAACCCACATTAGCCTAGCAACCCAACTACCAATCCATTTTGACACCTCTAAAACTAAGTATCAGATTGTCATGTTGTGCTGCAGAAAAAGAATGAACTTACAAAAAATGGAGACGGCAGGGATGAACATGATGAACAAGCAACCTAAGAGCAAAAATAGACAAAAGAATAAGCAAAGCACAAAAAACACAAACCGAGAATAAAGATGCATAATACAACTCTACTTAACCATTAGCCTAGAAACATCACATACCAATTACAATCGGCAGGGATGAACATGATGAACAAACCATGGAAGATAAACGGTGAGGGAAATCGTTGTTGGATAATATTTTTTGTGGAGTACGGGTTTTTTTTTGTCTGGATGGGATAGACAACTATGAGTAACAGGTGATCCGATTTTTTAAAACAATTTACCCTTTGACCCACAATTATAAAAAAAGGACATTATAAGTACATGTGTGTATTTGGTTTTTCTCTTAATTTAATATCCATATAAGTAAAAGCTAGACTTTTTTATAGGTTTTTCTCAAATTAGAAACAATTAGGTTTATTTTATTTTTTTTAATTCAGTAAAAAATTCAATTTTTAAAAAATATTACCAAATAAGGTATGGTTTGATTTTTTTGAAATGAAAAATTCTCACTAAGAGTTTTGTTTTATTATATAAAAGATATGTCGAGTGGTGAAAAATGTTAATGATTTATCACTTCAACTAGTTTAAATCAAAAAATGATATAATTATTTAAAAAATTATAAAAATTACATACATACTATAAAACGATTTCAATAATAGTCAAGTTATTAAACACTAAATTACAGATAACTACAAAACAATTTCAGTGATATCCAATTTATAATTATAATTAATGTCATATTAAGTAAATAACGAAATACATTTAATCCAACATAAATCCAAGTTATATATTTTATTTTTTTAGAGACTTATAGACTTAAACGTGTTAATAAGTTGGCATGTTTAATATTTACTTAATGCAAACACAATGTGTTAATTAAATAGGTTGGACAAATTGACATGTTTTTTACTCAAACTTGTTTATCATCAACCAAAACATTTTAACTTTGTATTAGGTTCGTGACAATTATCATGTCGTATAAAAAATTGCCACCCGAGCCTTACGTCATTCGTAATTACTTTTATCGACATATTATGATTCTTATCTACAATGTTAATGTGGACATGAGCAAATTCTTGTCAAGTTGGTGTTGTCATTATTTCATACTTTCAAAAAGTCTAAAGAATGATTTCACTTTCTAGCCCTTAACTAATTTTATCCATTAACTAAATCTATAACATGGTCCTACATGTATTTTCCCTTACAAAAAACTCAACATGATGGGTCATGTTAACCACAACTTAAGATGATCTTAATTCGAAAAAGTATGAAAACTTGAAAAGATTGGAAATGAATGTATAAAATTAGCACAATTTATTTGACTTGTTAAAACCCTTTACCCCCTCATGGACCGTCGCCGGAATCCTATTCCGGAGCACATTCAGCGTCGTATTACGAAGATTTTCGTCACTAATCTACCGGAGGGATGTAGTGGGTCAGATTTAGCGAGTCAAATCCGCGTGTTTGGGCAGATTTTTGGCTTGTATATTGCAAGAAAAAGTGATAGAGGAGGTAACCGTTTTGGCTTTGTATCGATGTTGGATGTGAAAGATAAAGAGGAACTTCTCAAGAACTTAAGAAGTATTCGTATGGGTGAAAGTAAATTATGGTTCAATATTGCTCGGTTTGTTTTAGAAGATGGAGAGATAAACACTGCAAGAGATAAGCCGGCTCCAAAAAGTTTTGTTAATTCGAATGCTAAAGGTGGTGTGGAACAATCGGGTACAAAGTTTCAAACTAGCGAAAGGTCGTTTAAAGATTTGTTTGAGGGGAAATCCATTACTATTGACAGCCATGTCAATGCTTTTTCCACGTTGCATGGAAGAGCTTTAGCCGTGAGAATGATCGATCTTGAAGCTTTGTAAAATATTCACGTGATCTTGAATGATATTTGTCCGGGTTTTGGAAAGGTGCAGTATCTTGAAGGACTTGACATGCTAATTTCCTTTGAAGAATCGGAGTTGGCTGCTAATGTTCTTAAGGTTGCTAAACTCTTGAAGGACTGGTTCTATTCGATTACTCTTTGGGAAGGCCAATCTATGAGTTTTGAGAGGTTGGCTTGGCTGAAGGTGCAAGGTATTCCATTGCACTTGTTAACCAATGATGTTATCAATATAGTCGGTGGGAAGTTCGGTAAAGTAGTCCATAAAGTAATGAAATCGGAATCGGACTCTGATTTGTCTTTCGAATATATCGGTGTCTTGGTTGGTGATGGAAAGAGAATTTCCGAGGAGGTTGTTTTGAATTGGAAGAACCGTAAGTTCCGGGTGTGGGTTACGGAGGAACTAGGTGACTGGATCCCCGAATTTTGTGCTGTTAAATCCGGCGAACAGGAGATTGATTCGACTAATGATGAGGAGATTGTCGGAGTTGCGAACGACGTTGATATGCCGAAAGTTCTACCGGTCAACACTGCCGGTGTAGGGGATGACGTCATCAACAATGTTGACCCCATTATTTTGGAAAGGAATGATGGTGATATTAATGACAATATTGACTGTCAATCAAGCCCCATAATTGAGAAGAATTTGAATTCGGAAGTTATGAATCAGACTTTTGTGCCTGCTGTTAATTTTGATTTTGACCAAGTTATTGAGGATAATAATAATACGGTTATATCTGCTTCGAATGTGGTTAAAAGAAAAAAATTTTAAAAAAGTGAAGTGGGCCGGCCCAGTTGCGCGTATACAAGTAGTAATGAAAGTTTGAAGGTTGTAAAAAAGCCCAAGAATAGTAATAATGATTTATTTGGACTTAATAGCCTATTGGGTATCACGGACGATGGCCCAGGATCGAAAGATGACAGCTCGGAGAATGAAGAAGATGGATCAATTGATCTTAATAGTAATCCTCATGTGACGGATAAAGCTGACCAACCTGTTATGGAGGAAAGACATTCGGTGCACATGGGAAATCACGAACAACATGTTGACGTTAGTGAAGTACGGTTGCAAGCTGAAGAGATTGAAGCTACGAAATTATTGGGTGAAAAGTTGGGCGTTAACTTAGCTGTACAAGACAAATTGATTCGGGAGTCGATTATCAACGAAGGATTACAAACTGGTAACAAATGAATTGTTTGTCTGTTAATATTAGGGGATTGGGTTCTACTGGCAAAGCAGGTTGGATAAAAAGATTAAAGTCTGAGTTGGGGGTTTCTTTTATTGGTTTACAAGAAACTATGTCGAGTAATGTAAATGTTGGTTTGGTGTCGAACTTTTGGGGAGGGTTGGGTTTTGATTATGAGATTGTCAACTCTAATGGGAATTCTGGAGGTTTATTGAGTATTTGGGATCTTATCGAAGGATTTGGTTGTGAAAGATAATAACTTTCTTCTTGTCTCCGGTTTATTAACGGATGGGAAGAGTCGTCTTAATGTGCTTAATGTCTATGCTCCGCAAAATAATATTGAAAAAAGAAATCTCTGGGCTAAAATTATTCAAGTGGTACAGGCGGGTCAAGGTTGGTGGATTGTATTTGGGGATTTTAATGCTGTTAGAGAGCCGAGTGAAAGAAAAAATTCTTGCTTTGATCCGGTTTGTGCTAGAGACTTTAATGATTTTCTGGATGAAGCAGGCCTTCGTGAATATGATCTGAAAGGTATGAAATTTACGTATTTAGTCAACCGGCGTGGTGAATGCAAGTTGACTAGAATTGATAGGGTGTTCGTTTGTGATAATGTTTTTAATAAGTGGCCAAATGTGTGTGTTAGAGCCCTTGTAAGAGAACATTCAGATCATGCGCCTTTGTGTCTCTCTTTGTGTGATACTAATTTTGGCCCGAAACCTTTTCGTTGGTTTGATTCATGGATAGATAGACCGGGGTGCGAAGATGTGGTTAATTCTGTTTTAATTGGGTGGTGTAATGATGGTCCGGCGGATTTAAATTTGTTGAGAAAATTGAGAACTCTTCGGGATAAGCTTAAATGGTGGATAAATGAGTGTAGAGTTAAAGAAAATGAAAACGAGAAGAGTTTAAAACAAGAAAAGGAAGACATGGAATGGTTAATGAAACAAAAAGATTTAGATGAGTCGGAATTGTGGGTTTGGTCGGAATGTAGTAAGAGTCTTCAAGAGATTGAGCTTTATAGATCTCATGACATGAAACAAAAATCACGGGTGAAATGGGCTTCTCTTGGAGATGAGAACACTAGCTTTTTTCATAGTGTCGTTAATGGTAGAAAAGATAGAAATGCACTTCTGGGTCTTGAGGTTAGAGGAGAGTGGATTTCCAAACCGGCTTTAATTAAAAAGGAAGTGTTGCGCTTTTTTCGGTCCCATTTCAAAGAAGAATGTACTGTTCGGCCGACTATTGTTTGCGAAGGGTTGAGACATATTAATGAACAAGATGGTATATTTTTGACTTCTATGTTTTCCAAACAAGAGATCAAAGAGGCAGTTGATGAGTGTCTAAATACTCATCATTTTTGTACCATTTAAACTGCAAAAACATCTGAAAACACTCAGAAATGCATCAAAATGATAAAAATATCACAAATAAGTGTTTTATGTGTTTTAAATGCAAAAATATCAAAATCTGGTGAAAAACGTATCAAGTTTGCATAATTGGCAGTTTTAGTCCCCCAAGTTTCAAAAGTTGTCAAAAACAGTCCCTGGTAAAACAAAATAAAGAAAAATGTTATTCAAGGTCCCTAAAATATTCTAAGTTGTCAAAAATGGTCCTTGAATAAATCTTTTGTCTAATGGCAGAAAAGGTCCCTCAAGTTTCAAAAATGTCAAGTTTGGTCCCTGGAAATTTGAAAATGTCAAAAGTGGTCCTTGTACTATTGGAACTTGTCAATATTGGTCCCTTGTGTTAACTTTGGAGAAATTGCAGGTTTGGTCCTTGGTCTTTCAGAAAATACAAGTTTAGTCCTTGTATTTAAAACATAGCCTTGTCAAAACAGATTTTGACCCCCTGCCACTTAACCCATTTGACCCCCCTGTCTTTTCTCTTTTTGGACCCCCAGGTCAAACAAAGTCAAACCTCCCCATTTGCCCGCCACCTCCTGCCTGTCTTCCCCACTAGTTGCCTGCAACTATCAGGTTCCCTCCCATCACCTTTTCACCTTACCCTCCACCCCTCATCATCACAAACCCTCCACATTAAATGCCACCCCCCCCCCTAGTTGATAAAATGCAGAGCTACAAGTCAAACCAGTGTTCCCGCCAAAATGATAAAAACGGCCAAAACACTCAAAACTCACCCATTGGTCAAGCAAAGAGGTGGGATACTCTCAGAAGGACACGTGGAAGATTTCTAATGCATAAAAGAGGAGGAAGAAGCAAGAGAGAAGTTAGTAGTTAATTTTTATTTTCACATGTATGTCGTTTTTTCTAAAAATATCTTAATTAGCTTTCAAATCTGTAATTTCAAGTTTCATGGTATTAAAACTAAGTTGTTTAGTTAATGTAATTCATTTTGAACCTTAAATCACAGTTTCACTTAAGTTTCATGTGTTCTTGTTCACTGTTTGAAATTTCAAATATCAACTCTTAATTTCAAGCTTCAAACAGCTTCTATTCAAGATCAAGCAAGTTTATTTAAGCTTAATATAGCTTTTTGTAAGCTTATTAATCAGTTTCAAACATAATTAGTTGATGGTCAACAAAAGTCAACTCAAGAAGCAAAAATGGGTTTAAGCAGTTTGGAGATGGATATGGGGAGTTGCAGAGATGTATTTGGATTGGAAATGGATTAGAATAGTTGTAATGGGTTTGGTTTAAGCTGCAATATAAGCTTGGACACTTGTGAGCCTTTTCTCTCATTTTCAATTTTGATGCAGTTTTAATATTGTGCTTATATTTGAACCTCTGGTCATTAAATATGTTTAATTAGTAGTAATTAGGATATTAGAGTTAGTTTAATTAATGGAATGAGTTAAATCAGTGGTTAGTATAGTTTAAATTTACAAAACAGTTAATGTAGGTGTGTTTGGATTTGATACTTAAAATATCATAGAGGTTTGTTCAAGAGTTGAGACTGGTTGGTTTAAGCTTGTTTAGTTCCATTTGACTCACAACTGTCTTCAAACTGCACCTGCAAGCTCAAAAGTCAAAAATCATTCTCAACTGTCTTAACAGCTTTACTGTTGAGATTTTGTCAAAACAAAACCTTGTTTTGTGTTTAAAAAACTTAGAAATAACTTGTAGTAGTCTCATTTCACCTTATTACATCAATCTAAGTCCTTTAAATCAGTTGCAAAGTTCATATAAGTCAAACCTTTCAAATCTGTCCAAAAGTCAATATTGAAATATCCATTTTGAGCCCAGCTAGAGAGATTTTTCATGAGCTCATTTCTAGGCCAAATCAATTGAAATTTTAGGTTTAAAAAGTTCACTTGGTCTATTTTCTTATTGTTATTTTTGTAGATTTTTAACAAATTTTTATAAGCTCTTAAACTGCTTATCAAAATGGGCTTATCTGCCCTGTTCATACAACTCAGTCAACACTGAGTTTTCTCAAGCTTTTGCAGAGCTTATCCAGAGCTCCACAGAGCTTCTCTAGGTCTGGTTTTTGGTTTGAAGGTACCTAGCCAGGTCTAGTTTAGATTCCAACAATTGGTTTTGAGTTTGGCTTATTTGAGCAGCTTATTCTTATGCTGCAAATTGATACCCTCAAACTGTTTTTAGCAATAAACTCAAAATAGCCAAATCATTGTATTTTACAATCCAGAAGTTTAAGCTTATTGTAACTAGTTGCATTTGAGTGCTTTTAGCTTATTAGAGCTTGTGTAACAGTTTGGTGCCCATTTGGTACTCTTGGCTTATTCCAAGTGCTTATAAATAAGCACTTATAACTGCAGTTTCAATTTTCTCCACATAAGCTACTGTTTTTCTATTTTTCCTAGATTCATAATATTATTTTAGACTTTTCCTGAAATTTTCATAATTTTTCATAGCAGTTTACTATTTTTCTTAATTAAAAACAGTTTTTAAGCATTTTTAATTAGCTTTTAATACAATTAAATCAGAAAAAGTTCAAAAAAATAATTTTTCATTTTTCTTAGGTTAAGATAAATATAAAAAGTAAAAAAAGTAATTTTCCATAATTTTCATAGTTTATTTTGTAATTTTTAGTAATTTAATTAGTTTTTAATAGTTTAAAATTCATAAAAAATAGAAAAATAATCAGAAAAATATAAAAATAGTTTTGAAAATTCTCTTTTGTTATTTTAGATTTTTCCAAGTCATAATTTTATTTTTCTAGCTTTATTTCCTATTTTCTTGTAATTTAGGTTATTATTAAATAGTTAAAAATAGTTTTTAATTAATAATAATTAGATAAATAGTTATAAAAATAATTTTCTTTTTCTTAAAATTTTCTTTTATCATTAGGTTTGTAAAAATATCAATTTCATATTTTTAGGATTAATATTGGTTCAGTTTCACATTTTATTTTGTACGTCGCGTAGTTTTTAATTCAAGTTTTATAAAAAACATAAAATCAAAAACATTAGTTTAAAATTAGTGATAGCGTTTATTTAAGATAGTTTATCTTTTTAGTTCCCTTTAATTTGCATTTAAGCCCCTGTAATCTATAAAATAACTCAAAATCCTTACTGATCACTATCCTTAATGGTTATTCGACATCTGATTGTGTTAAACACCAGTCATCCTCCGTGGGACTTAACGACCCGGGAATCCACTGTATTCTCCTGATCTAAATTGCATTTGGTGTTTGAGCTGTTTTAAGTTCCTTACGGTTAGCCATTCACAAGTGGCTAGCTTGCGTGAGAAAACTTGACGGTTTTGCACCAATCAAATTTTGGCGCCGCTGCCGGGAAGGCTGTAAGCGTGTTCTAAACATTTTTCAGGCCCGTACTTGCACATATACCACCTTTTGTAAAAACAGTTTTTTTTGTAAAGTTATAACAAAATCAAAAAGTTCATTAACACTTTTCCTAAAGTGTTAAAAACACCAAACAAAATATAAAACAACAAAACAATCGTAACGTTTTCTAGCTTGTGTTTCTTTTAAGGTGATTCTTAAAGAAATACGATTTGGTTAAACGAGACGATACCAAAAATATTGTCCAAAAGTTTTTAAACCATCAGCACATATCCATACCTACGTCTTTTCAGTGGTACTTAATATATACATAAAAATCAACCACCGCAAATCAAGGCAGTACACCTACTAACTGGGGGTGTGACCATAATAAGTTCCCGAACATCAGATTTAAAACTTGCCTTTGTGTCCTTGTGATTTGGTGTACCTTTTTCAAAGAAGCCATTTCATTTGTGATTATTGGTTAAGTTCACTTGTCGTTTTGCCTCGCATTTGTTTTGAAAACTGATTTTTATACTTAGTGCATGCGCACTCGTTCTTCCAGTTCTACAAGTCCACTTTCAGAACTTGGAAAGATTCCTCGTAGACGTAGATGTCACAATTCTCAATTTCCGGACATTTCTCAAACTCCATATTCATTATTTCATATCAAATTATGCATGGGTTTTACATTTTACATTAAACGTTTATTTTCTTATTAAATAAACGCTATCGCGTAAACATTATTTTGAACAATTGATCCGATACTTCCAAAAATTATTCCAATATATTTTTATACTCATATTAAGACTATAAAAATTATATTATGAGTTTACCCAGTGTTTTAAATTTATTTCGTATATAAATTGTTATATTTATATAGTTGCGACGGTTTTCTTAAATATTACACGATTATTATTATATCACTCAAATTTTGCAAGAAATGTATTTTTATAATTTTTATGACTTCAAAATGTTTTATTTTGACCCGTTAAAATTTATTTTTAGCTAACGCTACCTTAAAAGCTTAAATATGTACACAAGTTATTAATTATCCTTAATTAACTATACAATTACTCTACATAAATGCACTTAATTAAAACTAAATGCAAACTCTTCTATTTTTCATGTTGGTCGACATTTATATGATGAGTCACTTCACTTTGTACAAAATATCTTACTTATATCCTATTATACTACAACAACACATTAACTTCATTATTTCAAGTAAAAGATCAAAGTTTCCATCTCTTTTCTCTCTCAAAATTCGGCAGCCAAGGGACCAAAAGGAGGATCATCTCCAAGTTTTCAAGACAAGTTTTTATATACACTAGTATCATTTGTTGCAAAGGTTTTGTAATACAAACCTCAAGTGATTAGGAAAACCATTTTTGTCCTTAAACCTCATCATATCACTAGTAAGCATTCATATTCATATTTTTATTTCACATTCATTTTTATGGTCATATCATTTTATTTGAGAAACATGCAAGGCTCATGATGTTTATACCATTTTTAAGGTTTTTAAGGTTTTTAAGGTTTTTATGTGTTAAATATATATAATTCATCCTATAATTACTCCTTGCTATATATTAGTTTTGGTGATGTCTAGGAACCCATGACACCCTAAGAAGGTGTATGGTAGGATTAGAATAGCTTCGGAGTTGTTTTGAATGGGTTGGAATAGGTTTGGCGCGAGAAAAACTCATTTCGACACGTTTTGAAAAGGGTCTGTCCTTATTTTGAAATTCTGGAAAATCCGACAGTAGGTAAAAATATTTGGCCTAGATATTTAGAAAATATACTTTAAAACGAAACCGTGGCCGCTTGAACGGATAAAAACGGAGTTATAACGAAGAAGTTATGAATTTTTCAAGTTAGACGTCGAAAACTAATAATTTCTGGAATTTCAGCATGAAAATGTCACTCTTTACGAGTCAAAAATAAGTCTTAAACTTTATGAAATGTGTCGACTTATCGAAAATATATTAGTATACTTTGACACGAAGCTAAGGGTATAGAAAACGTAGAAAACGGACTTGTAACGAGTAAATTACACGCGATAAACAAAGTTGCCGTAACTTTATTCTATTAGCAACATTTATATATTTTCTATTAAACATATACTACGGCAACTAGGGGCCATGTTGAGGGTCGTTTTTAACACTGATAGGATACTCTTTATAAAAAGATGTCTTCTAGAAAAATCAAGTTCGCCAACCATATTTTCCAAAATATCCAACCGTTCGTCAAGCGGAGTTGTAATGAATAAAATATAGTCGCTCAAACTTTGCCAAAAACCCATCCTTAAACTATATTTTGGACTAAAAGTACCATACTTAACCTCTAATTTTCTTTATGTACGAGACCACTAGGACGAAAACTTAAATGCTAAAACTTTGAGATTATCATACGAGCTTCCCAAAACCGTTGAGTTCGTTTCCTAACGCTCGACGTGCACCATTTTACGACTAGATTTTAGAGGCCGTTTTAGTCACTTTCATGGAAATTTCAACGACATTATTTTACGACGAAAAGTTATATTCTCTTAATAAATCACTAAATGATTATCGTTGGATATCATTTCAAAGTAAACCCATGTGAAGTAATTTAAAAATGGTCAAGACGTTAAAAGATTATATTTTCGACGAGAAGTATTGTTTTCAAAAATACATAAGTGGTATAAATATCATCCGAATTGCGTGCATAACATTACATCATGACTTATTGCATATCATATCATTCATAATAGGTCAGTTTCGAGATTCAAGCTACATTTCGGTGTAACCACTTTTGTCATCGCATCTATTCATCAAGTGAGTAATCACATCCCCCTTTTACCGTTTTTACTATATTTTGGGGCGAAATGCATGAACCATTCTTGAGCTAAATTGATCACTACTTTTATTAACTTGTTTGACTAGAACTTGTGAACTCGAATCAAATCCTTGAACTTAATTACGAAATTATGACTTGTTGGAACTTATTGAACCGTACATGTTATGACCTTGTTCCAAAGTCTCCCATGTTCGGAGCATCACTATAAAGTCTCCCATGTTCGGAGCATCACTATAAAGTCTCCCGTGTTCGGAGAGTATATCTTTGGGAAGAGGCACCCAGTATATCTTTGGGAAGAGGCACCCAGTATATCTTTGGGAAGAGGCACCCAGTATATCTTTGGGAAAAAAG